>CM031601.1:57405310-57417810 GCA_018398815.1 Conus ventricosus
AAAAAAGTGTTTGTCCGACGAAGAAAACTAGAAATCATCCTCATCCAGCAACCAACGCGGTAATCAAACAGGGACGATATAGAATGGTTCCAGACTTCAGCCGGCGTTGGGCAGGGCTGCCTTCTGTCTCCCACACCCGTTAACGTACCCCTACAACACAACAGGACCAATGCGCTCGACAGAAAAACCTTCAAGAATCTTCGCTTCACTTCGCGACATCGATGCCCGATAAAACAAAAAGAACTATCCGAGCTTGTTAGAAGACTGGATGATGCGGGGGTGGTGATGAGGATCTTTGAACGCTCTCTCTCTCTCTCTCTCTCTCTCTCTCTCTCTCTCTCTCTCTCTCTCCTCTCTCTCTCTCTCTCTCTCTCTCTCTCTCTCTCTCTCTCTGTCTCTCTCTCTCTCTCTCTCTCTTTCTCTCTCTCTCTCTCTCTCTGTCTCTCTCTCTCTTTCTCTATCATGCCCTGCCTCCCAGTATGTTTTTCCTTTCATAGACATACTGCCGACGACAACGTCTCAGAAGGAATATTGAAAACAATGAAGTCTTTGTAAGGGAATATGAAGGAAAGATGTATGTGTAGCGAGAAGAAAGAGCGGGAAACTAAGGAACCAAGGGGGGTAACTCTTAATGGCTGGCTCTCAGTCTCACCATTTTTACTCACCACATCCAGGGATTATTGACAAGAGCGGAACTAGACCTCAGCTTACTAAGTCCTTCCTTCGTAGTCATCATTTCTTCCAACACTCACGTCCAACTCATTTTCTCTTCTCTCCAATAAGATTAAAGGTTAATTCGCAGCGCGCGCCTACACTTGTTCTATCGACGTTTGGTTTCAAGTTTGAAAATAAGTAATACAGCGAAAATAAAACGATTTTGTTTTATATTTGACTGGTTTTTTTTTAAATTATCATGATACTTATTACAATTAAATGACACGATCGGTGCTATATCGCTGACGAATGACTTGTGCTGAAATGTGCACACTTTTTGTCACGTAGGCTGCCTCCTTATCACAATGGGGGATAGCAAGCCTGAGAATGTTGAAGCTCAACGGAAGGAGTGCATTACATCTCCAGTGTGCATATTAATGCCCACACCCGTCTATGATTAATAAAGATATGGGGTTGATTGTGCCAAAAAAAAAGCAGACAGCTGGGAACCCAGGAGAAATCTTATCTTTACACTCTACCACCAGAGAGACTGTACTATCGGCAGCAAGCAATGGCATTTTTTTTCATGTTAGACAGTAGCGAGATTTGACTTCAACATCTGAGCGCAAACCACAAAACATCACGAGTTAAGCGGTAAAGAAGCGGTGCTGGACCTCCTCCTCTGGGTGCCATGATTGCATCTACGAACCTGACAAGCAAAACTGGGCAATAAACCAAGTGGTGGTATCTGAGTAATCAAATCAGCCAGTGATGCTACAATGCAGATTATGTCATTTTCATGGGCAAGCAAGCTGGGAGGGGGAGAAGGGGTGGGGGAGTAGCGTTGAAACAGGCGACCGGGGTTCCAAAAGTTCGAAGATGTCTAATAAGCAGCTCTTCAGTCGGCACTACCCAGTAGGCAGCCCGTTGTGTAAACGAGTGTTGATTGTAAAGCGCTTAGAGCTTGGCCTCTAGCCGAGAATAGGCGCTATATAAGTATTCATTATTATTATTATTATTATTATTATTATTATTATTATTTTATTATTATTAATATTATTATTATTATTATTATTATTATGTTGTTATTATTATTATTATTAATCAAGATGTTCATGTCCGAGTGTTACGGATGCAACAACTGTGTGTGCATTTTGGATCGCATCCTTGTCAACCACCCACAGCGACATAACTATCAGTTCAGAGCAAGAAACAAGAGACTGATTGTAAGAAAAAGCTATCACCATTAAAGATGTCATCGTATAACCGATGTACACATCTTTCCCACCTCAAACCCCGAAACAAACTCATCCCCTTTACTCCCCATCACCACACCACCCCTCCAAATACATTAATAGCGCAGAAATGAATAATAAAGAAAATCGTGAGATGAAGAGAAGGCCAGTTTGGCCGTTGGTATAGATGACACGTTACACATAGCATGCACCTTCCCCGAAGTTGGAGTATAGGTGCCTTAATGGCGGATAAAAAAAAAAACGGTCATACACACAAAACTCCACTCCCTTTGTTGGGTAGATGGGATTGATCCTTGTCTGTCTATACAGGGAGTGTCCCCAGGAGTATTAGCCTGCGTATGCAGAAGAAGAAGAAGAAGAAGAAGAAGAAGAAGAAGAAGAAGAAGAGAAGAAGAAGAAGAAGAAGAAAACGAAAACGAAGAAGTTGAGATGATTGCAAAAAAAAGAAAGAACTGACAACTTTATGACACAGAGTTCGTCTCTCTCTCTCTCCTCTCTCTCTCTCTCTCTCTCTCTCTCTCTCTCTCTCTCTCTCTCTCTCTCTCTCTCTCTCTCTCTCGTCTCTCTCTCCTCTCTCTCTCTCTCTCTCTCTCCTCTCTCTCTCTCTCTCTCTCTCTCCCTCTCTCTCCTCTCTCTCTCTCTCTCTCTCTCTCTCTCTCTCTCTCTCTCACTCTCTCTCTCTCTCTCTCTCTCTCTCTCTCTCTTGGGGGGTGGCCGGCCACTGGAGAAGAATATTCCGTACACTGGTGTAGCAAGAAAGGAAGGCACAAAAAAGATGCACCAGTTGAAACACCTGTCACTGGTGGCAGTGGCAGTGGTTGGCGGGGTTTTGTGGGTCACGGCAGTGAGTTCGTTCAATGTGTTGAAAGCACGTGCGATGAAGTATCGAGCTCGGATTGTACAGATGTAAATAAACCTTTTTCTTTTCTATCCTGGAATGTAAATGGTTTGTTTTCTAAACTTAATGATCATGATTTTCTGTCCTTTATTTATAAGTTTGTTTTGTGTTTAACTGAAACATTTATGGAAGAGTGCCATGCTGATGCTTTTGTTGGTTATGAAATATTCTGTAAATCTGCGATTAAATTTTCAAAACAAGGGAGGAGATCGGGTGGGATAATTTGCTTGATAAAAAATGAGTATTTTCCCTTTGCTAAATTTATTGACGTTAATCACACAAACTTCTGTGTCTTTTTGTTTGATAAAAAACTGTTTGGTTTAGATAGGATGTTCTGTTTGTTTGTACTTATATACCCCCTGAAGGTTCTCCGTTTTATGTCCATTTTGACATCAACAATGGCATTGATCTTGCTGGAATGAATGTATCTTTGATCTGTTGTTCTCTAAAGATGTGTATGTTATTTTAAATGGTGATTTAAATAGTAGAACGTCAAACATTTCACAAGGTGTATCTCTGAACAATAATCTCGATCTGCAATTCGACAGCCATCCTCTTAGTTTTAAACGACAATCTCAAGACAGCACTCTGAATAACTATGGGAAGATGTTATTGAATGTTTGTACTGCATTTGATTTGTGTATCTTAATGGGGCATGTAAGGGTGACCTTGAAGGTCGCTATACATACTTTTCCGACTCAGGATGCAGTGTTGACGATTATTTCATATTTTCTTGTGATCTTTTTGCTCGTTTGTATGATTCATGTACATTGAATGTCTTGGAACGCATTGACTCTGATCATTGCCTGTGTCACTACATGTTACTTTTCCTAAAGAAGGTATTGTGCATGACAATAATCAAGTACAGAAACGGTCATAGAAAAATTGGTATGGAACGATGTGAACGCTGGTTTGTTTCTAGAGACGTTATGTAGTACTGAAACCCAAACAAAACTAGAAGCGGCAATATACTTGTTAGATGTGGACATAAATCGCGCGCTAGATTTGTTTAATGCTTGCATAAAAGAAAGTGCTGATTGTATGAAGAGGTGCATAGTTTGGGATAGCAGTAAAACATTCAGCGATTGGTATGATAATGAGGTGTGTTGCTAGCAAAAGAACTGCTAGGAGATTATTACGAATTAGTCGTCGCTCATTGAAAATAGAAGACAGGAACGCTTATTCAATCGCTAGGCGAGAGTACAAGAATCTGTTACAGAGGAAAGAGAAAGAGTTCAATACGTCTTTACTGAATAAACTTGTATCATCTATAAATGTCAAAAGGAGTTCTGGGATACCATTCACAGAGTTTCATTCAAACGAAAACAGCTCAAAACAATATTACTATTGATGTATGGTTTCAATATTTCCAAACGTTATTAGATAAAATGTTGACAACACACCAATCGAAGAAGTGATTGATGTGAACGATGATGGCTATATGAACCGGCCAATCACTCAAGAAGAAGTATTGTTAGCATTAAGAAAACTGAAAAATCGTAAGGCAGCCGGTCCTGACGGTATCATTGGTGAATTATATAAACATTCGTCTGACCAGGTGGTAAACTTCTTTCTGAAATTGTTTAATAAATTATTTGATAGTGGTAATTTCCGGAAAACTGGACTGAATCAGTTATGCTGCCGTTCTACAAGAAGGGTGACGTAAATAAGCCCAGCAATTACCGAGGGATTTCCCTCAGTGACATTAGTAGTAAACTGTTTGGAATCATTATTAACCATAGACTGCAGGAATGGATAGAAGAAAATAACATCACAGGTGATCATCAAGCAGGATTTAAAAAGGGTTATTCCACTATTGACCATATGTTTACTTTGCTCGCACTGGTGCAGAAACAATTTTCTTATAATAGGAAATTATACGTAGCTTTCATAGACTTTGAAAAAGCTTTTGACTCCATTAATAGAAATCTTCTCTGGCCTGTTTTTACTTAAAAATGGTGTTAAAGGTAAACTCTATAAATGTGTTAGAAGTATGTATGAAAAAGTAAGAACAAGGGTTCGTTGTGGAGCGAATATTTCGACTATATCAATTGTTCGAGAGGAGTCAAACAAGGAGATGCATGCAGCCCTATTTTGTTTTCTTTGTTTATCAACGAGTTAGCTTTGAGGTGATTAATAATGGTAGACATGGTGCTTTGCTTTCGATTGATGCTTTTGAATTGTTTATTCTGTTGTTGGCTGATGATGTTATTTTGATATCAGAAACTGTTATAGGTTTACAAACCCAACTGAATAGTTTACAAACGTGCAGCTGGATCTCTGCAGTTAAAAGTTAATATGGAAAAAAGCAATATCATAGTATTCCGTAAAGGAGGATATCTAAGTGCTCGTGGAACGGTGGTTGTATAAAGACAGTCTTATGCCAGTTGTCAATGCCTACAGGTATTTGGGTATAATATTCTCAACACGTTGAGTTTCGTAGGTGCATGCAAGGATTTGTCTAGTAAGGCCAAAAATGTTTGATTTATATTATGAGAAAGTTATATACTCTAAATATTCTTCTTTCACGTTATTTATCAAACTCTTTGACACCCAGGTTCAGCCGATTGTGCAATATGGTTCTGAGTTATGGGGATTGGAAAAAGCGACTAATTATTGTGAATCGGTTCATGTTTTTGCTTTGAAGAAGTTCCTGGTGTTGACAGACGTACTCCAAATGATCTCATTTATGGCGAAACTGGTCGATTCCCTATTTATATTGCTTCTGCCGTTAAATGTGTTCGTTATTGGCTGAAACTGCTTTACATGGAAGATTCTAGATTACCTCGTAAAGCATACAATATGTTGTGTCACCTAGATACAAAAGGGAAAAATAATTGGGTAACCAAAGTGCGCCTCTGTTTGTTTGAATACGGATTTGGATTCGTCTGGTTGAACCAGGGAGTTGAAAATATATAAAGTCTTTTACATCTTTTTCGTCAGCGATTGGTTGATTGCAGATGGCAAAGATGGTCTGATCATATTCATAATAGTGACAGGTTTTGATTGTTATAGGAATTTCTCATGTTCTCATGACTTGAAGACTTACTAGACATAGATTTGGATAGACATTTAAAGCATGTGACAGCAAAATTCAGATTAGGAATATCCGCATTAGCTTGCCATTATTTTAGATATCGAACGTGTAGTACTTGTGATTTAATTTGTCCTCTGTGTACAGAATCACAGGAAACAGAAATACATTTTGTCCTGTGCTGTCCAGCTCTTAGAAGCATCAGAGAAAAGTTTATTAAGCCCAAATATTATAGACAGCCATCTTTGTTAAGCTAAATTTGCTTTTATCATCCACTTCCGCTGAAATTGTCAACCTTTTTCGTTGTTTCTGAACAAAGCCTTTAAACTAAGAGAAATTGTTTCTTCTTGAATATGTGACAACGATTTCCTTTTGATGCATATCATATGATTGCTTATGATTACTGTCCTTCTGAACAAAGCCTTTAAACTAAGAGAAATTGTTTCTTCTTGAATATGTGACAACGATTTCCTTTTGATGCATATCATATGATTGCTTATGATTACTGTCCTTTACATGTTCACATACCCCTTCATTATGGGCTAAGGCCTAAATGAATAAATCATCTGAATCTGAATCATCTGAATCTGAATCTCTCTCTCTCTCTCTCTCTCTCTCTCTCTCTCTCTCTCTCTCTCTCTCTCTCTCTTTCTCTCTCTCTCTCTCTCTCTCTCTCTCTCTCTCTCTCTCTCGCAATGAAATACCTCACTGACCTTAATGTGATGCTTTTTGTGCCTTTGTTGCTGAACTAGTAATCATATTTCATCCTTTACAATCGATGATGCAGATATTCGCCTGGCAATTAATAGCCAGATTAATGTGTATAATCAGAGCACTGCGAGACATTTGCTTCAGAGTTTCTTAGGCAATCATGCTTTGGAGCTGTAGCGAGGAACAGTTTCAAGCTTTGTTTTGTTTGTTTGTTTGTTTGTTTTAATAACATTGCCATCATTTTCTTTCCAAGATTGCGTTGTAGCGTTTAGATGCTTGCATTTGGCTGATTTTGCTTGCGTGTAAGTTTGCCGCCAAGCGTACACTTGATGTATGTGTGCATTAATGGGCAGGTACTAACGACCAATAGATGCTACCACCACCACAAAGAGCTTTCAAGCACATAGAATAATGAAACCTGTTGAACAGCAACTGTTAAAATGTTATGATCACTACTTTGTTTCTCTATCTGGGTGTCTGTATGTCCTTGTGTCTGTGTGTCTGTGTGTCCGTTCGTGTGTCTCTCTGACTGTCTGTCTGTCTGTCTGTCTGTTTGTCTGTCTGTCTGTCTGTCTGTCTCCTCTCTCTTTCTCTCCTCTCTTTCTCTCTCTCTCTCTCTTCTCTCTTCTCTCTCCTCTCTCTCTCCTCTCTCTCTCTCTCTCCTCTCTCTTAACAGAGGTTATAACTGACAATCTAGTATCGATTCCAGGCTATAGTCTGATTAGGAGAGATGCCATGGCTAAACTAGACACTGGACTGGTAGCATTTGTGCACAACTCGGTAAATTATAAACAAATAAACTTGTTTGATAAATACTGCATTGAGTGCATTTGGATAGATATTTCTTTGAAAGGTCAAAACCATCTTAGTATTTTCTATATAGAAATCCAGAAGAACGTGTTGAGTGGTTTGATCGCTTCGATCTCATGATGGAGGATGTATACGCTTATGCAACAGAGTAATACTACTTGGAGATTTTAATATTGATTTACTTAAACCGCATAACAACTTGAAAAAAATCTTTGAACTGCAGAATTTAAAACAATTGATTAACACACCAACCAGAATAACATCACAGTGTGAAACACTTATTGACCATATATATGTAAATGACCCGTCTAATATTATTGAAATTTCTGTACCGGTGTTTGGTCTTAGTGACCACTTTCCTGTTTGTTTAACATGGTCCAAAAAAGGAACGAAAATTCCCAGATGTAGCCACCAATACATATCTTCTCGTTGTTATAAAACATTAAATATTGATGTCCTTCTATCTGACCTGTGCTCTGCGAATTTTTCAGAGGTTTATCAATATACCGACCCCGACGAAGCCCTTGAAACTTCGTATCGTATTTTTCTATCTGTAATTGATAAACATGTCCCTATTAGACTTAAACGCATTAGAGCTGATGGCAAACCACAGTGGTTAACCGAAGAAATCAATGCAGCCATTAAACTTCGAGATAATTTATTACAGTCTACAGGGAAAAGTGACAGTTTTAAGAAACAACGAAATAAAGTAACTGCCCTAAAAAGATATACTCGCAGAAAATATTTCAGAGAACTTATTGCTTCTAAAACAGATACAAAATCCATCTGGAAAGCCATTAACGAATTATCTGGGAAAAAATCTGATACTGCTGTTCATTCGGGTATGGAATTATCTACCGAAAAATTCAATTTACACTTTTCAACAATAGCTCAGAAAACTATAAACTCTGATC
This sequence comes from Conus ventricosus, assembly GCA_018398815.1. Taxonomy (NCBI): domain Eukaryota; kingdom Metazoa; phylum Mollusca; class Gastropoda; order Neogastropoda; family Conidae; genus Conus; species Conus ventricosus. The sequence goes on from CM031601.1 coordinate 57,413,588, forward strand.
ACATGATGAACAATGATCTATCATTGTTCAAAGATTACTGTGATTCTAAACATATAGATACAAAACTTCAATTTGAATATTTAAGTGTACACGAAGTGTATAGGGCACTATGTGCTTTAAAACAGTCTAACTGTGTGGTCTAGACAACATTGATAGTAAAATCTTGAAATTATCTGCATCTGTTATATCTGAACATCTCACCTATATTACAACCTTGCATCGAAAAGTGTTATTACCCACAGGCTTTAAGGTAGCCAAAGTACTACCAGTTTATAAATCCGGCGACCCAACTGATTTTTCAAATTATCGACCAATATCAATTCTATCTACTTTGTCTAAACCTCTAGAAAAACAATCTTAAACGCAATCTCCAGTTACACTTTACTAAACATGATTTATTTCATCCAAACCAAAGTGGTTTTAGAAAAAACCATTCATGTCATACAGCACTAACCAACTTAGTTGAACAATGGCTTTCAAAATTAATTGTAATCTATTTACAGTGTACTTTTGTTGACTTTGCAAAAGCCTTTGACATTATTGACCATAATCTTCTTGTTAAAAAACTTCTATTTTACGGTATATCCAGAAAATCTCTTGATCTATTATCCTCTTTTTTGACCAACAGGAAACAGTCAGTTTTTAAAGCCTCTGTAAAATCCACTTTCCTACCAGTGAATTATGGTGTCCCCCAAGGATCAGTTTTAGGTCCAATCCTTTTTTCGGTTTATATAAATGATCTTCCTCTAGCTATTTCCTCTTCATGTGAACTATTTGCTGACGACACGACACTCCACAGTAAAGGTAAAAACGTACACTCGGTATGCAGTGCTCTTCAAAAAGATAATCTTACTGAGTGGTCCAAACTAAATCACATGGCCCTCCATCCTATGAAATCCAAATTTATGTTCATAACAACTAGGCAAAAACGACAAAACATGAAAACTAGATCACCTCCATGTATCTCTACGATCAGATTATAGAAGAAATTGATTCACATAAGTTACTGGTCTCACTATCGATAACAATCTATCTTGGTCTAATCACGTTTCTGCTTTATCTCGGAAGATCTCAAGTAGATATTTCAATTAAACAGAATTAACATTTTCGAAAATAACTCGTTTTGTTTTTGTTTTATGTATATTGTTCTATTTACATAAGTAGCACATTAACAGAGTGAAAGTGCCAATACACCACACATTAGAACATTAACAAACCCAGACACTTTGTATCAAACGCCAATACACTTAAATCAGCAAAAATATGTCCAATTTGAGAGAACATACAGACATTGCATGGTGTGTAAGAGACTGGTTGGAGAAGAGAGAGAGAGGAAAAAAAGAAGAAAAAAAAAAGAAAGAAAAAAAAAAGAAGGAAAGAAAGAAAGTAGTGGAAATTGTTTTTACTTTTTTTTCGCTTTTGTTTTTTTTTTTGGCAGATGAAGAGGACAATGTGAAGCACCAAAAAAATGAAGAGGTGGATTTCGGCCTTAGGAAAAAAAAAAAAAAAAAAAGTCACCACCTTAGGTGCTCCTTTGATCCGATAACTGATGCCACACACAAAAAAAAAAAAAAAAAAAAAGAATTAAGCATTTCCTTGACCAACATTCTCGGAAGTTATTTTTCCATGCCTATATACAATCTGATATTGACTATGCTTCAACTTGCTGGGACATGGCCAGTCACAATTGCTTGAAACCACTGGAGCGTTTGTATAGACGTTCACTGAAAATCGTACTCCTTAAATCATCTCTCAAGTGCAGACTATAAAGAACTTGAGATTCTCCCATTCAGTCAGAAATGTCGTTTCAATAAGGGTGTGTTCATGTACAAAATAATGAACAATCTCGCACCTTCTTATCTACGTACCAAATTCCTTGTAAACACCTTTCGTAATAAACATTTGATATCCATTCCCCGGCCCAGAATTGATCTATTCATGTCTTCCTTAGCATATTCGGGTGGTAAACTTTGGAATGCAATTCCTTGTGACATAAGAAATAAAAATAGCTTATCTACGTTTAAAACACATTATCATAAATATCTAATGCTAAGTTATAGCTAACCTCTGTGGTATTTTTGGATTGTAATCTTGTATCCAATTTCCTCAAATGTTTTTTTTTTACTCATCTCTATGTCTTTATTCTGCTGCTGCTTGACTTTTCTGCCTATTTGTCTATCTGTCTGTCTGTATTGTCTGCCTGTCAGTCTTTCTCTCTCTCTCTCTCTCTCTCTCTCTCTCTCGATCTCCTCTCTCCTCTCTCTCTCTCTCTCTTTCCTCTCTCTCTCTCTCCCTCTGTCTCTCTCTCTTCCATCTCTCTCCCAGTCTCTCTCTTCTCTCCATCTCTCTTTCTTTCTCTCTTCTCTCTCTCTCTCTCTCTCTCCTCTCTCTCTCTCTCTCTCTCTCTCTCTCTCTCTCTCTCTCTCTCTCTCTTCTCTCCATCTCTTCCTACTCTCTCCCTCTGTTTGAGTAGGGTTGGTTTGTGAACGAGGGTAGACGGGGTGAGGTGGGTGTTTGTTACGAGGGGCGAGGATGGAATTGTTTGCAGAGAACACGGGATAGAGAGGAAAGGGAAATTGCGTGCGAATCTGGAGGGCGCAAAAATGTGTGTTGTACGCCCCTTCCGGAACAGATTCTTGGTTTCAATATTGATTACTATCATGTGGATTTATATTTGTGATTATTATGTGTTCTGTATTTCTTTTTTTTCAGATCATGCTATTCGACAGATGTAACGTTTGGCAATGCATATGCATATATGTGCGCATGGTGTTATATTTGAATTGTAATGCTATCATTTTAAATCATTATCATTCATTACTATTGTTATTGCTATTATTATTGCTTGGAAAGGATTGTTTGACAGGTGGATGTTTGGTTAATGGTTGGGGTGTGGAGGGTGGCTTTTGTGTTTGAAATGTTTCTTTTTCATTTTTGAGGGCAAGATGCAAACAAGCCTGCCATGGGCTTATTCTTTTCCCTCATTAAACAAATTTCGTTCGTTCGTTCGTTCGTTCGTTCTCCCTCTCTCTCTGGCGCACTAAAATACGTCATTGAACACAATGTGATGCTTTTCTCTGCCCTTGTGTAGTTATGACCCAGCAATCGCATTCCATTGGTCGTGATTGATGCTGGCGATAGTAGTCAGGTGATCAATTGCCGGAATAATGTGTTTGATCACAGCATGATGGGGTAATTGCTTCGGAGTTTCTTTTTCATTCACAGCTTCGAGCTGAAATTAGTTCCGGTTTCCTGGCCTTTTTATTACATTGTATATTTTTTTCATTCCGGGATTAAGTGTTTGCTTTCTGTTTGTTTGTTTTTCCCCTGTATTCTGTGTCTACGTTTGTTTGTATCTCTGCGTGTAATGGGGTAAGTTATATTGCCATTGAGCACAAAAGTTTCGAAATTCATGGGAAAGAGAAACATTTGAACAGCGGTTGCCAAAATGTCTATCGTACGATTTTTACTATGCCTGTCTGTTTGCCTGTCTGTCTGTCTGTCTGTCCCTATCTCTGTCTCTGTCTCTGTGTCTGTCTGTCTGTCTCTGTCTGTCTGTCCGTCTGTCTGTCTGTCAGACTCTCTCTCTCTCTCTCTCTCTCTCTCTCTCTCTCTCTCTCTCTCTCTCTCTCTCTCTCTCTCTCTCTCTCTCTCCCTCTCTCTCTCTCTCTCTCTCTCTCTGGCGCACTGAAATATCTCAACAAACTTGAAGGTAAAGCTTTTTGTTTTGCCTTCTTGTTATCCTGAACGGGGCAATCGCATTCCATTGTTCATGATCGATGCTGCCGAAATTGGCCCGACAATTGATAGCCAGATTAATGTGTTTCATCAGAGCACCTTTGGGTAACTGCTTTGCAGTTTCTTCAGCAATCACAGTTTGAAGCTGAAATGAGAGCCAGATCCCAAGTTGATTGCATTGTAGGTTACTTGTGTTTCTGGCTTCGCGTATGGGGGCTGGTATGTTTGCTCTTTGGTAGTTTCATTTGTGACTTTTTTTTCTAATTGTTTCTTTTTTTTATTTGTCCGCGCGCGTGTGTCTGTGTATGCTGCTGGAGCACCGTGAGTACAAAAAGCTTAGACGTACGTTGTACAGTGAAACTGCTGAACAGCAATGGTTAACGAGATCTTATGTTTTTGATTTCCCTATCTGTGTGTCTATCTGTGTGTATGTGTGTCTGTGTGCCTATGTGTCTATGTGTCTCTGTAGCTGTCTGTCCGTCCGT
>CM031601.1:57422810-57425310 GCA_018398815.1 Conus ventricosus
AAAAAGTATAGTACTATTGACCATGATCTTTACATTGTTTGCCATGGCTCAGAAACAACTGCTACTTCACAAGAAACTGTATGTTGCGTTTATTGATTTCAGAAAAGCTTTCGATTCTGTCCATCGTGCAAAATTATGGTGCATTTTGAAAAAAAGAGGATTCATGGGAAAATGTATCGGGCAATAACTAGCATGTATAACATTGTTAAAGCAAGAGTTAGAGCAGGAAGGGATTTAAGTGATGCATTTTTGTGTCCATCAGGTCTAAAGCAAGGGGAGGTGTGTAGTCCAGTTCTTTTCTCCCTTTTCATTAATGAACTGGCTGTGGATATTATTCAGAAAGGGAAACATGGAATTCAGTTGTTACCTGATTTTGTAGAAATTTTGATACTTATGTTTGCTGATGACATTATTTTGTTATCTGATTCAGTTGCAGGTCTTCAAAACCAGTTAAATGTTTTGTACAACACGTCCAAAAGACTCGGTCTTATTATTAACTTAGAGAAATCAAACATAGTCATATTTAGAAATGGTGGATATATCTCTGACCAAGAAAAATGGTTTTATGGGCAGACCAAGATGACAGTTGTTAACGTGTACAAGTACTTGGGAGTTATTATGTCTACCAGACTTTCCTTCAAGCACAGTTTGAATGATATGGCAAGCCGAGCAAAGAAAGGAGTATCAGTGTATTTAAAGTACTATGGTCCTTGGGAGAAAAATCCCCTTCTATATTTTTCAAACTCTTTGATGCTCAGATTCAGCCAGTATTTAGTTATGGAGCAGCGGTATGGGGCATCATTGGAAATGTTGATGTGGTAGAAAAAGTGCATCTTTTCGCCTTAAAAAGATTTTTAAATGTAAGCATAAGAACTCCTAATGTGATGGTGTATGGAGAGTTAGGTAGATTTCTATTGTATGTAAATTTATATTTGAAGAGTATTAAGTACTGGTTAAGGATATTGAAGATGCCGTCTCATCGTTTACCTAAGAAAGCTTACAAAATGTTGTTATTTTTTCATGAGAAAAACAAAAATACTTGGGCATCTTCTGTCTGCTTCTTTCTGTACCAACATGGATTTGAAGAAGTTTGGGAAAATCAAGGAGTCGGTAACGAAGTCGCGTTTTTTGAAAGCCTTAAGAAATAAACAGGTTAATGGCTACAAAGCTCACTGGCTCTCAGATATGAACACAATGAACGTTTTCAGTTATACAGAACATTTAAAAGTGACCTGATTTTATCCTCGTACTTACCAATGGTGAATCATATACAGGCCAGAATTAGCCTAGTGAGAATTCGATTGGGTGTGTCTCAGTTAAATGTGCACAAAATGCGCTTTAAGAGAAATGTAACTGAAAATGATTTGTTATGCCAGTTCTGTGAGTTTCAAATTGAAACAGAAAAGCACTTTGTATTACACTGTCCAAAATACCAGGGATTAAGGGAACAGTATATTCCAGCTAAATATTACAACTGTCCATCATAGCACAAATTAACAATGCTGTTTGCTTCAGAGAGTAAAACATTAATTGTTCGGCTTGCTCTATTCCTTGAGAAAACTTTTAAATTACGGCATTTGTGTCTCAACTTATAAAGGAAGCGCTACTAGAAATTGATTGAAGGTATATAGCTGTTCACTATCCAGACAAAAAATTATTTGATACTTGTTGTCAAATGCCCTGTGTCATGTCGCTATAATTGATGTTTAGTTTTGTATCCACCCACCATGACATGGGCCTAAGGCCTATTCATTAAACCATTTCAGAGTTCAGAGTTCAGAGTTCTCTCTCTCTCTCTCCTCTCTCTCTTCTCTCTCTCTCTCTCTCTCTCTCTCTCTCTCTCTCTCTCTCTCTCTCTCTCTCTCTCTCTTCTGGCGCATTGAAATACCCCACTACTCATAATGTAATGATTTTTGTGCCTTTATGTTGTACTCAACCAGTAATTAATTTTTCATTGTTCATGATCGATAGTGCAGGTATTAGCCAGGCGATTAATAGCCAGATTAATTTTATCTATCAGAGCACAGTGAAGCATTTGCTTTAGAATTCTTAGGCAATCATATTTTGAGGTTTTAACGAGTACCAATTTTCAGGTGGTTTCTTTTGTTGTTGTTGTTGTTGTTGATGATGAGGTTGTTGTTGTTGCTTTTAATGCATCATGTACCGTTTTCTTTCCGAGATTGTGTGTGATATTTGCATGCTTGCTTTTGGTTAATTTTTGTTTCTGCGTGTATGTTTGAATTCGCTTATGCATAAGTAAGTTTTTGTGCGTAAGTGGGACAGACACTATGAAGAGAAAATGCCACTATGAGAACAAACAGCTTGGGATTACATGAAACGCTGAATCGTGTTGAACAGCAATTGTTAAAATAGAACTGTCAGCTGCGTCTGTCTGTATGCCTGTCTGCTTGTCTGTTGCTCCGTCTATTTTTCTCCATCTCTCTCTCTCTCTCTCTCTCTCTCTCTCTCTCTCTCTCTCTCTCTCTCTCTCTCTCTCTCT
>CM031601.1:57430310-57435310 GCA_018398815.1 Conus ventricosus
TGGGCCATCACAACACTCCCCCATCCACCGTTCCGGGCCTCGCTGAAGCCTTCCAGGGGTCTCCGCCTCTTTATCTCTGCCCAGTGTCCGCCTCCGCTGCTGCGAGGTCGGCCTCTTTTCCTTTCCCCGGGGTTCCTGTCGGGGTTTGGGCGGGGGTTTCTGGATGCTGCTTCCTGGAGGTGCCCAAACCCAGCCCACCCTCCCAAATCTGCTGGGTCACGGGTTCGTGTCCTTTTTTGCTTCCATAATCTTCATTGTTGACCTTCTCGGGCCACTGTTTTTAAAGGTGCGCCTCAGCAGGTTGATGAAAGTCGAATTTTTTGCTGATTCCCTTGGTCATTCTCCAAGTCTCGAGCCGTTTTTTTATCATTATCGCTATCCGGTTTTCAGTCACCACCTAATTAAATTTTTAGTGAATCCCCGACCCTTTTTCAGCAAGGGTAATATGCACTTTTCCCCTTGCCCTCTTTGAATTTTTAAAAACTTTTCAAAAAAAAATTCCTTTTGGGGGGTCAGATCTTTTTGTGTTTTTTAGGCTGGGGCGTCTCCAGAGACAAATAAAAAACATGTTTTTTGTGAAAAAAGAATTCTGATCTGGGGCACCTGTTTAACTCTCGTTGTCATTTTCCCTTGCAAGATGGTGGGGTGCGGGGTATGGGTACAATTTCATCAAGACAAAAAGGAAAGAAAAAAAAAAAACAAAACACATTTACCTTGTTTGATCCATTCCTCCTGTCTGCTCCTTTTCTGTCTGTTTGCTGCTGTCTGTCTTCTGTCGCCTGCCGCTGCCTGTCGCTTCTGTCTGTCTCTCTCTCTCTCTCTCTTTTCCTCCCCCCCCCCTCTCTCCTCTCCTCTCCCTCTCCTCTCTCCTCTCTCTCTCCCTCTCTTCCTCTCTCTCTCTCCTCTCTCTCTCTGGGGGTAAAAATTGGCATAAAGTACGTGTATCCAAAACATTACCCCCCCGGGGCCCCCCGGTCTTTTTGATTCCACACAGGCCTGAATAAAAGGGAAAAACCCATATCTTCCAACCCAATGGACCCGCATGTTTGGGGTGAAGAGCTTCCCTCGACGGAATCGCTGCCCCAGGGGGAGGGGGTGAGCCGGAGTAAGAGGGGGTTCCTTACATCACGAAACGGGCCGGGGACACCGACCGCAAAACTAAAACAAGAGCCAGGCCCCACCCCACAAATGGGTGCAGTGCTGTTGGCAGTGCAAGAAACTGACAACAATAACCTGTTTGAGAGAAAAGTATTGTGAAAATTTTTAAAGAAGCAAACAGTACAAGAAAAAAAACACGGATAAGAAGCCAACATTTAATCTAAAAATACAATTTTTAATTTTCCTTTTTGTGTTGAGTAAAACCCTTTTGGTCGCCAAGGTTGACTGCAAAGGGGCGGGTCGGACAAGCTAGAGCCAAGCATATGACTTTATTTACTACGGATGCGTTTCTGAGGGGTTTTTCTCAGATTTTCCGAAAACACTGCAGGTGTTTTTATTCTCAAACCTGGTTGACCCCGGGGTTATACATGAAAGAAGCAATGAACACTCGGCGGCGTTTCAGACCAAAAGAAACCAGAGATAATTTTTTTAGATGCTTATTCTACCTTATTTAACAGTGGGGGGGGAAAAGACCACTTCAAAAGCGCTTTATGCTCTGCTCTCCATGGGACCCCCAGTTTTCATTTTTCCCCCACACTAGCCCTTTTTGGTTTGGCATCGAGGGCGCACGATTACAGAGCTTAGGGGACTGCCCTGGGGGGACCTGGTAGCACCCAAGAGGGAACACGACTCACGCAGGCCGCGGGGTTGTCCAGAGGGGGGCTTAATTTCTCACGAAAGGGTTCACAACTCAAAAATAAGTCATTCAACCCTTTAAGCCCTGAGCTAGCGACTTTTTCCCGTGGAAACTTCCAGCCGGGGTTTTGCTGTTCACTGAGACATATGGGCTGCTTTACTCTTAACTCCACACGCGCGCGCACACACACACACACACACCAAAACACCACACACACCACACACACACACACACACACCACACACCACACACAACACACACACACACACACACACACACCCTACAAAACACCCCGCACGCACGCACGTACCACGCACACACACACAAACACACACGCGCGCGCACCACGCACCACCACCGTGCACACACACACAAAACACAACACACACACACACACACACACCCAAAAACACACACACACACACACACGCACGCATGCACGCACGCCGCACGCCGCACGCACGCACCACCACACACAACACACACACACACACACACCCACCCCACCACACACAACCCCCAAAACACCACACACAAGGGGGAAAACAAACGGGGGGAAGCAAAAAAACAAAAACCAAAAAGAATAAGGGGAAATTTTGTTTCCAAAAGAGATTCGAGCGTGACACACGCCTCTCTACCATACATCTCTCTCTCCTCTCCTCCTCTTCCTCCTCTCTCTCTCTTCTCTCTCCCCTCTCTCCTCCCCTCTCTCCCCTTCTCTCCTCTCCTCTCTCTCTCCCCCCCTCAGGGGCCTTTCACTACCTAAGGGGGAAAAAATAACATTCTTTTACGACTGAAGGGTATTTGCATAATTCAACCGAAGGATTTGTCGTGTGTGTGTGGGGGGGGTGTTGGGGTGTTTTTGGGGTGTGTGTGGGGTGTGGTGTGGTGTGTGTTTTGTGGTGTGTGTGTGTGGGTGTGGTTTTCTGAAAAGTAATAAGATCCGGCCAAAATGTGGTGTTTCTTAAGATTTTTTCGCCAGGAAAATGAAAGTTTTGTCGTTGCCCTTTTAAACCATTGTGTCCCGGGGGAAATACAATGAAAAAGACATACAAAAACAAATCAAAATCCGTAAGGGTTTTCAGGGCTTTGAAACACAAACGAAAGGGTTAACTCGCCCTCTACGCGTTTCCCCTTTTCCCAAAAACATTTGTTGTTGTTTGTTTGTTGAATTGTATGAGGGGAAAAAACAAACATCAATCACCCCCTTTCCGTCGTTGTTGTTTTTTTTTTTTAAAACAAAAAGCTTCTGATATTGACCTTGTTAATGAGGGGTGGTGGCAGTAGGAATAGTTGTTAAAATGTTGGGGCGAAGAACAGAACACACAGCTGCGCATAGAAGGAGGAGGGGAGGGTACAGCAACAGCAGCAGCCCCAGCATAGCGTAGTAGTGTAAGGGGGAGAGGGGGAGGGGGGGGAGGAGAAAAGAAAGAGGAGGAGGAGGAGCCCTCGTTAGGAAGAGAAGGAAAGACGGTCTATGGGGAAAACAGGGGAGTAATTTAAGGGGCAAGTGGGGGACACTCTTATTAGCTGATTCTCATCCACAGGTTGACTGGCGATATCCAGGGATATGTAAGACAAAACCTTCGTTCCCCCCTATTCGCCCTTTGCTTTTCCCTTCACACGCATCTAGCTCATTTTACCTTCCTTCTGATGACATTCAAGTCAAAGGTTAACTTTACAGCCTGGCGTCTATACTTGTTCCCTTGACTTTTTTTGTTGAAATAAGTAATGCAGGGGTTCAGTTAACACGAACATGGTGTTCTCTTTAATGTCTTGATTATCATTTGAAGTTCTGTTGATAGGTGATAAATGTCGAAACTGTGTGACTTCAAGACCGGATGACCTGCACTGAAGTATGTGCACACTTCCTGTATCGGCACAATGGCTGCCTGCTTAACACACTGCGAGATAAACAGTCAGAGAATGTGGAGGATCAAAGCAAGGAGTGCGTTACATCAGCAGTGTACAGGTTTGATGTCCGCACCAACCTAAGATGAAAGTACAGATGGGATGACAATGCCAGAGAAACAGGCGGCAGGAAGACAGTCATAGTATCTTACTCTGTCCTATACCACTGCAGAGAAAGTACGATGGGGAGCAAAACAAAACATTGTTGTTTCGTGGTAGGCAACAGCAGGATTTGACTTAGAATGTCTGACGGCAAAGCACACGACATCACCGCTTACGTGACAAAACGGCAGTGTCTTTTCTCCTTTTCTGGATACCATGCTAGTGTCTGCGATCCAAACAAACAAATCTGAGCAATTACCATGTGGTTTCTTGAATAATCAAATCAGCAAGGGATGCCACAATGCATGTTTCTATTCAGTCAAAAAGGACAGACATGCTAGGAGGAGGAGAAAGTGAGAGTAGCAGGGTGAGACAGCCGATCAGGGTTCCAAAGTTTCAGATTCAAATCCGAGTGTGGCAGATGCATTAACAATGTTCGCATAGTGGATGACATCCTTGTCAGCAAAGCACAATGAAAGAACTATCAGTTTAGCGCATAGCGTAAAGGCTGATTGAAACAAGGCTATCTGCAATAAAGCTGGCATCCCAATTGCAATAATATAACCTTTGTGTGCATGTTCTCATCCCAGACAATTAAATAGACTCGTCCCTTCCCCCCCCCCCCCCCCCTCCCCGCATCGCCAGACCCCACCCACTCCTAAGAGATGAAAAAGAAAGACAGTCGTTGAGATCACGACAGAAGAAAGAAAGATCTGAAAAATGCATGACACACAGGTGAATAGGACGCGCCTCTCTCTCTCTCTCTCCCTCTCTCTCCTCCTTCTCCTCTCTCTCCCCTCTCTTCTCTCCTCATCTCTCTCCTCTCTCTCGTCTTCTCTCTCTCTTCTCTCTCCTCTGGTGCACTGAGATACCTCACGAACTTGAATGTGATGCTTTTTGTGCCTCCGTGTTGTGCTGAACTAGTAATCATATTTCATCGTTTTATCGATGGCGCAGATATTGGCCAGGCGATTAACAGCCAGATTCATGTGTTTTATAAAGCACTTCCTGGCATTTGCTTTAGAGTTTCCTAGACAATCATATTTGGGAGCTGTAATTAGTACCAGTTTCAAGTGGTTTTTGAAATTGTATATGCTTGAGATAATCTATAATTATTATTGCTGTTATTATTATCATTAGTAGTAGTAGTATTGTAATCGAGTAGTAGCATCATTATATTATCATATCATTA
>CM031601.1:57452810-57455310 GCA_018398815.1 Conus ventricosus
CCACATAAGCAGACGACCTGCCTGCCTACTCATCCGTCGGACACGACGGGAGAATCCATAATTGGTCTTCTAGGCACTAATATCCATGTCATATCTTGCTAATACTTCATTCAGTCGTTCACCAAGCTCGGCGAGTTCCTGTTCACTGTCTGACAGACCATTGATGGCATCTACAAATCGAAGTTTGTGATGGTTCTTCCTCTATGACTGACTGAGTCTGCACGTCATTCCGTCATATGTTCTCAGTGAGTATGACAATATGAATAAAAAGGTACTCTATAGTCTGCAGATGTTCAAAGAACTTCATTTTGACTCATTTCATCAGTGTGAGAACAGTATGTACCGTTAGAGGAACTACTAGCTCATAGGGGCCAGAGGAACTATCTTCCGTGTACCTTTTTTCCTCTAGCACATGCGAAAACTCTCATTAGAAAGTTGTATTCGGTGAGATCAAAGCACACACACACACACACACACACACACACACACACACACACACACACACACACACACCCCCGCGCGCGCGCGCGCACGCACGCACGCACGCACCGCACGCACACACGCACGCACGCACGCACGCACACAGAGAGAAGAGAGAGAAAGAGAGACAGACAGACAGAAAGAGACAGAGACAGAGACAGACAGAGAGAGTTCACATACATTCACTAAGACAAATGCTTACTGAAGACAGACACTTACTCAGTTCTATGTAGTTGTTACATACATGTCAACTTGTTTGTGCGTTTTGAAAATCACAAATGTGTTTTCTCATTATATTTACCTCGATCCTTGACAAACAAAAGCACAATGGGCACGGATTATGCTTGAAGCGAGCGGTAGCGCTGTCTGTATGTCCGGTGTGTTTCACCAGCCAAGAACAAGAAACTTCTTGGATCATACTGAGACACAGTCTATCATCAACGCATCCATTGCAACCATTTCTAGGAAGCAAAACGGGGTGTCACTGAGAAATCCTATACCTCCTCCCCCTCTCCTACCTCTTCCTTTACCTAAGGCGATGGTCATCAGTCATTGATGGCGGGAGGGTGGGGAAGGGGGTGGCGAGGGTGACCAATGGAGGGCAGTGTCTGGAGTGGGACATCACAGACATCCAAATCAGTGTCTGGACAAGACTTCCTTCCAGGCATAACTCTTATTGTGGTTATCGTATTGAAGTCTGGTCCGAGGTTCTTCTCTTTGCTGTTATACTCTCCCCCCCCCCCCTCCTCTCTCTCTCTCTCTCCTCTCTCTCTCTCTCTCTCTCTCTCTCTCTCTTCTCTTTTTCTCTTTCGTCTGCTGTCTCTCTTGTCTCACATTTCTCTCTTCTCTTTGTCTCTGCTCTCTCTCTCTCTCACACTTTCTCTCTCTCTCTCTCTCTCTCTCTCTCTCTCTCTCTCTCTCTCTCTCTCTCTGTTGTCTCTGTCGTCATTTTCATCTACTCTCTCTCTCTCTCTCTCTCTCTCTCTTTGTCCGTCTTCTTCCTTTGTCTCTATCTCTCTCACTCTCCTCTCTCTTCCTCCTCTCTCTCTCTCTCTCTCTCCTCTCTCTCTCTCTCTCTCTCTCTCGTCTGATATTCCATTTGAGTAAAAATCTGAGAATGAGCCACTGAACGAAGAAGAGGGATGAGGGACTGGTATAGGTATTCAGATGGTCTGGTTATGATAAAGATATAGGAGGCATAACAGGAGCTGTTGTGTTGAAGGCCGGCCCAAGATACTTCTCATTGCTGTTATTCTCTCTGTTTCTGTCTGCCTGTCCTGTCCTCTCTTATCTGTCTCTCCCTCTCTCTCCCCTCTCTCTCTCTCTCTCTCTCTCTCTCTCTCTCCTCTCTCTCTCTCTCTCTCTCTATCTATCTATCATTTCTTATAAGCCGTGAATTTACAAATCAGAGAGCAAACAACTGAGTGAGGAAGGGGGATGAGGGACGGGTAAAGGCATTGAGGTGGTCTTATTGTGATGAGCAGCCTGGATGTATGAAAAAAATGCATGCATGTGTGTGGGGTGTGTGTGTGTTGTGTGTGTGTGTGTGTGTGTGTGTGTGTGTGTGTGTGTGTGTGTGTGCGTGCGTGCGTGCGCGCCTACGTGTGTGCATGTGTGTGGTGTGTGTGTGTGTGTGTGTGTGTGTGTGTGTGTGTGTGTGTGTGTGTGTGTGTGTTTTGTGTGTGTGTGTGTGTGTGTGTGTGTGTGTGTGTGTGTGCGTGCGCGCGTTCGTGTGTACGTGTGCAGTGTGTGCGTGTGTGTTTGTGTTTGTGTGTGTGTGTGTGTGTGTGTCATGTTTGTTTGTGTGTGTGTGTGTGTGTGTGTGGTGTGTGTGTGTGTGTGTGGTGTGTGTGCGTATCTGTCTTGTCTCTTGCTCTCGTGTGTGTCTGAATCAACTCTCTCTCTCTCCTCTCTCTCTCTCTCTCTCTCTCTCTCTCTCTCTCTGAGATCAATTTCCCTCTGTCTGTTGCCGCTGGACATCAATATTTCCCCAGTGGACCAACCAATTTCCCAGAGGGGC
>CM031601.1:57467810-57482810 GCA_018398815.1 Conus ventricosus
ATTAAGCAGCCGGTGCTAAGTCAACGATTATCGGTTAATTGGTTCGGTAAGGGCAAACCCTCTGTAGGTCTTCACGCCAGGGTAGCAGACTTTATTGTCCTCAAGGGAATTGGATGGTCCACTGGGGAAGCATCGATGTCTGGCCGCAACAGAAATACGGAAATTGATTTCAGAGAGGGAGGGATGGACAGACAGACTGACAGACAGACAGACAGACAGACAGATTAGGAGGGATAGAGAAAGTGAGAGAGACGAAGAGAGAGAGAGAGAGAGAGAGAGAGAGAGAGAGAGAGAGAGAGAGAGGGGGAGAGAGAGTAGGAGAGAGAGAGGGGGGAGGGGAGAGAGAGGGAGATTGAGATAAGGAGAGACAGAGAAAGAAAGACAGACAGACAGACAGACAGACAGAGACATAGCGAGGCGCATAGAGACAGAGAAAATGACAACAAAGACAAAACAAACCGCTTGGACCAGACTTCCAGAAGATAACTTTATTAACGTAAGATTTTAAGGTCGATGCCAACCTGGCGCGTATTGTCCAGGCACAGATTTGGATGTCCGTGTTGTTCCACTCGAGACTCTGTCCTTCACCGGTCACTACTACTTCCATTGAACGTCTGATGACAGTCGCCTCAGGACAGGGAAAAAAGGGAGAAAGGAGAAGATAGGGCGGGTTGTGGTGGTCGGTGTGGGTGGGCGGTGGGGATGAAGTTGGAGGATCACTGGGTGAGGCCGTTGTCTGGTTGCCTACAGCTGGTGTCCATTGCTGGTGGCTATTTTCGGGTGTGTCGAGGATAGGCCTTTCCTCAACATGATTCAACCAAGTTGTTTTGGTTTTTGTTGTTTTTGTTTTTTTCCTGACCATTGTGACATATAAGGAACCACACTATAGAGAAGCATTGCTGCTTAATTAATCATCTTTAAAATATTTAGCTCCTTTGTGTATTATTTATGTCAAGGATCAATTGGATTTCATTATTGATATCCTTAATCTTCTATAAAAATGGATCAAACACACTCACAGGCAGGCCTACGCACGCGTGCACACCCGCGCGCTTGCGCGCCCATACGCACTCACACTCACCACACACACACACACCCACACACGCACACACACACACACACATACACGCACGCACACACGCGCGCGCGCGCGCGCACGCACTCTCTTTCTCTCTCTCACTTTCTCTCTCTCTCTCCTCTCTCTCTCTCTCTCTCTCTCTCTCCTCTCTCTCTCTCTCTCTCACACACACACACACACACACACACACACACACACACACACACACACACACACACACACACACACGCGCGACACACACACCAACACACACACACACACACACACACACACACACACACACACGTTTGTTGTCTGATTACGTGACCGCAAAAAAAAAAAAGTGTTCCAAGGGAGGTTATCTTGTGGGATTCTGAACAGAAGCCTCCTATTGCAAACCGTTTTAGACAACCTCCCTCGGCAACGTTTTTGATGTCACGGGTTATCACGGCTCTTTCGGGCATCTGTTGAGTGTAGCAAGTGCTCGGATGGGAAAACTAGAATGGCACGGTCCTGTTTCAGTCACTTAAAGGATGTCTCTGAGAATGACGCGCAGCTTTCGTCACTAACACTGCAGGTGTCCGCATCTCCCGGGCTAGGTGACACGAAGATCCGTCATAGAAAGGAGAGAAATCTCTAACATTCAGAGAGAGAGAGAGGAGAGAGAGAGAGAGAGAGAGAGAGAGAGAGAGAGAGAGAGAGAGAGGGGGGGGGGGGGGGAGGGAGGGAGAGAGAGGGGGGAGAGGAGAGAGAGAGAGAGAGAGAGAGAGGAGAGAGAGAGAGAGGAGAGGAGAGAGAGAGGAGAGAGTTTTCGAATACTGCCGAAAGGAAGAGGAAGAACGGTAATAGCTGTACACAATAAACGTCAGGGAAAAGAAATTCAGGCTCGGGAAAGTGCAAAGGAGATGGTCTTCCAAAAAATGGCACATCTATTGGTTTTAACCATTTGTTCTTAGTGCTAGCTGTAATGGCCTGCTGGTCCTGAGTGAGTCGGACAAGGAGTGCACATTACCAGCTCTGTTCTCTTTCACCCTGTAACCGCAGCGCACCCGTTAGACGATTGGTTTTACACCAAGAAGTCTGCCGTTCTAATTGATTGCTTCAGCTTTGGAGAATCCTGTTTCTCTCAGTGTCTGGTCTGCACTTACGGCTGTCTCGTGATGGCGGGTCTCTGCGGGCAGTTACGTGGACTGCTGAGAAATTCTCATCTCAGTCACGTCATTGGAAAACATTATTTGTTTCCCTCGATTTGCTTAGTAAGTGGGCCATGGATGCCTGCATTTCAGTATTCTCTCTCTCTCTCTCTCTCTCTCTCTCTCTCTCTCTCTCTCTCTCTCTCTCTCTCTCTCTCTCTCTCTCTCTCTCTCTCTCTCAGCATTTCAAGTGTCGTCTACAGTATTGGAAATCTTATTGTGGTTATCGTATTGAAGTCTGGTCCGAGGTTCTTCTCTTTGCTGTTATACACACTCTCTCTCTCTCTCTCTCTCTCTCTCTCTCTCTCTCTCTCTCTCTCTCTCTCTCTCTCTCTCTCTCTCTCTCTCTCTCTCTCTCAACATTTCAAGCGTCGTCTACAGTATTGGAAGGATTAGAATTTAGAAGAACACGTGAGAATATGGCAAATGAGTAATTTTGGGAAATCCTAATTGCTTCACCTCAATCAGTCTGGGCTTAGGAAATACCAATGTTGCTACATAGCACTGACAATGGCTGTCTAATATCAGATATGACAATATCATTGGTATTGTGTTTGTTCACATTGCTAAGGCTTAATATGTGACGAAATAACCAAACAAATATTTTATGGTCTATGAAACACAACACTAGAGCTCATGTCACCTTCCTTAAACAACAGATGCCTGCTTGTTTCAATTTCGGATACATCCCATCCCATCGTGGTGCTCCTCACGGTTCTCAGCTTTGATCCGTTTTCTTCTCCACACACACACACACACACACACACACACACACCACACCACACACACACACACACACAACACACACACACACACACACAAGCAAGCAAGCAAGCAAACGCACACATGCAGGCGCGGACACACGATGCATGCATGATGGCTATATGCTAATGCCGGAAGTTTCTCAAACCAATGGCAAAACGCACACTTATCAGGGGAAGGGAAAAAAACAATATTTGCTGTTGTTTTTCGTTTGTTTCGTGGGGGAGATTTGCGGTATTAGATGAGGTCTTTGACAGACACTTCATATGTCGACCGCGAGCTATATTCTGACATTTTATTTTTCATGTCTTTATCGTTTGTTCATTTTTCCTTTGTCCGAAGACTAGACGTTTTCCTTCTTGGACTTGGTTTCTTCTTTGACGAACTGATGGGGCGTCAACGCTTAGGAGCTTTGCGTGACAAACTCTCTCTCTCTCTCTCTCTCTCTCTCTCTCTCTCTCTCTCTCTCTCTCTCTCTCTCTCTCAATATATTATTCACATGCGGTGTGAATCCGAAAGAGAGAGAGAGAGAGGGGAGGTAGATAGAGAGAGAGAGAGAGAGAGAGAGAGAGAGAGAGAGAGAGGAGAGAGAGAGGAGAGAGAGAGAGAGAGAGAGAGAGAGAGAGGAGAGAGAGAAAGAGAGAGAGCGAGAGAGAGATTCTCTCTTCTCTCACACACACACACACACGCGCGCGCACGCACGCACGCACGCACGCACGCACGCACGCACGCACACCTACACTGCTACACACACACACACACACACACACACACACACGCACGCACGCACGCACGCACGCACGCACGCACGCACACACACACACACACACACACACACACACACACACACACACACACTTATGTCTACCAGTGTCAGTATTTTCTTTTTATACATAAATATATCGCATTACATCAAACAGAAACGTAATAGATATGTGCACCACGACATTCCACAGGTGATCGGAAAATGGAGGCCATAAACGTTTTCAACTTAAACTTACACAAATACGACTTAAGTTCAAGTACCCCACCGCTCCAACATACCCCACAAAGGACAAAACATTTCAGCAAAGCCAACAAAATGGAAGATGCAGAATTCGACCTTATAGTGCCTACAAAAACTGGACCAATCATCGACAGCTGCCGTCTTGTTGGCATATAACCAGCTTTGAACAAGGATCGCCACTCGAGGTGTACGACAACCATCGCACTTAGTGTCAGACTCACCTGACACTGCCAGACTAATACGGAAGTTTTGAGAACGGCCCAAACCAGATCTGCAACTCAGGAACCTCTTCAGATGGCACGTAAGACCGTGTGGCTAAAGCTTAGCTGCGTCTGAAGTTGTGCAGGTTGCACCTGCCAGCGAAACAGCAAGGGGCTGCGAGATGCGCGCTGTACTTTGCTCGTCTATGGGCTCTGCAGTTATGAAATATTAGTTGGTTCACCCAAAGGAATACTTTCGTGGAGGTTCTGTTGTGTCAAGTTTAGTGGCCACCACACAATGGTATCTGCCAGGCAGCAGTTATGCCCCTTGACGTCTCAACAGAATACCCAATGCGTCCCTGTACCGTATGTCAACGCAGCAAAGTGTACCAACGGCGGTGGACTGCTTCAGGCTGGTTGGTTAAGGCACTTTAGGATGGTGCTTCTCTGGGTCCACGGGAGCCTTCGGGCGGGGGGGGGGGGGGGTTTCTGTTCACCAGTAGTCAGGCTGAGGATGGCCCCTGGGGTGATCTTTTCCTGAGAAATGTAGACACAGATGAACAGAAATTCTGGACAAATCTGCTTCAATGAGCTATAATAGAGTTATGAGGGACATATTTCATTCAACATCCCCACGTTCATGTCTACTGAGACATGAAATCGGCATCAAACAGTTATATTTATGGAACGTGACACATGAGTTGTGGTTAACCTGTGGGATGGGTCTGGAATGCTCAATATGACATTGTCACTAGAGCCCAAGCTATCACAACAAGTGGTAACAAAGAAATACATTTTCCTTATGAAAGAGATGAGACACGAGCATCACGCTTGCCGTAATGAAGCACGTAGATATATTTAACGATTTCCCTCACTTTAGAATGCATGAAATACGCGAAATAATTCCTTTTAACATACCTATGAAAAACAAACACTCTCCGGAACAATAATATTCATATCTCAGTCTCTTTGCAGGTCTATGAAATCGGCACGGGACAGACTCGTACACATTTAATTCAAAATTGCATGTGTATTTTCGGCACATTCTCGTGACCCATGAGTGACAAGAGAACAACCCAAATCACATACGTATCCAGGATGAACCACATTCTTGGAAGAGTGAATTATTATTGTAGATGTAGGAATATCCTTTGCAAGAAAGCGGTCATCTTTAGCTTCTGAGTTTTTTTGTTTGTTTGTTTGTTTGTTTTCCTAATTCGTTATTTTCATCTTTTACAGTGACCTTTCTTTTTCTCTTTCTGCAGAACTTGCTTAAATAACAAAACAAAAGATACAAAAGAAAAAACATTCTTAAATGGATCTCTCTCTCTCTCTCTCTCTCTCTCTCTCTCTCTCTCTCCTCTCTCTCTCTCTCTCTCTCTCCGTATACACACACACACACACACACACACACACACACACACACACACACACACCTGTGTGTGTGTGTGTGTGTGTGTGTGTGTGTGTGTGTGTGTGTGTGTGGTGCGTGCGTGCGTGCGTGCGTGCGTGCGTGCGTGCGTGCGTGCGTGCGTGCGTCGTGCGTGCGTGTGCGTGTGTGGTGTGTGTGTGTGTGTGTGTGTGTGTGTGTGTGTGTGTGTACGTGCGTATGTGGGAGGGATGAGGGGGGGTGGCTGCTCTCTCTCTCTCTCTCTCTCTCTCTCTCTCTCTCTCTCTCTCTCTCTCTCTCTCTCTCTCTCTCTTCTTGTTTCTGAAACGCACATGGGTCTATGTGCATTTCTGCAAATGCATGCATAGACGCGCGCATGTGTGCCTATATGTTTTGTAGGCGTACTCTGCGCGTGTTTTGTAAATCAACAATAATATAGAAATCTGTACACCCAGCATTCTGTAAACCAGCAACTAACGAGACACACAGATATTGTCTCAACTAACTGCCACATGACTGACGGACAAGCAAACAAAATCACAATAAAGCAAGTACTCACAGAACCCTGTCCTTTGCCCTGACCTCGATGGGCAGCCGATAGATATATGAGCACAGGCCCCAGAACGAGAGAGATAGCAATCGACACTTTCGTGTCCCCCAAAGGAGAAGCAATGGACAAACCCTGTCATGTTGGCGTGTAATCTGCCCATGTTATGAATAATGAATTGCCGTCATTGTCGTACAGGGTACACCAGTCAGAACAGATAGCGCGAGCCAAACTACGGTCTCTCAAGCCATTACTACATATAGTAAACATAGCTAATGACTCTTTGCCAACGATCTTCCTTTCTGATTTGGCTGCATGCATTCCTCTCTCTATCCCCTTCGCTATCTACCACCAGTAAGGGAAAAAAAACTGCAGTTCGTGTCTTTCCTTTTCTTGTGTTTTTTCGCACTTTTTTCCCTTCAGTTTTCAGAAGGAAACAAATAAGTCCAGGGAGGTGGAGGGGAATGAAGCCTGGTGCAGAGATGGCGGGGATGAAGTGGGGTGGGAAGGGGGATTGGGCCAGAATCCGTGACGAACTAAACCATGGTGGTGGGATAGGCGGGCGCTTATCATTGTGCCTCAGCCTCTGTACGCACCTGTCTCTCTATATATCTATATCTACGTGTCAATGTGCCTCTGTATATATGTTCGTGTGTTCCATCGATAAGTGGGCATAGCTCTACGTGTGTGTGCGCGCGCGCGAAGGTGTGTGTGTGTGTGTGTGTGTGTGTGTGTGTGTGTGTGTGTGTGTGTGTGTGTGTGTGTGTGTGTGTGTGTGTGTGTGTGTGGTGTGTGCGCCTGTGTGTGCGCCTGTGTGTGCGTGCGCCTGTGTGTGCTCCTGTGTGTATGTGTGTTTGTGTTTCAGTTATGCCCTTACCTTGCTCTTTCTGACCTTTTCATGTGTGTTTTTGGGGAATGGGGATGTCAAAGCGGGGAGGAAGTGGGTGTTGGGTTGTTGGATGCGGTGAAGCACGTCAACAATAGTTAGACTTAAGGTACAAAATCCTTGTACTCTCCATCCAAGAACCCTCCCAAATAAGTCCGTACATAAACGATTGCGATTTTCTTGAGAGACTAATTCTGTTTGGCGACCTACTACATGCGAACGATGAGACGCTTGCGTCAAGAGGATGAGAGTATTGGGGTCATGATCGACTTCTGCCAGACTATACTGCCATGTGTGGAACTTCCCACCCTCTGGCATGTCTTTGCGTAGGGGCTGAGGAGGTTGGGAAATGGAGGTTGCTCGATTCAGAGGAGAAACAATGTGCTGATGAGGAAGTAATGTTCTTCTTTGCAACGTCATAAATAACTGAGGATATTTGTTTTCCCTTTTTCTATATCTCCTTTATTTTTCGCACAGTCTCTGTGGCACTGAAGTAGAGCGTCAGGTCCCCTCCTCCCTCCCTATCCTCGTCACTCCCAGCCCACCACCCCCTCCTCTCTTCTCTCTCTCTCTCTCTCTTCTCTCTCTCTCTCTCTCTCTCTCTCTCTCTCTTTCTTTCTCTGACTGCCTCCTCTCTCTCTCTCTCTCTCTCTCTCTCTTCTCTCTCTCTCTCTCTCTCTCTCTCTCTCTCTCTCTCTCTCTCTCTCTCTCTCTCTCTCTCTCTCTCTGGCGAAAACATACAAACAAACACCGAAAGCATTTTCATTTTTCTCCTGCAGGTCTTCAGCTAGCTATGTAGATGTTATCAAGAGGTTAATTGCACGAGGAGACACTGCACTACAGCTGGAGACCCCAGAGGGGTCATTGTTGTGTCCTGAACGTCTGTGTCAAACTGACCAGAACCCCCTCCATTCTGCTTTTGTATCGGTGATAAAGAAAATATGCTGATATCATGCTCGGTTTCCCCTTTAACTACAAAATGGTTAATGATTAATTTTCTTATTTATTTTTTCGTAGTATCTCTTCATTCAAGCAACACCTGTCAGGATGATGCCCTGTGATTAGTCACACGTGTGTAAGGGGACGTCAAGAGGTATGATACAACGCAAAATGTAACAATGCACCCATATCCACGAAGCATGTATCAATGCAGCAGTCAGGATAAAAAATGCTAAGGATCTGCTGTACTGTTTCATTTTGCGTCATATCACGAGCTTCCGTCTATCTGTCTATCTGTGCCGTGTGTGTGTGTTGTCTTTTTGACAACAAAAAGTTTTTTTCCCTTTTTTTCCAAATCATATGCAGTACTAACTGTGATGGAGCTTAAATTAAAACAAATATCGATTTCCAGAGTATCTAATCAAAATCCAACGATACTAAAGATTACCAGCTGAAAATTAAGCATTTGCCACACCAAATCAAAAGTTACATTTAACAAAGCATTGAATTCAACAAACCGTTCCTCAATTGAGGAACTAGGAGTGGGGGAAAGAAGTATGAAAGAAAATCGGATCAGAAGATTTTTTGGTAAGGTAACCTTAGTTCTGTGTGCACTGAATGCAGTAACAGCTTGGGATGATAAGTGATTTTCAGAGACATGTGTCCCTTTACAACATTAGCGGCAGTCCACTCTCCTGAGAACAGATGAATGCACCACCATTCTGACAGCATTTGTTGACTACTTCTTCTCTGGAAGGCGCGAAATTGTTGATTTCTGTCCCGCTCGTTTTGTGGCCTGTGCGCTCATATCTCTCTGCTACCGACCAAGGGTCCGCGTTTATGATAAGGCTTTATTTGTACTTCACATTTGTAAATTGTTTATTTCCATTGGTTCTGTGGCGATCGGTTTAGAAGATATCCTTGTCTGTCGGCAGTTGCTGGTTTTATGGAATGCTGGAGGTTCATATTTTCGAATGATTTCTCATATTTTCACTTAAATAATTAGAAATGGGAATTTAGTCAAATGTGTTGCGTTCTCCTGTTACACATTTGTATTTCTGATGGCATCTATGTATGTATGCCTAGATATATGTGTCTTTTAAAAACATAGAGAAGGAGAGAAAGAAGCACTTTAAGAGGTAGCCACACACACACACACACACACACACACACACACACACACACACACACACACACACACACACACACGCACGCACGCACGCACACACGCACGCACGCACACTCACACAACACACACACACACACACACACACACACACACACACACACACACACACACACACACAGGCACGCACGTACGCACGCACGCACGCACGCACGCATGCACACACACATACACGCAAGCAAGCGCGCACGCACGTACGCGCTCACGCAAGCGCGCACACACAACCGAAACACACGTGTATGCGCGCGCTA
This sequence comes from Conus ventricosus, assembly GCA_018398815.1. Lineage (NCBI taxonomy): Eukaryota > Metazoa > Mollusca > Gastropoda > Neogastropoda > Conidae > Conus > Conus ventricosus. The sequence goes on from CM031601.1 coordinate 57,477,228, forward strand.
TGACGATTTGCTCCTGTTTTTGTTATTTGAGCCCCTTGATTTTGGTAGAAAGAGAAACAAGAACATTTATTCAAAAAGAAAACAGACATACAAGCAAACCGACAGACAAACAAACTACAAATATTCAATTTCTTGTCAGGGATCTTCTGACATTCATTCAGATTGATTACTGTGCCAAGTACGCGGTTCTTAATGTCAATATTCAGGCTGGTGGGATGATTTCTTGTGACTTATGAGAGACGAGAATGCGACTTGCGTGCACTTGTTTTTCAATTCTAGGTTTATGCCTGTGTCTCGTGCTGAATTCACATTTCTCTACGGATGACCGAGATGTCAGTTTTATTCATTCCAGAAAGTTGTTGATGCTTGTAGTTCTGCCTTTAGTCCAAAGAATTATGTTGTATATTTTTATGCCTTATAGGCAAAACATTGTTCGTATTTTGATTTGTTTACTCCATTACGTTCAATATTCGGTTGACCCTGATCTGTTTCACAAGGAGACAGACGCACAATAAGCCAGAAGAAAGAAATAGCAGGAATAGCTCAGTGGTTGAGCGCTTGACTCGTGATCTTAGTGATCCTGGGGTTGCGGGTTCGAATCTCCACCGGGCCGTTTCGGTAGGGGGCGGGGGGGGGGGGGGGGGGGGGGTCCCTCGGAGTTGAAATTGGTTCTGACTTCATTTCCCATACAGTCCTTCGAATGAGACTTTAACCCGAGGTTCCGCGTGTGAACGCACGCGTAACATCTTGCACACACGTAAAATCCCATCACCAACTTTCGGAAGAGAAGGCCAGTTTGGCCGTTGGTATGGATGACACGTAACACATAGCATGCACCCTGCGTGAGAAATGGAAAGAATTAAGGAAAATGAGTGAACGATATTGAACGATATTGACTGGATGACACGGGAAACTACTAAATGAAGCGCCAGCTGGCAGCTCTTCAGTCGGTACTAACAAGTAGGCAGACCGTTGTCTATACGAGTATGGATCGCAAAGCACTTAGAGCTTGGTCTCTAGACGAGGATAGGCGCTAGATAAGTATTAATAACAATAACCATACTACCACTACTACTACCACTACTAGTACTGCTACTAATAATAATACTGCTGCTGCTGCTGCGGCTGCTGCTACTGCTACTACTACTACTACTACTACTACTACTACTACTACTACTGCTACTACTAGAAACAATAATAGTAATAATAATAATAATAATAATAATAATAATAATAATAATAATAATAATAATAATAATAATAAAATGACCTACAAAAAAGGAAACGGGTCAAATGAGAACTGATCATATACCAAAAAGGAAAGTAGCAGAATATCAATTATAACATATAATAAGGTATCCACCAAGGACCTCATCAACCGCCATACATTTCCTTAAGACTATCGGCTTCATAAATGGTTTAAGGTCGTCAAATATAAGAAGGAGGCCACTGTGTATATAATGTCTTCTGTTGTTGTTATTGTTGTTGTCTTTTTGTCGTGATTGTCTATGTTAATGTTATTGGTTTTGCTGTTTCTCTTGTTGTTTATGTTGTTGTTGTTGTTGCTGTTTTTGTCGTTGTTATCGCTGTTGTTGTGTTGTTGTTGTCGTCGTTGCTGTTGTTGTTGTTGTTGTTGTTGTTGTTGTTGTTGTTGTTGTTGTTGTTTTTATCATGTACGGGTAATGATCTAATTTCATCTTGGACTTGAATTTTTACATACCCGCCATATTTGTTTGTAAAGATGTCCTTGTACAGTAAGATTATTTTGCTGACTGTGTTCATAACCCGCCTTATTTGCTTGTAAAGATTTCCTTGCATAGTAATAGCATTTTGTTGGTTATGTGCATACAACTTGCGCATATTTGCATGAACCTATTCTTTAATGTTAAACGTTCTAATTCGTTCTGTATGATCTATAGACACACAAAAATGCACATACAGAAATAAAGAAAGATGGTGAAGGATTCTCCCTATCTACACACAGATGTTTAAAGTACAGGCAGCACATGTGCTTGACGCTGGCCTTAGGGGTTTCGCCTATGACAGTGGGCTGTACTAAAAGCACAATCAATATATATGGGATTTTACGTGAGTACAATATGTTATGCGTGCGTTCACACACGGAACCCGGGTTATAGCCTCATTCGAGGGACTTTATGGGGAATGGAGTCAGAACCAATGTTAATTCCGAGGGGGAAAAAAAACCTGTACCGAAACGGCCCGGCGGAGCTTCGAACCTCAGGATCACCAAGATTACGTGTCCGGCGCCTACCACTGAGCTGTTCCGGCCCCCTGTTCTCAGTTCTTGAATGTACTGCTAATTGTGTCTTGAACAGTATCACTGCTCATTGTTGTCAGTTCTGAACAAACCAAAATTAGTGTGTATATATGTGCCCCTTCATGAGGGGCAATGGCCTATACATGAATACACTTTCCGTATTCCGTATTCCCTATTCTCTCATTAAACTGTTAAGCTGACCGAAGGCGCGAAATCGCTTTTGGCGTGCCCACCAACGCCATCTGCCCATGAAAACGGCGGTCCTTTCGCTTCCTTTGCAGATTCCCAAACATTGCCTATTGTCAGATGTTGCAAGCTGACGTAGCACAGTCATGTAACTCTTCGTTATTCCGTGACTCAAATATTATGATACACAGTGGAGTAAAGAGGTACGGGGGAAGCGTGCGTGGACTGTCCCCTTGAGGGCTAAAGAAATCCAGGGTGAACAAGGTGAACAACGGGGCAAGTCAGAAGACTAATACCTCATTGTGCGTGAGCGTGGCCAGTAAATTGTGGACGTTTCTGGCTGTCGTCTTTGCATGCGGGCATAAGCCGATAACGAAACATGAGCATGGAAGGGACGTTACAGCTGTCGACGTATCCTTTCCTATTTTTAGATAACGCAGTGGAGTTGTTTCCTTTTCTCTGTTTCCAGACTGAGTCCTGGCATGTTGGTATATGTCTAAGATCTGGTGGCGTTTTCAACAGCGAAAGTAAAGTGTGAAGTTTAAGCAAGAGCTGGGTCTGAATCTCACATGACAAATAATGCAGGTAGATGAGAACTGTTTGACAGTGTCATTTTAAACAGAACCTAGACGTGTGAAGCTGTCAACATGTTTCAGTGCATAATCAAAGCTGTCAGAAAATAGGCATCTGTCATCAGCTTGTTTCTATTTTAGGTTTGAATACTTTCAGATTGCTCTGCATTTTTATGCTTCTTTTCTTTATTTACGTGACATGCGTGATTCAGCATCCAGGGAGCCGTTACTTTCTCTCAGCACATATCGATTAGAAAAAAAATGTAAAGGTCTGCTTGCGTCTTTCCCTTGATGTCCAGGGAATATAATGATGAGGGTGCTTCAGAATTCAGGAAAAAGTATTCATAATGGATTTATTATATTTCACTGAATGTCTACATAAATAATTTATGCCTGTTTCGTATCATTCTGTTCCCGAGAAAAGAGTATTGCGTTCTCAGCCTCCATGCCGAGATCATTAAAAATCAGTTGCAATATTTCATTTTAAACCACCACCAACCCCCATGATATTGAAATGATGACTATACTTTGCCTCACGTTCAAACATAACGAAAAATAACGAAAAACTGAAAATGATGGCAGGCAGAGAGAGAGAGAGAGAGAGAGAGAGAGAGAGAGAGAGGAGAGGAGGAGAGAGAGAGAGAGAGAGAGGTGTGTGTGTGTGTGTGTGAGAGAGAGAGAGTGAGTGTAGTGAGAGAGAAAGAGAGAGAGAGAGACTCAAACTCAAATAGTTTAATTGCAAAAACCACCGACCTATCTGCAATGAGGTCAAGAACAAAAGTAGAACACACACGCGCTAGGAGCATATACTGAAAATTATGAAAGAAAATATTTGCATAACAAAATTTTCTTCCTGAAATTGTTCTGGCTATTTTGTGTTAACTGATAACAGTTCCTCTCTTCGTTTTAGTGCTTTAAAATGAACATAGCTACAGAGCGAGTTGCAATTATCTTTTCATTTTGCACATTTCTAGTATGAGGCAAAATGCATTTATCTCTTAAATCTTTATAGGATGGACGAACAATCAAAACATGTGTGTCGTCCTCGATTTGATTACAGAACGGACAGATTTTGGAGTTTAGTGTATATCTTTTATGGACATTCAAATCACTAATACCAAGTCGAAATATCATGAGCACTTTGCAAAATGTAGGAATTGTAATATCAGTTGAATATATAATCAGGCAGCCATAATGGTGTTAAGGGACGACATATTGAATATCTCTCACAATTAACTATTTTACCATCCCAGTTTTGTCTACAACAGTCAATCATGCGTTGTTTAAGTTCACGTAAAAACAGTTTTTCATAATTCACTCCACCATTTATCCAAACAAAAGAAAAGCCATAAGTATCCAAACAAGAAGAGAGAGAGAGAGAGAGAGAGAGAGAGAGAGAGAGAGATGAATGACCAGATTTGATCAGCTCAGAAAGAAGATCACTAGTGCGGTTTGACTACATCCATTGACTCACATGCTGCAATAGCCTGGCGGCTGAACGCCCCATAGCCCTCTCCTTTTACACCTACAACGGCGACTGACCCATCAGAGAATTGATTGCACGCCGAAATGTCTGCAGGTCTATAGCTCTCCCTGATTGCTTCTGCTCTGTGGGGCATTAAACTGTCGTATCTGCCGTTCTCTTGACTGCGTTTATTCTGTCTGTCTGGTGTCATGTTCGGAGTCACTGCGGTGAGTGAGGTTGTCTGAGTGGTTGACCTGCTGTGAAACGGTCTTAGTCTTGTCCGTTTTGGCTAGGTGAGTAGATGTTAACGTCCTTCATCTATTTTTCCTTGTATGGGATGCAGGGTATGTGGGTATATACACATTATCAAAATCACTGATTTTTGTCTTGTGAATAACGATGCGACCATGTGTAGATATGTGTAGAAGAATACATTCCTTGCCTCAAAGAGACAGAGAAGTCAATGATCTGGAATGCTACAAAAGCCTACCATTTCATTTTTTCTGTTCAGTAGGGTACAGGGAGTAAAAGAGTTAGTTTAAAAAAAACATTAGAAGAAAAGATTAATACATCGTCAGGTGATCACCCCATGATCAATCAGCCGTATAAGCAACTGTTTGTTCCCTGATGTACCAGCGGTTTTGCTGTTAACTGGGTTGTACAGAATATGTATTTGCTTGATCCTTGGGTAATGCAGAAGTTAAAGAGATGCTATTCAGAGACAGAAGAAATAAACCGGTTAAAAAAAAACCCAGTAGAATGGTACCATTGTGCCCGTGGCATTATCTGGTCAATATATGTATATATATATATGTCATTCTGAAGCTGAGATCATGTCCCAGTGGAGATGAATTCCTGCATTCTGATGAATTTGTAGCAAACAAAGATCATGTCTAGATTAGGTCAATAGATAGTTCCTGGGCTGTTTCTTTTTAGCGAATTCGCATTTTCCTTTTCAGATACAATTTAGTTTATATGTTCAATGATGGAGGACAGAAGATTTTGAACAGTAACGAATGTACACAATTGAAGTTTGGAAAAAGAGAAGTTTCAGGCTTGGGGGAGTGGTGAGGATGATGTTT
>CM031601.1:57497810-57500310 GCA_018398815.1 Conus ventricosus
TGCGGGACTTGATTTCGACTCTGTGTGTGCAGGCGGATCTCCTTTGCTGCACGTGCGGCCTGTAGTTCGTATTGGGGCCTGTTCAGATGGAATGTGCTAGCAAAGATTTCCACTTTTGCCTGCAATTGTTTACAATTTCTACTTTTGTGTTCAGAGTTGCTAAGTGTGTTTACATAAAATTAACCATTTTTCTGTGGAGCATAGATTGCATCTTTTTGAAATATTGTTGTATGGTGTTGCCCTTTTTATGATTTTCCATGATATGTTGTAGTCTATTTTTTTTATCTTTGAGTCTCCAAATGTATTTGCTCAGCTCTGTTTGATTTGTGTATTTTTCATTTTTGATTGACTTTTAAAAAATATTTTTAACAAATATATATATATCACGTAGCTCATCAGCGGATATATTGGCAGACAAGACACTCTTCTCTTAATTGACAGATACTGCAACTTGACCTGTTCTGGTCATGGATCTGTTTTCTGATTCTTTGCTCCGAAGAGTATCATCCAAATGGGACTTTTGGACGGTACCCTTAGGCGGGTACGGAAAGCGAAGCTTGCACGTTCCACACGAAGGCCAAAAAGTCGACACAGTGAAGAAGAAGAAAGCAGCCAGAAGACTAACAATTTGCTGCACAGGCCTATAGCCAGAGAGTTGTGAACACGTCATTTTATACTAGCATAAGTGCATAAATAAACATGAGAATGCAAGGGCTGTCTTGCTTTGAAATAACTCGTAAGTGAGAGGCGTTTCCGCGTGTTCAATTTAAAAGAAAGCCCAACTGTGCTTAGATATCTTTTTTCACAATATGGCAGTGTGTGCAGTGACAGCAGTGGATTGTGACATTTAGCCAGGTGTGAGATCTGTACTTCAAATACAAAACAACATGAACAGGTATAGATTGCTTGGCGGTGTTATTTGAAACAGGACCTGCGAAAATTATCAGTATATATCAGCACGTGGATAAGATTGCCAGAAACAAGAATAGGCCTACGTCGTCCGCTTTTTCGCACTTTGAGTACTTCCAGAATTCCCCAATAATTCAGGTTTTCAAAACAAAACAAAAAAATGCAGAGCTTCCTTTAAGGAAAATGAGCGATTCAACATGCAAAGGACCACTACGTTTTGACTCCACGCGTCGATAGGAGGACTATAGTGACCTGCTTGCATTTCTTCCTTCATTCTCTTGTGATACCATTTCTAAAATTTACTTTCTGTGGACAATCAATGAGGATATTTTTTGAAGACGCTGGCGTGTAATTAGGCCTATAATCAATTCACCGTTTTCTTTGTTTTGTGTTTAATTTTGTTTTGTTCTCATTTGCTTTTCTTGTTGAATGTTTGTGCATATTACTTATGCAGACATTAGATCTCGTTGTTGATGAATTAGATTATTGCTTTCTTTTCCCCTTTCAATTAAAAAAAAAAGGTATTGAACACAGCCCTTCTTTGAGATGCATGCCAAAATATCCAAGGGCTAAAAGTTATCGGCATAGATAGTTTATTCTAACTCCTGATCGTATTTAATTGCGATGGTAATTTGCTTCATAGGAAAACATTAACAAACAATATAGAATTGAAAGTAATGTGTGTGTGTGTGTGTGTGTGTGTGTGTGTGTGTGTGTGTGTGTGTGTGTGTGTGTGTGTGTGTGTGTGTGTGTGTGTGATAGAGAGAGAGACAGAGAGAGTAAAGGACAAACTTTTGAACAAAAGGAAGATCACATATGTGGTTTGACTACTTCCAAGGAGCCATTTGCTGAAATAGTCTGGAAGGCGGAGCGCTCCGGAACCCTCTCCCTTTACACCTACAACAGTGACTGACCCATCAGAGAATTGATTGCACGCCGAAATGTCTGCAGGTCTATAGCTCTCCCTGATTGCTTCAGCTGTGTGGGGCATTAACCTGTCGTCTCTGCCGTTCTCTTGTCTGCGTTTATTCTGTCTGTCTGGTGTCACGTTTAGAGTCCCCGCTGGTGGGTGAGGCTGTGCAAGTGACTGACCTGCTGGGAATTTGTTTCACTTACAATTTCATCTGTTTGGGTCAGATCAATAGATGTCCATGTCCTTCGTCTTGTGCTTTTTGAGGTACTGATCGTTTAGTCTATGGATAACAATACACCTCCGTGTGGATATATATAAGCATATATTCTTTACCTTAGAAAAAAAAAATCAATTATGCAGACTGCAGTTTTTAAAAAAACAACGTTCTGTGTGCTTTCATTTCAGTATACAATTACATGGAAGAAGAATGAAAAATGAAAGAGAAAAGAAGAGAAGGAAAGAAAGATAAAAAGGAAAGAAAGAAAAAAAAGGGAAAGGGGAGTACTTCTAAAAGCAGGACAAAAAAAATGGTGCGGTCATCAACCAGGCTTCAGAGGTTATTGCTTGTACCCCCAAATACCTGCTAGTGTTGCCATCAGGTGGGCTTAAAGCAGCATGATTAGACTGTTTGGGTGCGCAGTAGTTTGTGAGGCACTTGTAGGAAACACAATAACCTGA
>CM031601.1:57505310-57509411 GCA_018398815.1 Conus ventricosus
CCCACATCATTTAAGATTCTCTAAAACAGTTAGGCATTTCACTAATGAAAGCTAGCCGAGAATTTGTTTTGTGAAAATTGGATCAAAATATTTCTTTGAAAAGAGTATTGTCTTTGCAGACATAAGGCAGATGATAGCAGTTGTGTAAGGTTATATACTGACTTCCATAAAAAACGCGAAAATTTGAAAGGCTATTTTTCGGGTGAAAAGGGGTGAATATACAATATTGAACCATTGTGGCAAGTTGTTTGGGTCCAAGACTCACGTGCAGTGAACAAATTGTGTGAGCAACACATCATTCCCGGCATTGGAGGGTCAACAAAAATGGCAAACTGGTTGCTGCATGTGAGGCACGTGCACACCATGCAGAGCAAAGTTAACCAGCGACAAGTACGCAGGCAGGCAGCCTTTATAAAGCCGCGCTACAAGGTTCAGGTAACGACTTGCCGTCTGAGCGCTACAGAGATGCCCAGACTACGAGCAGAGGAACGCAATCGTGCCCTAGGCCATCTGGAGGCTGGTGTAGATGCCAGGCAGGTCGCCAACATCTTAAACGTCCACATCTCAACCATCTATCGTCTGCAGCACCGCATGCGAGTCACTGGTACCACTGATGATCGTCCCCGGCCAGGCCATCCTTGGGTCACCACACAAAGAGAGGATCGCCATCTTGTTCGAACCCATCTGTGGGACAGGCGGCAAACAGCCGCTAACACTGCTCGACAGGTGCCTGGTAATCTCCAGCAACGAATCAGCCTCAACACTATGCGGCGGCATCTTCAGAAGAACGGGCTGGCATGTAGGCGTCCTCACAGAGGTCCGGGTACTGACACCAAGACACCGGCAGGACAGGCTGCAGTGGGCACAAGCCCGAATCAACTGGCGCAGGCAGCAGTGGGGACGCATACTGTTCTCAGATGAGAGCCGTTTTTGTATTGACATGGCTGACGGTAGTGTCAGAATATGGCGGTTGACCTGGTGAACGCTATGCTGACTCCTGTGTGGTAGAGCGGAACCCCTGGGAGGCCCGAACGTTATGATATGGGGTGCAATTGGCATTAACCACGCCATAGGACCAGTCATCTTTCAGAACATTGGTCCTGGTTGCGGACAGGGTGTCAATGCACAGCGCTACATCAACCAGGTGCTCAGACCCCATGTCGATCCTTTTTTTGCGCAACACCCAAACTGGACATTCCAACAGGACAATGCAAGACCACACACCGCCAGAGCCACCCAGCAATTTCTTCAGCATAACAACGTCAATGTGCTGCCCTGGCCATCAATCAGTCCCGATTTAAACCCAATAGAACATTTTTGGGATGAATTTGGCAGACGGTTAGACCTCCTGCGTCCACGACCAGCAACAGCGGCTCAACTTCACCAGGCCATCGTCCATGTGTGGGCTGGTGTGCCAAGGGGACGCATCAACCACCTGGTCCACTCAATGAGCCGCAGGTGTCAAGCAGTTGTCCATGCAAATGGTGGCCACACACGGTATTAGGACTTCAAGCTGGTTTGTCACGTGACCTTGGATTTTCCACACAAAGACATATGGCTGATGACATTTTCACACATTACCGGTGTAATGAATCAAATCACGTTGAATTCTCGCTTCCACTCGGTACAATTGTGACCAATAAAATTCGGTAATCGGAAAGAAAGTCAACGGGAAAGAAAGTCAACGGAGGGTTAGGGTTAGGGTCAGGGTTAGGGTTAGGGTTTAGGGTTTTGGGTTAGGGTCAGGGTTTGGGGGTTTTTGGTTTTGGGTTTTGGGGTTTAGGGTTAGAGTTAGGTGGGCTTTCTTCCGTTGGGCTTTTTTTTCCCGTTGCTTTTTTTTTCCCACAATCATAAAAAATTCCCCCCAACCTTCAGCTTGTTTTGTTTTTTGCGTTTTTTTTTATGGGAAATCAGTTTTTTTTTTTTTGTTTTTGTTTTGTTTGTGTCGTGTTTGGTTTTTTCAGGTATTTGTGTTGTTTTGCACTTTTATGTGTTTTGTATGGGGGGGGGGGAGGGAGATTTTTGGGGGGGAAAAATGTGTTTTGGCATGGGGTTTTGGGGGGCTGGTGCATGATTCACACAGAGCATGAGTTTGTAGTCGGACATTAGTTTAAATCCCACTGCTGCCCATTGTAAAATACGCTTTTTATAGCTCCCGTTTCACTGTTTTTGTTCTGGCGATGTTAGTCCAGTGTGAGAAAGGTCCCCTTCTCTGCAGTTTCTGGAATTGTGTCTCCATGTTGTAGTAAGGACGTGAAATCTGAACATACTGAAAAACGTTTGTACACATAATAGATTCGCTACATGTACAAACGAAGTACCAAAGAATGTAAGCCACGCACTTCGACGCAATTCAGTATAATTGAATTCTATACAATATCAAAATAAACTCTACAAAAAAGTTGTTCTATATCAAATGATGCATTACATACTACAGTACACCGAAAGCACATCTTTCGGTGTCTCATACAACTGGGACAGATATATGTCCTGGAATGATGGTCCTTATTTTCTTATCTGCAATGACATCAGATAAATATACATTTATCGAAAGATATGCTAATGCATGTGGGAGGAGGAGAGGGTATGAGAGAGATCTGAGAGGGAGAAGGGGAAATGAGACATTGTTGAAGTGGGGAGAAGATTTCAACAAGCTGGAGGGTTCAGGGATTGAGCTGGAAAGAAGGAGGGATGTGCAGGGGATGGGGGGATGGGAGGTTATATCTCATGGAAACAAGGTTGTCGGGCTGAGGGTATGGAAAGCCCTGTACCCTCGAACGATCCTCTCCAAAAAGCCTATACTAAACTTTCTATATGCGTACCATGGCTTTCCTGAGTACGATTCTGTACCCGACCTTCTATACGTGGGCGAGGAGGCGCTTACACAAAGAGGATTAAAGTATTGGGGTCATGATCGACTTCTGCCACACTGTCCATGTGTTGAACTTGCCATCCTCTGGTATGTCTTTGTCTAAAGGCTGGGAGTAGAAGAAATGTAGGAGAATAGGAAGAAAGGTTGCAGAGGAAAAGAAATATTGTCAACGAGGAAGCAACATTCTTCTTCCCAACAACTTTAGATAGATCGATCGATCGATCGATGATAGATAGATAGATAGATAGATAGATAGATAGATAGATAGTAATAGACTAGATTGATAGTTGACAGATAGGCAGTGCTGTGCTGCGTGCGTGCGCGTGTTTGCTTCTGTTTGTGTTTGTGTGTGTGTGTGTGTGCTTACTCATATATGTAGATGAGTATTTGACTGGTTTGGTTTGGTTTGGTTTCGTTTTTGTTGTGTGTTGATTTAATTATCAGAAATGACTGTACAAAGAATGACAGTTTGTAAAGAAAAATAATAGATTAACGCTAAAACAAATGTAAGGTAAAGAAATTACATAAACATAACAAATTAATAAATGAAGAAATACATATACAGATATAATATGTAATTAAATAAATAATTGCTCATGTGGTTATAAGTCGTTCTTATTGCACATCAGCTGTTGCAGCAATCAGTACACGGCGGCTGATTTTCAATCGATCTTTCTCATGACCAAAGGAATAAGTTTCATTTCTATCCGAAAGCATTTGTTGCTCCCAGGCGTGTCTTTAGTTAAAACGATTATGTCATATATTTTTATGGCTTGTCAAAAAAAAAGGCGTGAAAGAATGTTCTTTCGTATATGATTTTTTTTGTGCCATTATGATAAAGTTTGCTTGTCCCTGACTTGTTTTGTAAGGAGACATCTGCAAAATAAACCAAAAGGAGAGAGTGAAAAAACAGACAGACAGAGAAGACGGAATGGGTCAAATGAGATTTCTATATCAAAAAGGGAAGTAAGCAGGGATGGTTTGATTTTGCTCCTTTTCTTCAGCCACTTGCTGTGATAGCGTGGGAGTCTATGCGGAATCTATACTGAGAGTTCCAGACCCATCTTTCCTTACAACTTAACCACTACTTCTGTACCATGTTCTGTCAAATATCTGAGTGATTGCTGATGTTACGTCTCAATGGAGATGAATGTGGACATTTCTGAAGTATACATCTTATAAGTCTCTCCCACTTCACAGAGAGAGTCAATCGTCAAAATTGGGGAAAA
>CM031601.1:57516613-57519113 GCA_018398815.1 Conus ventricosus
TTGTTGTTAAATTCAAAAAGGGGGGGGGGCATGCACAGAGATTTCAACACATAATTGGCATGCATCTGTAGCGCACAAAAATACACACACAAAGTATTTCTCATAACTTATAGTAATTTAATCAAAAACAAAAGAAGATAAAGCAGGAAACGTAAATGAAAAAAAAACCTGCTAACCTACTATGCAAATGATTGACAATTGAATAAGTTGACACTGTAAAACACACACAACATAATTATTATCAAAACTGGTGATAATCATTCTGGGAGCATGAGACGTTCAGTCACAGAGCATAGAGTTTGTAGTCGGACATTGCTAGTTTAAATCCCACTGCTGCCCATTGTAAAATACGCGTTTTATAGCTCCCGTATTCACATGTTTTTGCTCTGGTGATGTTAGTCCAGTGGGAGAAAGGTCCCCTTCTCTGCAGTTTTCTGGAATTTTGTCTCCATGTTTGTAAGGACGTGAAATCTGAACATAACTGAAAAACGTTTGTACACATAATAGATTCGCTACATGTACAAACGAAGTACCAAAGAATGTAAGCCACGTACTTCGACGCAATTCAGTATAATTGAATTCTATACAATATCAAAATAAACTCAAACAAAAAAATTGTTCTATATCAAATGATACATTACATGCTACAGTACAACCGAAAGCACATCTTTCGGTGTCTCATACAACTGGGACAGATGATATGTCCCTGGAATGATGGTCCTTATTTTCTTATCTGCAATGACATCAGATAGATATACATTTATCGAAAGATATGCTAATGCGTGTGGGAGGAGGAGAGGGTATGAGAGAGATCTGAGAGGGAGAAGGGGAAATGAGGCATTGTTAAGTGGGGAGAAAGATTTCAACAGCTGGAGGTTCAGGGATTGAGCTGGAAAGAAGGAGGGATGTGCAGGGGATGGGGGATGGGAGGTTATAGCTCATGGAAACAAGGTCGTGGGGCTGAGGGTATGGAAAGCCCTGTACCCTCGAACTATCCTCTCCAAAAAGCCTATACATAAACTTCCTATATGCGTACCATGGCTTTCCTGAGTACGATTCTGTTACCCGACCTTCTATACGTGGGCGAGGAGGCGCTTACACAAAGAGGATGAAAGTATTGGGGTCATGATCGACTTCGCCACACTGTCCATGTGTTGAACTTGCCATCCTCTGGTATGTCTTTGTCTAAAGGCTGAGGAGTAGAAGAAATGTAGGAGAATGAGGAAGAATAGGTTGCAGAGGAAAAGAAATATGTCGACGAGGAAGCAACATTCTTCTTCCCAACAACTTAGATAGATCGATCGATCGATCGATATAGACAGATAGGTAGATAGATAGATAGATAGATATAGACAGATAGGCACTGCATGTGCTGCGTGCGTGCGCGTGTTTTGCTTCTGTTTGTGTTTGTTGGTGTATGTGTGTGTGCTTACTCTTATATGTAGATGAGTATTTGACTGGGTTTGGTTTGGTTTGGTTTCGTTTTTGTTTGTGTGTTGATTTAATTATCAGAAATGACTGTACAAAGAACGACAGTTTGTAAAGAAAAATAAATAAAATTAAACGCTAAACAAATGTAAGGTAAAGAAATACATAAAACATAACAAATTAATAAATGAAGAAATACATATACAGATATAATGTGTAATTAAATAAATAATTGCTCATGTGGGTTATAAGTCGTTCTTATTGCACATCAGCTGTTGCAGCAATCAGTACATGGCGGCTGATTTTCAATCGATCTTTCTCATGACCAAAGGATAAGTTTCATTTCTATCCGAAAGCATTTGTTGCTCCCAGCGTGTCTTTAGTTAAAACGATTATGTCATATATTTTTTATGGCTTGTCAAAAAAAGGCGTGAAAGAATGTTCTTTCGTATATGATTTTTTTTGTGCCATTATGATAAAGTTCTGCTTGTCCCTGACTTGTTTTGTAAGGAGACATCCGCAAAATAAAATAGAATGAAAAAACAGACAGACAGAGAAGACGGAATGGGTCAAATGAGACTTTCTTATATCAAAAAGGGAAGTAAGCAGGGATGGTTTGACTTATGCTCCTTTTTTTCAGCCACTTGCTGTGATAGCGTGGGAGTCGATGGGGAATCCTATACTGAGAGTTTGCAGACCCATCTTTCCTTACAACTTAACCACTACTTCTGTGCCATGTTCTGTCAAATATCTGAGTGATGCTGATGTTACGTCTCCAATGGAGATGAATGTGGACATTTCTGAAGTAATACACTCCTTATAAGTCTTCTCCAACACATGTCAGCAGAGGAGTCCAATCTCTATGTTCATCTGTTGTGGAATTCTTTGGGAATAGAACAAAGAGGACAATGAGGAAAAAGAAAGAAAGAAAAAGACGCCTGCAGAGGTGAATCTGGCTGTTCTTCTAAATACTTCTAGGATTAGTATGACAGATTAGGTGAGTCCGACACTGGTAATGTAGTCATCTGTTCTCTTACACCGGCAAAAGGCGACCCCACTCCCACCCCGCCTT
>CM031601.1:57521613-57529113 GCA_018398815.1 Conus ventricosus
TCTCCGAACATCTCACCAGTGTGATTTGACTGCTTCCTTTGCCCCACTTGCTGGAATAGCCTGAAGGCGGAGCGCTCCGGAACCCTCTCCCGTTACACCTACAACAGTGACTGACCCATCAGAGAATTGACTGCACGTCGAACTGTCTGCAGGTCTATAGCTCTCCCTGATTGCTTCAGCTCTGTGGGGCATTAAACTGTCGTCTCTGCCGTTCTCCTGTCTACGCTTATTATGTGTGTCAAGTTTGGGGGCCCTGCTGGTGAATGAGATTGTTCAAATAGTCGACCATTTATGAATTGTTTTACTCACAGTCTCCTCTTTTTGTTCTTCCTCTTTGGTCAGATCAGTGGATGATAGTCTCTTATTTCATGTATAGGACGCAAGGTGTATACATATATCTGAATGTCTAATCTCTTGTAGCATGAATAACAGTGTACCCGTGTGAGTGTGTGTGTGTGTGTGTGTGTGTGTGTGTGTGGTGTGTGTGTGTGTTGTGTGTGTGTGTGTACATATATATATATATAATATATATATATATATATATATATATATATATATATATATATATATATATATATATATATACCACTCAACACTTGCTAGGGATCAGATATTCAACACACTGTGATGGTCCAGAATATTTGTCAATCAAACTTCAAGCGGTCAAATACTGTTAATTAGTTATTATTTCATCCAAACCAAACAAAAATGAGGGAAATTCCATCAGATAAACCAAGAAACAGAATGGACAAATGACACAACCCCTAAAAGCCACCTGAAACAGGGCATGGAAGGGAAGAGTCAACCTGAACAATCCACTGCTGTCTGTGTGGAATTGAGAATGAATGGACTCTCAGTAATGTGTGTGACCACCACGGGCTGCGATCACAGCTCTACAACACTTCCTCATGCTGCAGATGAGGTTCCTGATCTGCTGCTGGGGGATTCTGGCCCATTCTTCCTGGAGGGCAACTCCAAGGTCATGGATGTTCTGAGGCAGCTGCTCACGTGCCAGGACAGCTCGCCCAATGATATCCCAGACATGCTCAATCGGATTGAGGTCTGGTGAGCATGCATGCCACTCCAAGCGTGCAATTCCCTCATTCTGAAGGTACTGGTTGACAATGCGGGCACGGTGAGGACGGGCATTGTCATCCACAAGGATGAAGTCGGGACCAATGGCACCAGCGTAGGGTCGGACAATGGGGTGAAGAACCTCGTCACTGTATCGGACTGCCATTCATTGTGCCATTCTCCATTACCAGCAGATCAGTTTTGCCTTGCATTGAAAATGCCTCCCCACACCATTACTGAGCCCCCACCATAGCGGTCATGCTGAGCAATGAAGTTGGGGTGGAATCGTTCATTCTGCCTTCGCCACACCCTCCTTCTCCGGTCAGTCACGTCCCAGCAAAACCTGGACTCATCACTGAACAAAACTGGAGTCCAGTTTGCAGCAGTCCAGCCTTGGTGCTCCAGTGCCCACAGCAACCTTGCTTGTTTATGTTGTCTGGTCAATGGAAGCCGAATTGCTGGGGCCCTTGAATGAAGACCACCGTCATGAAGCCTTCTCCTGACTGTCTGGGTTGACACCCGGTTCCCTGATGCGTTCTGGAGGTCATGCTGCAGCTGTGTGGCATTGTTGAAAGGATTTCTTCGTGCCTGGACAAGGAGATATCGGTCCTCTCGCTGGGTTGTGACACGTGGGTGACCTCCAGAATGTCGTGGAGTGACTGTCCCTGTTGTTTGATATCGCTGACCTCTCCCTCTGTTTACCCCCAGAATGAGGGGCCACGCGATTCACGTGCTCATCATGCTGCATGTCCAGCGTGAAGGTGCAGGCAACAGTGTGATTGTCTTTCACATTGTTTTGTGTTGCTGGATCACGTGTTTATTGAAGTCAGTTCAAAATGATTTTTTTCATACACTATTTTTCATTGCTGATCCCCAGCAAGTGTTGAGTGGTATATATATAAAACCTTGTTTTAAACTGGTATATATATATATATATATATATATATATTATAATATATATATATATATATATGTTGAGTGTTGAGTGGTATATATAATATATATATATATATATATATATATATATATATATATATAATATATATGTGTGTGTGTGTGTGTGTGTGTGTGTGTGTGTGTGTGTGTGTGTGTGTGTGTGTGTGTGTGTGTATATATAAATATAATAGAGAGAGAGAGGAGAGAGAGAGAGAGAATTGTTTTAAAAACATGGTCTGTGCCTGAGAGAGAGAGAGAGAGAGAGGAGAGGAGAGAGAGAGAGAGAGAGAGAGAGAGGAGAGAGAGAAACAGACAGGCAGGCAGACATACAGACAGAGAGACAGACAGACAGACAGGCAGAGAGAGAGAGAGAGAGATTTATAAACGCATTTATATTTGTTCAGTTTATTATAAGGACACAGGGAAAGAGTTGAGAAACAGAACAGAAGATCTGCTGTTTAATAATTCGATTATCTGTACTATTTGTCTTTGGAAAATTTGAAATTTACGTTCGCAATGAAGTGAAACATTCTGCTCCTTTCTGCTTAATTACTCAGCAAGGAAGAGAGAGAGAATGACAGTGGCTATACAAACTTAATGTTCGGGAAATAGAGCAGTCAAGGGATGCAGGAATGCAGAAGAGGTGATCTCCTAAGGAAGATGGCATCCATGGTTTTACTTTGTTTCTCACTGCTTTCTGTAATGGTCTGGCAGTCTCTTGTGGGTCTGACTATGAGCTCTGGTTAACTCTGTTGTCTTTCACCCTGTGCATGCACCGCAGTGTACTCATCAGACGATTGACTCTACACCAAGATGTCTTTGTTCTATTTGACAGCTTCTGGGTTGGAGAATCCTGTGTTTTTCATTGCCTTGTCTGATGCACCGATGTGTGTCTGCTGATGCGAGACGTCTGCATGGGATGATCTGGACTGTTGCGAAAGTGTTGTCTTTCAGTCTTCTATTGGTCATGTTCATATAGAATTTGTTTCCTTGGATTCCCTTTGTTTTTTTGGGTCTGAGTGTCTGTATTTCTACACCTTCTCTCTCTTCTCCCTTCTCTCTCTCCTCTCTCCCTCTCTCTCTCTCTCTCTCTCTCTCTCTCTCTCTCTCTCTCTTCTCTCTCTCTCTTCTTCTCTTTCTCTTCCGTTTTTGTGTGTGTGTTGGTGGGCGTGCGTGCGTGGTGCTTTGCGTGCGTGCTTTGGGTGGGTGTGTGGGTGGTTTTTGTGTGTGTGTGTGTTGTGGTTTTGGGGTGGGTGTTTGTGTCCCCCGACTTCTCTGTTCACAAAAAAAAATCGCATCCCTCCCCGCCCCTAACACAAAATGGCTTCAGTGAGTCGACGTAAAAAAGTGGTCCTTTGGGGACAAACACTTGCCTTTTCCTCATGTTCTCTGATCCCAGTCTGAGCGCCAGCTGCTCCCCCATCTTTTCAGCGTTTTAATGTCTTCTTCTTCACCGATACCACGCTTGTTTTTATTTGTTCTCTGTTGTTGTTGTTGTTGTTGTTGTTTGTTGTTGTTATTGTGTAAAATTTTTTCCTTCCTGTGCGCCGTTTTTTTTTTCTTTTTTTTTGTTCATTTGTTTGTTTGTTCTCCCGGGATACTTCTTTCCTTTTTCCAGGAGAAATAGCCAGTTCTTAAAAATTTGTATTATTCAAAGCAAAAAGCAACCGGGGACAAAAACTCCGGGTGCTTAAGGAAAAAAAAAAATGTTATATGAGAACGCATTTCCTTTCTGACCAAAACCTTTAAAGCAGTGTACGTTTGATTTATTGAAGATAAAGGGGTTTTAACGGATGGAGGGAATGAACTCGTTTAAAATTTGGGTTAAAGTTTTTTTGTTTGTTCTTTTTCAGGTCAATGTAGTGTCGGGTACCCGATTCATAAGTATGAAAAGAAAGTCCCTTAGGTTTGTTTAACGGGCAGTCCTTTCACGGGCGAAATGGTGTGCCGGAAAATTTGGGGTTTGGTTTCCCCTTTTTTCTATAGACTGTCCAGCAACCCAGTGTGTGTGTGTGTGTGTGTGTGTGTGTGTGTGTGGGTGGTGCGTGCGTGCGTGCGTGCTGCGTGGGGGTGCTGTTGTGTGTATGGTAAATGTGTGTGTGTGCGCGCGCGGTATGTTTTTTTGTGTGGTGTGGTGTGTGGTGTGTGTGTGTGTGTGTGTGGGGTGTGTGTGTGTGTTGTGTGTGGGGTGGGGAAGTGTGTGTTTTGGGTGTGTGTGGTGTTGTTGTGTTGTTACTTTATGAATATTCGTTGTAGGTCTACTTTGACTGTTGATGTTTTTTAACCAGACCGGGTTTGGTGAGTCAAAAAAGGGAAAAGATAAAAAAAAGACCAGAAAGCAGACCATTCTTTCTTTTACTAAACAGAAAAGCTTTTTTTGATTCAAGGAAAGATGAAACTTTTTGAGAGGCTCAAACTCAAAGAATGAAAAACAAAAATGTTTGCTATTGGCGTTGGCATGAGGGTATACTTTAAGAACACATACCAGGGTTCTTTTGAAGTAAAATGCCCCCCCAAATTCTTTCCCCCCCCCAATTTTTTTTTTTATTACGCTGTGCCTTTTAGCTTGGTTGAATTCAGCTGTTCAGGGTAAACGCTGTTTTATTATTATATATAAAAATATAATAATATACAAAAAACTATAAATTTCCCAAGGAACTTCGAGCACCATTAGCAATACGGGAAAAGAGCTTGGGTTTAATGATGAAAAAAATTTTTTGAATTTAAACAAAGCTTGCAAAGGGTCGATGAAGAAATTGGGGGGAGTGTTCTTCTGGGGGGTTTGTAATATGAAATAATAGGTAAGGGGTGGATGGGGGGAAAATAAATAAAATGCTTCTAAAAAGCCTTTCAGAAGCTTATGATCTCCAAAGGAAAGGAAAACTCACAAACACAAAAAACCCTGGCCCTTTTAAACCGTTTATTTCGAACCCTGGTTTTGTTTTCTCCGTGCCCCGCGGAAGTGGTTTAATTTGACCTCTTTTTGGTTTAAAAGGAATGATCCAGAAGGGGGGGTGTGAAATACTAGTATTTGTTGAGGTTTAAAAAAACCAAAAAGGGGTGCCCCCTAAGAAGAAAAAAGAAATCCCAAGAGCAAACCAAGTACATTTTTATAAAAAGTAGAAAAATAAAAAGATTAACCCCTTAAGACACAAATGCAGGGCCCGTTTTGAAGAATCCGCAAGGGACTAAATTTTAAAAAAAACTAAAAATTCCCAAAGGGTAATACTGAGCACCATTCCCCCAACTTTAAAAGCACTTGGTGTTGGTTTGGTTACTTTTTTTATACTCTACACAGGGGTTTTTTTAAGTAACACTGTCAACCAATTCTTTTCCCCCCCCATGAGGAGAAACAACCAGGTTTCGAAATACGGTATATGACCGGATTTGGTTAGTGAGTTCCTTCCATTGGGGAAACAAAGCTTTGAAGGGCCTTTTGGAAGATTTATTTTATTTTTCCCCCTCCACCCCCCTTAGCCCTTTTTTGTGGGAGGGAATTAACTGCCCCTGCAATATGAAGCTTATCCCCCCAATTTCTTCAATCTAGACTAAGAGCAAACTTTTTTATAATTCAATATTTTTGAGTCATTGCAAAACCAAGCTGCCTTTTAAGTTGGGGAATGGGCTCATACTTTTCCTTGGAATTTATTGTTTGTTGTAATTTAGTCCCTTCGGATTCATTCCCAAAAATGGCCCCACACTTGTGTTTATTAAGAGGGTTTTCTTTTTTTATTTTTTCTTTTCCAAAAAATTAGCTTTTTTGCCTTTCTCTGATTTTCTTTTTTTTCTTTGGGGGCACCTTTGGTTTGTTTTTTTTTTAAAAACCCCAACAAAAATACTCGGTATTGACACACCTTTTTTGGGATGCATTCTTCTTAAAACCCAAAAAAGGGAGAGGAGTCAAATTACCCCTTCCGCGGTCCTGAGGAGAAAAACCAGGTTTCGAAATTCGGTATTGACCAGGAGGTAAGTTTAGTAAGTTTCCTTCCCCATAAGCTTTCGGGCTCTTTTCAGAAGCATTTATTTTATTTTTCCCATCCCCCCACTTGAGCACAACTTTAGTTAGGCTATTAACTGCCACTCAGATATGAATGTTTTCTCCCCCTATTTCTTCAATCTAAGACATAAAGCAAGCTTTTTTTAAAATTTCTCTCTCTCTCTTTTCTCTCTTCCTCTCTCTTAATTATTATATATATATATAATATTATAAAACACGTGAGGTTGGTGTTAAACAATGGAGACTATTGCAAAGGAGACGACTGCAGCGGAAATCCAAGCAAACTTAAAAAAAATGTTAGCGACCCCCACGAGAAACGTGGAAAAAGTCACAGGACAAAAAACGACGCGTTTCGCCCCTTTAGTTTTTCTCAGGAAGAACAAACAAATAGGGGCTAGGGAAATGTAACAGAAGTTGGGCCCTTTATGCCATGTTTTCTTTTTTTCTTTTTTGTTTTTTTCCCCCTTATGAAAGGGGGAGTTTATTTTGGGCAAAAATGTAGCAAGTTTGAAATTGGACAGGGGGGCAAGCCCCTCTGTGCGCCCCCACGTCCCGGCGTTACCATCGACATATAAAGAGTGTAACCGTTTCTAGGGTGGAAGGGAAAGGGGTGGGAAAAGGTGGGGGGGGGGGGGGCGTTAGGGAGGGGGTACTCTCAGGGACAGGAAAGGGGTTTGTGGATGACCCAACCAGCGTCTGCTACGCCCCGGCCAATTATGGCCCCAGTCATTCCTGCTTTTTTTTTAAAATTTCACTATCCTGTATAGGGGACGGGTTTCCCTTTTTTATGGTTTATGTATTTTTTCCCCCTCTCTCTCTCTCTTCTCTCTCCTCTCTTTTTTTCCCCCTCTCTCTCTCTTGATCTAAGGTGTAAAATTTTTTTCGCTGGAACAGCTTATCCACCAAAACACCCCACACAACACACACGCGCGGGGCGCGCGCGCTCCGCTGCCGCTCGCTCGCACGACGCAGCATGCACGCAGCACGCAACACACACACACACCACACCACACACAGCACAATACAACCCCCACACAACACCACACACCGAGAGAGAGAGAGAGAGGAAAGAGGGAGAGAGAGGAGAGGAGGGGAGGGAGAGGGAGAGAGAAAACAACAAAAGACAGACAGGAGAGACAGACAGAGAGGGACAAAGACGAATGTGTCTGAAGAAATTTTCATTAAGGAAGTGTTTAGGGGCGACACTGGATATCATTAATTAAAAGTGAAATTTACATTTTGAAACAATGGTATAGCGAAATGAACATTTCATTTTAAACCCCCGAACCGTCGATTCCTGGAAAAAAAAGTCCTTCTGTCATTCCCATAATGTCTGTCTTTCTGAAAGATTCCCCGTGAAATAAAATCTAAAATTGTTTTGACTTACTTTTGATTTCACTCCCTTTTAATGTTTCCCCCCCCCTCCCCCTTTTTCTTCCTCCTTCCCCTTTGTACAAAAATTAGTACTTTTTTTATCATTTAATTGTTTTTTG
>CM031601.1:57531613-57556613 GCA_018398815.1 Conus ventricosus
TATATGTTTTGGAGAAACTTTTTTTGAAACGTTTAACATGGATGTGTTTGTCGGATATAAAGCCTTTTGCAAAGCTGCTGTAAAACTCTGTCATCAGGGGAGAAGATCGGGGGGGCTTATTTGTTTAATAAAACAAGAATTTGTTCCCTTCATATCTTATGTTGATGTTGATTACTCTAACGTGTGTGTCTTTTTAATCGAAAAATCGCTTTTTGGGACAACGAAAAATATTGCTTTGGTCTGTGCATATATTCAACCTGAAGGTTCTCCCTTTTATAATTCTGTTTATGCTGATAATGGGATTTCTATGTTGGAAGAGTGTTTGGCTGATTGCTTGTGTTCCCTTGGTGACATTGATGTATAGTATGTGGAGATCTGAACAGCAGGACGGCAAATTTTTCTCCTGACTTGTCTACTGATGTTTTTGATTCTTGTTTGCAAACGAAAAGTGAACCACCTTGCACAGATCGTTGTTCTCAGGATAATGTTTTGAATAACTACGGTAAGTTATTGTTAAATCTTTGCGTTGCTTTGATTTGTATATTATGAATGGTGTATGTCAGGGCGACCGCCATGGTTGCTATACATATGTAACAGACAGCGGGAGCAGCGTAAATGATTATTTCCTTGTGTCAAAAGATTTTTTCTCTATTCTTTGTGATTCCTGTAATTTGTTTGTTTCGGAACGGATCGAATCCCATCATTTACCTATTGAGTTTCACATTGACTTCTCAGCAGAGAACACTGATAAATCAACTGAGACTGTTGAGGCTACTATCTCCGAAAGGTTTGTGTGAGAGAACAGCATTTTACCAATCCTGGCTCACTTGCTTCACCACCGAGTTTTTGGGCGAAAGTGGCCTTAAAGCCGCCTTTTCCTGTGGCGGAAGAGAGAGAGAGAGAATCACCGGCAGACAGACAGAGAAGAGAGAGACAGAGAGAGAGACAGACAGACAGACAGAGAGGCGGGCAGACACACACACACACCCTGCACACGCACACACACACAACACACACCACATAGAACACAGTGCAAGCCGAGCGGCTCGTTTTGCACTGTGGGGCTTCCTATGGTGTGGCCAAAAAATCAATAAACCATGCCTCGCGAGCTTACTGCGTTTTGTCTCTTACCTGGCCAAGTGCGCTGCGGGCAACTTGCCCATTATTGCGTCAGCAAATGTTCACGAATATTCTAGACTGCCACGTGACACTCCACGTCAACACTACTACGCCGGCAAGAGCTGGCCATTTTAGCCATGGCTTTCAATGGAGACAGACGTGCTTTGTTTACAGAGGAACAACGCCGTGTTTATGGAGGATCATATGCAATACACAGGCTTATGGTGGAGTATATAAACTCAGGTGGGCGCTGTTTTTTACCTACTAAGCCAAAGAGCAGTATTGCGTTTTTGGAAGCGGGGAGAAAGAAAAAAACGTGAACTAACCATTGAAGAACTACACAACTACCTTGAAAGCTTGTTGTTCAAGAAAGGGATTTAAGAAAGAGGTTTTGGTCAATTTTACTGAAAAAGATGTTGATGTTTTGATAAGCTTTTGACGGTTGGCGAAATGATTCCATTTCTACAAGATGGTGTTCTTTTACTAAAACTTAGCAAAAGAAAAACCATCCATTATGCTCTGGTTTATGGGTCACTGCCTTGAAAAGGCACAAATAATGTTTCAAAGATCAAAACCAACTGAGACATGGCGTTCATTTTTACGAAAAAACATGGATATTGATGACTCGTATGCAAGAAAACTGATGCAGCTTTCAAAACTTTTTTATTATTGTCCAAAATTTCATAAACCTTAGGCATCGCATTAATGATTTGTTTGCCAAAACGAAGTCTGATCGCTAAGTACTTTCAGAAAAATGATGATTTCGAAACGCCTGCAAATTAGATCGAGTTCTCTTTAGTACACCTAACAGAACGGGGTGGGGTAGTGGTGGCGCCTACTCCTAAAAAAAAGCTTCAAACGTTCAGCGCGGTGTACTAACTGGCGTTTAAAGACCCGAAAAAAAAGTCTCCCCCAAAAAAAAAAAAAAAAAAAAAAAACCACAAACCTTGCCAAATGCCGGTTTTTCCCCCCGGGTTGAGAAAGAGGGGGGTGGGGGTAAAAACTTTTTTGTGTGGAAGGAAAGTAAAATGACATTTTGTTGCGGGAGGGGGGTTTTGGGGTGAAGTAGTTTGAAAAATTTACCCTTTTTATCATGAACGGCTATTTTTAGCAGCAGGGCCTGGGGGAAATTTCCCGCCTTGCTTAAATAGCCGTTTTCATGAAGGGCTATTTTTAGCACAAGAGGTGTGGGGAAACCCGCCTTGCAATAAATGCCGTTTTACATGAAGGTATTTTTAGCAGCAAGAGGACGGGGGGAAATCAGCCTTGCTGACTCTCTATAAATACTTTTATACATGAAGGCAATTTAGCGAGGGTTTTCTAACAGGATGTAGGGGTGTCGAAACGGGGGGAAAATGTGCCCCCCCCCCACCCCCGCATGCACACCCCCTCCTCCCCCCCCCCACCCCACGCATGCACACCTCCCCCCCTCCACCCCCCCCCCACCATGCACCACTCAAGTTCCTTCTAAAGTTTAACTTAGTTCCCCCAATTTACTTTTACTTCTAATTTTTTAATTTAAAGTCCCCCCCAGGTTTTAAATAAGTTTTTGAAAAGTTCTTAAGTAAGTTCTTTAAGTTCTTGTAAGTTCTTGATAAGTTCTTGATTAATCTTCCCTAAGTCAACCAATTTCTTTTTTTAAATTTATCTTTAATTATCAAAAAAATACAATCTATTTTTTTATCTTAAATAGAAATTTTTTTTAAATAGTACAACACCCCAAAAAAACGCGTCATCGTGAGGATGTCTGTCGGCGTTCTCAGATAGTCAAAGAAGGTTTTTCACCGAAGCAACCGCTTTTGATTACAATTGGGTTTTGGGAAATGTCTTTTTTAGACTCCATGTCTTTATTTAGACTTAAATCTTTTTATAATCCCTGATCTATTTTTAAAAAAAAATTTAAAAATTAAGTTCTTAAAATATTATTCCCTTTTAAAAATGGATCAAATGTGTTTGTTATTGGGGGTTTTTGGGCGTTGCAGTTGTCTTTTTCTGTATTTAAGGTTCAGGTTGTTTTAATTCTTTCGTTTTGTTGCCATTGGGGTATATTTTTATACCCATAATAAATGCCCCCAACAGCACAAGGGGCCCCAAAAATGGCAACAGTTTTAAGTTAAATTTTCCCTGAAGATTTGGGGGCCCTTGTTCACGGGGTTTTTTTAGCTGGCTTGAATCAACTTGTTTGGGTTGGGGTGTTTTTTTTCAAAATTTCTGTAACTTTAAATTTTTTTTGTTGTTCCACTTGCTAATTTTTTTCCTGCTTCACACCCCCGGGATTTTTAATTTTTCCCCACCGGGGTTCATTTTTTTCTGTGATTTCGGGCTTGGGTTTCTTTCTCCCCCTGATTCAGTTTTTTTCGGGTTTGCTGTTTTCCAGATCGTTCTTTTTAAAGGGGAAAAAAAATCTATATGTTTAAAAAGTTATTAATCCCTAAATTCGGCGTTTAACAATTTTCCAATCTATGTAAAATTTTACGCCTAGAGACCTAATGTTTTTTGTTAAAACAGGTCTTGCGTTAAATCAACGTAGATCTTGTTCAGAATCGGGAGAAAATTTAAGCTAGTTTTTGTCAAACTAAAAAACCGTTTGCCCCCCCACTTTTCACCATTCTAGCCCCCCAGCTGCGTTTATACCTGTTATGTATTTAAAAGTCTTGCGGCGACTTTGTTGAATTGTTCTATGCTGAATTCATTTCCCGGGGAAACTGTTTTTTTTTCCCACATGCTCCCAAAGAATACGCCTCTCCTTTTTGGGAAAATCTTGATCATCATTTGGGTTTTCATATTGGGGAAAGGTTTAGGCCCCTTTTGTAGCTGTAGTAGTATCACTTTTCTGTTTTTTAATAATTTAATTATTTTTTTTTAAAAAAATGACCCCGAAAAAACGTTGCTCCTTGTTCCCTTCTGTGTTTTGGGGACAAAGTGTAGGTACTCAATGCTTGGAAAAAACCCTGTTAAAAAAAACCCCCCAGATCTTGGCAAACTAGCTTTGAGGATTCAGAAAAGCTTTGCTATCATTGAGCTTGGGTTCCCACAAAGATTTTCTGTTAAGCGGGAAATAATTCCAGACAATTAAATATTAAGAAAAAAATATTTATAAAAATGGTTCCCCGCAATAATATGGCGGCGCTGTGGTGAATGCGCTTGCTTTTAGCGAAGAAATTTTCGCATTTAGTAAAGGGGGAAATGCGGCGGGGAAAAAAAAGCATAAAAAGCTATGGAGCAACTAGCAGCTGCACAAACCCTAGAAGGCAGGCTTGGCGTTGTTTTTATTAATGACACACTAAAAAAAGGGGGGCATGAGCTTCACATTTAAAAATGTTATCAAGCAATAAAAAAATATTTTTTGTAACGGGGCAAACCAATGGGAAAAATTGCCCCCCCCAAAAATTCAGTGATTTTTATCCCCATCAGAAAAAAAAAGAGCAAGAAATGGGTTTTTTTGTGTTGGTTGCGTTGGATTTTGTTGCACATAATTTTGGCGGTAAAAATGAAAAAAATCTAATTATTCCCCCAAAGGATTTGGAAGGGCACAGAAATTTTAAAAAGCAACCCAAGCGGGGTGCAGGAACAAACGCAAAGGAAGGGTTATTAAACAAGCGATTTGGCAAATTTTTTTCCCTGCGCCCAAACGAATCAGAGACCCACTTTGTTAATAAAACCCCAAACGACACCCATCAAATGGATCTTCTATATTTCCCTCTGTAGGATTAGACGAAAAAGATTTAAGTACGCACTCACAGTCTTGCATGGCTTCAAGATACAAAGATGCAGAACCTTAACACAAAAGAGGGCTTCTGCTGTTGCTTTTTGTAACAATGAATATCAACGGGGCCACAACTTATCCTCGCATGATTAATTTGATGGGAAAAAAATTTAAAGGGCCAAGTAATCAAAAAGGTTGAAAAAAAGGGGTTTTATT
Organism: Conus ventricosus; assembly: GCA_018398815.1. NCBI lineage: Eukaryota > Metazoa > Mollusca > Gastropoda > Neogastropoda > Conidae > Conus > Conus ventricosus. Next base: position 57,536,655 of record CM031601.1, read on the forward strand.
TTTTTGAAGAGGCATTCCGGGATTTTCCAGTCAAGGTTTTAGTTAAACTTTAAACAACAGTTGCCGAAGACTTTTCTCCTCAGTATCACAGAGAGCTAATTGAAAATTCTCGAAAAGAAGGGGTTAGAAGACGCCCCATTTTTGGGGAATAAATAAAAAAGAATTTAAAGGGTAAAACCAGTAAAAGCAATAAAAAGAAAAACAATAAATTTGCGAGGGACCCAGTAAACCAAAAACCTTTTACCTTTTTGGGATTGAAAGTAAGGTCCCTTTATTTCCCGGGGGAAGCAGAGGGGACACCGCCGGGGAACAGTCAGTTTGGATTTTTAATCCAACGAAATAAAAGAATTGTAAAAATGAATCCCCCCGTGTATTATTTACGAGAAACTGGCACAACAAAACAACCCCCTAAAAAGATCTTTTTTTGAAGAAGAACGCGAAACCCCCACCGGGCACAGTTCCGCTTAATTTAATTTACGGTTCTCCGTGCCCAATTGCATATGAAAAACTTGGTTAACAAACCCCCTTTTTTGTTTTTGTTCTTTTAAGACTTCTTTTTCAATGTTTGTTGTTCTCAGTAGTTTGATCGCGTTTTACGTGGTCTGAGGGAAAAGCTTATTGCCGCCCATGCTTCTTTGTAGTTGTCAGCGATATGTTTGATGCACAACGCTGGAGTTTTTTTCCTTTGCTTTCTTAATGTTTTTCCCTGGCTGAATACTTTTACATTTTTGACCTTAACCCCCCATACTCCTTAAATCCCTTTCCGAAATTCATCCTTCATCTTTCCAAAAAACCTTTTTGTTAGAAATTAAATGAAAAGGCAAGTCTTTGGGAAAATGGGACGTGCGTCCCAACCACCGCCCTTTCTATTCCTTCATGTTTTTTTGATGCTTCGTAGGAATATCTATAACAAAACTATCGTATCGGTGTAAAGTACTCTGGATCAGGTACAAGGGCTTAAAGTGTCTAAAAAAACTCTAAAAAAAAAAGTTTGATTTTTTTCTAAAACGTAAACCCAATAAATAAGGTTTGCCCATTTGATTTTCTTTTTTTTTCATCATTATGAAAAAAAAGTGATCTGAAATCTTTTAAAGTCTGAAAATTTTGGTTTTTTTGAAGTCATTAATTGCTTCTTTCCTCGGGTGCCAATTGCATCTTAGTTGTGCGGATTTCCATAGTCTTTCCAAAACGCTTTGTTCATTAGTTTGAAAAGTCTTTTTCTGAAGCATCTGTGGATTTAGTCTGATCATGTTTCATGATGTTGGTTTATGAATTTGTTCTTGACCAAAAGAATTATACGTGAAAGCTGTAAATTCAAACCGTGTCTTAAAAAAAATTGTGGGAAGCTGTAATGGAGACAAAATTTTTTTTTTGCCTCGAAGATTAGGCACAAGTTTAGGCGGCTCTTTGGATCACTTTAGACTTTCTGTGCTAATGGTAGTCATTATGCAGGTCATGGATTTGAGGATTTCAAAGTCAACTTCTGAATAAACCCCACGTGCTGATCAGGCGTTAAACGCCCAACCACTTTAATCCCTTTTGAATATTTTCGTACTGTGTACATTTTAAATTTACGAAGGGAAGGTTTGCGCCATTGCCCAACCATCAGTTTGTTTGCTTTAAAATCAAAAGTGTTTTACCTTCACGGGATCAATGTCAGATTGTTGTTTGCTTTACAGAAAGAGCGACGCCTACAATTCCCCCCCAATCCTTTTTAATCATCTAAATCATTGGGGTCAGACAAAAATCAATCGTACCCGAAACTTTAAAAAAGCACCCCAACTCATCCCAGGCGCAGAAAGTAATGCGAGGCCAAACTGTATGTTTCATGCAGGTCTTTCTAAAAATTTTTCAAAGACGCCCGCCAACAACATACATCACCATGTTGAATCAGTAGTCCCCCATTTTTTACACTCAAACTTCTGCCACGCATCTTGAGATTTTTGGAAATCGAGTCGCTGTTTTCCTTTCCTCTGAGACTAGAAAAGAAGGCCTTTAGGGGAATGGTTTTCATAAAACCTTTCCCAACTTTTCAGTACTATAAGGGTTAAACCCCCTTTCTAACAAGGTTTGGGGGTCAAAATTTTTCCGTTAAGGGCGGACTTTGGGACATGGCCGTGATCTAATGAACCCTCATGTGTTGCTTGAGTCTTAAAAAGACATGTTTTTAGATTAAGCACATGTATTTTTCGGGGGACGTGCAATGCTACACCCTGGGGGCACGTCCACTGCTTTCAAAAGGGGAAGGTCGTAACCTCGCAATTTTATGAAAGAAGATGGGCAGCTTAGTCTTAGGATAAAAACTTTAGTTAAAGATTGCATTTCTGGCGCTGCCCTCTGAACTTTCGAAAAGTGATATGGTCTCTTATTTTATTTCTCGCGTCTGTGAAGCCCTTAAACCCACAAACCCAAACAATGCGGGGCTGAGTCATATGTTGTTGGTCTTCAGGCCCCTTATGATTTCAAATAAATTCAGATTATTAGAACATATTGCCATTGCTGCATGCGCGAAAAAATCTTCTAGCCGTTTTTTGGGCCTTGTTATTTCGGGTTCTGAATAAACGCCATCCGACCTAACAATAATGGGGGCAAATGAAAAAATTTGATGATTACTCTTTTAAGACTTTTTTTTTCGAATTTTTGTGGCGCCCCCCTTCAAAAGGAAAAGATATTCGAAGTCTGCGTAAAAACATTGGAGAATGTTGCATTTTTTTTCCTTTCTTAAAATAATTTTAGATCCAGGGGGGGGGGGGCGTAATTATTCTGTATTACAGTCTACAGAACTTTTAAATGTTTTATGTTCGCTGCGGTTGAAAAGATGGCATTCTTTTTAAAACATTTTCTGCAGAATTTTGTTTGTGCCATCTTTTAAAGTTGCTGCATTAGTTTACTCATTTTTTCGTATCAAGTTAGGGCAGCCCCCTGGTGAAAACATTAGAGAAGTCCACAGATTTTGTCTGGCTGCCAAATCGTTGGATGTTTTTGGGAATTTTAATTTGGGCACCAAATCTTTTTTCTCACCCCTGTGTAAACATTAACGTTTTTGGTTTGTTTTGTTCTTAAACTGATCTTTGATCACCTAACGAAAGATATTCCACAAAGTTAAGTCTTTGATGAAAGGGCGATAGTTAGAACTCTCTCTGCTTTTTTGGGGGCCCAAAGGGCCCCTTGCAAGAAACCACCCATAAAACTTTTGTTGCTGTATTCTTTATGTTTGAATGCTTTTTTTGCGATAATGCTGGGGTAGGGGAATGTGAGACTTGCCTACAATCGGTCATCTTAGACTTTTTTAAAACGTCTCTGGATTCGCCCCCTGCCCCAACCGGAGCCTTCTTTTGGCTTTTTCGGGGCAGCGTCAAATGTGAAGCAGTTCGTCTGCCCAACCGGGTTTTAAAGTCTTATGAGAAAAAAAATCTGTTGTTTGGGGTCGAGACCCGACTTCTGATTTTCTTCATTTATTTTTACATATCGATTAAAAAACGCTAACATTTCTTTAACTGGCGGGTCTATTGAGTTTACTTGGAACTTGGAAAAACATGTACAAAGGTTGCCCCCACGTTTCTGGATCAATGACTTCTGATCTATCATTCAGTGCTCTTTATAAACGCTCTCTCTCAAGTTCCTTCAAAAAATTCGTTTTGCCCCTTTTAATTTTGCCTGTTGGCTTCTTTTCTTAACTCAAAAAAATTATTTAAATTAAAAAAAAAAAAATTAATTAAAACAAAATCGACGGCCTTTTTGCGCTTGGACCATAAAATAAAATTTAAAACACTTTTGGTGTTGGGTTTGTAGCTGTTTAGAACAAGGTTTTAAGTTGTTTACTTTTTTTAAGCATTCCTTTTTTTCTGTCGGGGGGGCTGGTGTTGAGAAAACTTGCCCTCCCTTTCTTTGAAAATCAAACTTTTGTCTTTTGTAGTCTCAAAATCGGCCTGAAACGATTAAAAATTTTTCATCCGTTTGTTTGAGTCAAAATAGCGCTTTATTTATGCATTTAAACGAGCTAAATTTCTTTATTGTTTTTAACCTAGTGGGTTTTGGGTTTAGTTTTTTTTTTTTTGTGGCGGCCCTTTCAGAATGAACCAGACCGAATAAAGACAAACCTCCTAGAGGTAAACTGCGGGTGCGCCTATGCCCGTTGCTAAGGGCCAAAACTCGTTCCCCTGCTGATAGGGGCTTATTGTTGATGCCCCCCTATTAAAAAATGTAAAAGCATTAAAGGGGAGCAGAAAAACCTTCTTTTCTTTTTTGTATTTTGAAAAGGGCCTGCTTGTTTTTGTTGCATTTTGAATGTTTGTTAATTTAAGGTTTTTTTTCTTCAGGGGGTTTTATAACACAGAATTGCCCCGCTATCCCTTCTTTTTGGGGGGCGCTGTAGGCACATTTGGGTAAACCGAAAAACTCTTTTTTAAAAAGAAAAATAATTTTGAATAGTACTTTTTTAAATCTGTTTGCTTCAATATTTAGTGCGCATCATATAATAAAAAAAAAAAGACATTAAGCGGTTTATCGGCTTCTTCTTCTTTTCATTTGAAATGTTTATTAGTCTTCCCCAGTTCTCCCGTTCCCTGCAACGTATCCTCTGTTTTCTTGGTAAAACCATAAAAACCCTATTTTGTTGTTAAATAATCATCAAGCCTAACATTGTGAAAAGTAAATCTTTTGACCTAGGTCGCTGTTGGATTTTACCCCTCCCCCCCCCAAAAAAAATTTTTATTTCGTCAAATGATGAAAAAGGGTTTAAACCCGTAGCGTAGATTTGGTTGGAAACCCCCAATGAACTTGTACTTTCGTTGTTTTTGATTAAAAAAATTTTCACTTTTCTTTTGAACGGGTTTATCTTCGCACGCATAAAAAAGCCTTTTAAATGAAATGCTGCAACACTAAAACAAAAAACCATATAGTGTCTGCCCCCGCTTTTGGGGTATGTTGAATGATGACGCCGTTTTCGTAAAATATTTCTAGTGACTCATATTGGTGCTCAACAGCCTTGCTAATTGGTTGCTAACAACTCAAACTCTAAAGAGATGTCAGAAATGCTGTTTTGCTTCAGTGTCTGATGATTGTAAAACTTTGTAGTCTTAAAAGTTATTCATTTGAAAATCTGTTTTAATGCTCTTGAAAAATATGGCCATGCCCTTTAAAACTCAAAATTAAGGGGGGAAAAGCGTTTCCCTACGCATAATTTCAGCTAAAGCCTTTTTGCTGCTTTAGCACCTGAGGCGAGTTCAGCGCCCATTCAAAGTTTTAGTGTCTTCATTTTCGATTCCTTGAAACGCAAATCAGCCCTTTTTTATTCCGGGTTTGCCCCTGATCAAAATAGGTTAAAAATATGTCCCTTTTTTGTAAAAAAATATTTCTTTTCCCCCCAAGTTTTATAGAAATTTTCTTAACGATTTCCCCCCAATTTGGAAACTTCCCCGTTGGGGTCTGTTGCTGCTTCGAGCGCTATTTTGAAAGTAAGACGCCAGGCTGGCCAATCACTTTATCCCCTCCTAGGTCTAATTTTCTAAAATTTTATCCCATCAATAGTAGTGGGTTATTTGGGAAAAGTAATATTCCGCTTATTTCCCTTCCCCCAAAGGGCTCTTTAGTTTTCTATGGGGGCAAGAATCGGCCATTACTTTTTGTGGGGATTTTTTGAACAAAATAAAAAAATTAATTTTTTAAAAAAAATGGCGGAATTTTTTAAGAAGAAGATTATGTGTTTTTGATCTGGGGAACGACAGAGTGAAAAGAACCCCTTTTACCAGCATCGTCAACGCCCATTGCAGCGTGAATTAACAGCAAGTCGGGGCGAAGCTTTTTTCAAAAGTTTAGGCAAGAACCCTCCGAATTTATAACCCAAAAGATTTTGAATTAGAAATGGTCTTTGTTTTAAAAAAAAGATCAAGGGGAACTTTTTCGGTTACAACTAAAAACCCCAAAACCCCCTCAAAGTTTTTGCTGGGGTTCAATTAAAATAACTCGTGTGAAAGATCAAAATCGCCCTTGGGGATTGCTAGCCGAAATTAAGGGGGGAGGCAGTTGCTAAACTTCAAAACCATACAAGAATCCCCACGAAAACCCCCCCCAAAAACAAAAATGGGACTTAAAGAATTAAATCAATAGCAGGCGAATTAATAAATACAATAAAGCAGAAACCCGTTTTTCAGAAAAAAAAAAGCGTTAAAAAAAATTTAAAGATTCCCCCCTTGCCCAGCGAGAACTAACGGCCTTGATCATGTTTAAAAACCTTTTAGGCGAATTAAAAACCAATTGCAAAATGGGGAAAAGATGAGCTATAAAAAGAGAAAAAGAAAAACTCGTTAGGGGATGACGCCAACTTAGGAATGATATTTGGAAAAGCCCCAAAGACTAAAAGATCTTGAAAAAAGAGAGATCAGCGACTGAATGCTGTCTATAACCGAAAAAATTTGAACTCAATGAGCGAATAAAAGAAACTATCCAAGAATTTTATAGAAGACACGACACAGCAGAAAGAAAAACGAACATGTTTAGAGAGCAAGGAGTCCATTATAAGCTTTTCAGCCTTTGGGTTTTTCAATAAGTACACTGGTGTGGCTTTAAGGGGCGGTGGGGTCAAAATTTAGTGCCCCCCTCGCCTCCCTGATAAAACAGGGGAAAAAAAAAGCTTGATCACTTGCGAAATTTATTAAAAAAATTAGCCGTAAAGCAAGACTCTTTCCGGGATTTAGGCAGTTTGTAGTGGGTTTTTTCTCTCAAGCAAAGTATTGGCTTTTTGGCCGAGATTTATGGTCATTGTTCTTTAATGTTGGGTTTAAAATTTGTAGTAAAAACAAGTAATCCCGGCCAGTTAATCCAAGAACAAGCGCTGTCTTTCATATCCCGGTCATCGGAACGGTCCCCGAGCTTTGCTGAGTCTTCAATGGCCTTTGGGTTTGGACCCGGGGAAATTTGGTGTTTTCTTGGGTTTTTTTAGCTTGCTATTTCGGCTCAGAATTTTTTTGTCGTTTTTTCCCAACTTCTGTCATTCCTGCTATAAGAATTTCATTTTTTATAGTTTATTATTTTTCCTACCTGGGTCTGAGGTCAGAAGGCAGCTATAAAACCCGTGCCAAAAGCAAAAATCTACTTTTGATCTTGCGTATTTTTAAAACATTTTGGTACTTTTAATATTGAAGGTAAAACAACTGTGAATAATGGGTCCTCTAAATTTGCTAAAATATTGTTTTTTTCGCGTCAAAGCGGAAGGATCAGTTATCTCGACTTTCCTGTGCTTTCGCCCCTGCAAAAACCAAAGTGACGAATAGAGTCTTTATTCGTTCTATTCCCCGCCTAGTTAGGCCCTTGGGAAAGGGCTAAAATAAAAGTTGTCCATGCTGTTTTTTGCTCTTGCTCTATGGACCCAAAAGGTGAAAAGCTGTTGCGCTTTAGAGAAAGATGTGTAAGGAGGATTCCCGTCAAATTTAAAATTTTGTGCATGCCCAAAAAAAGGGGGGCCTAAGCCCTGATTAAGATCCAAATTTTTTCTAAAGTCCGTCTTGGTGATATTGTATTGACAGATCCTTTCAAAAGCCTTCATGTCTATTATGTTGCTGAAAAGGATTAAAGGTTTGTCTTTGGTAATGGCGCTCGCGTTCGTAAAATACCCCAAAAGGGGTAATAAAAATGAAATCTGTACACTGACCTCACCAAAGGCAGGGGGATTTAAGTGATAGCAACGACACTCCACACCCGTTGATGCACAAAACACAGCCCAAAATTTAATGGTTCTGATAAAACTGCATGGTGACTAAACCCCGCTTTCCGATGTGTCTTTTTAATAGGGGGGTTTAAAATAGCTCTTCAATGGGTATCACCCTTTTTTTGAAAAGCGACAGTCGGGTCACAGAAATGTCGAGGGTGTCAGTTTTTATATTTTTAAAAAGTAGTGGGCCCACGAAATTTTGCACAGTTATTTGAAGACTCTTTTTTAAATTTTTTTTAAAAAATGTTTTTAACAAAAACAACAGACCTCCTTCTTTTTAGAACATTTTTCTTTAAAACATTGGGCGGAACCAAAAAAAGGTCGCGTCCATGAAATATTCTACAAAAGTGTATGGGTTTTTATAATGCATCCCGGAAAATAACAAATTCTAAAAATTACCAAAGCAGGGGCCAAAATTAGCCTTAAAAAAACCCGATGGTTTTACGGGGTTTTGCTACTAAAAAGAAATTAAGTAACTTTTGACATTATCTCAAAATTACTTTCAATTAAAAACAAAGTTAAAAATTCAAGCCTGAAGAATATCTTATTTTTTGATAGGAGCTAGCTAAAATGTTGGCTTTACAACTAGCAAACTACCCAATCAGGGGGTTTTGTGTGACCAACAAAATACTTAAAGGGGGGAAATCCGCTCGATTTTCATTACATTCTTTTCTCTATGTCCATTTTGGGTGAGGAGCACTGATAAAATTATAGATGGGGAAAGGCCCTCAACTGTTTTTAAGAGCTTTTCGTCAGGGGAAAAATGCATATTGCGATTATAAATTATACAATTCCTAAATTTTCGTTTAAAGATTTGTTTGTGGGAGGGTGGATATTTAAAATTAAAAAAACAAAACAAAAAGGGGGGAAAAATCGAAATTGATAAACCCGCACATTGTTTTGGAAATAAAAAATAAGTTGTACTAAAATGTCGCGTGGGCCGAAAATCCGGGTTACATTAGCGCTGTGAGGGTTTTAAATTGAATTAAAAGACCCTTTCAGACGTTTGCGGACTTTGAACAGAATGGTGAGTAGGCCTTGTTGGGTTTTTGGGCCTAAAGAGGTGATTATAAAGCAAAGGGTTGACGACAAAAAGGGTTTCCCAAACTGAAAAACTACGCAACAGAAGCAAAAATGTTGGCCATATGAAAAAAAATAGTTGAAACCGACCTCAAATGGGACTTAGAACCAAAATTTGAATTGGGGAAATAAATTTGAATTCATAAGCCCTTTACATATTTTAGCCGAAAAAAGTTTCAGAAAAAACATTCAACTTGGCCCTTTCATGAAATCTTATACCGGCATAATAGTCGGAAAGAAAATTTAAATAAACCCGTATGGGAAAAAACAGTAACCCTCCAAGAAAAAAACAGTTGTAAAAAAGTTTACAAAATTACAGTTCTTTCCAAGCAGAAAATTTGGGGACACGTTTACATGATATTTGAATTTCTGTCTTTAAAGATGTGGGGAAGGGGGGGGTTGTGGGGTTAGTGATGCCTTATAAAAAGGGAAATTAAAAATTTGCTGGCAAAAACCTTTGACTTAAACGCTTAACGTTACCATCGCGTTCTTACAATGGGAGGGAATTTTGTCATAAAACAAGCAACAAAATCCTGTTGATTAAATAAAAAAAAATCTTCAGGACTAAATTGGGTTTAAACTTAACATTTGGCCTATGGGTTTTTTTATACTGAACAAGTTTTGACGGAGAGTATGTAAAAATAATAACTGAATTTGATTAAACCTTTTTATAAAAAATATGGGGCAGTTAAACTTTTGACAAAAATCCTCATTTTCATTGATTTGTGGGCAGACTGGTTGTGGGGAAAAAAATATTTTTCCTCGACCTTTACAAAAGTTTATCGTTATAATTTTAATCATATTGTGATTTTTGCCCCCACTTAAATGGAACAAAACTATCTGATGAAGGGTTTTTATGGGGCAGATGATGAAATATTTTATTTCCTTGCAATAAACTGATGTTTTTAGAAAAAGTTTTTAGACTGTTTTGAAAGGAACGCAGCACTTTTATTATAGATGATGTTTGGCAGAAAGGAAATAGTTAAAAGAGAAACACTTTGTCGAAATAGCTTTTAGCGGAAGACATGCTGGGAAAGGTGTGGATTTTTTTGCCAGAAATATAATGGTTTTAAAGACTTTAGGAACGTTAAAGACGTATGTTATTTCACATGAAAGACAAAAATCATTTGGTGTTTGCGCGAAAAAGAGTTTGAAAATGACCCGGGAAAAACATAGGATAAAAAAAAACTGAAATCTGAAAAAATTTTTGAAATTAGTATTTAAAAAGGATAACCTGCACAGTATGTTTGTTTGTAGTAACGTTATTTTTTGGTTATGGGTCTTACTTGTCAGAGAACAAAAATTTTCGCTTGCGTTGTGTGTGCTGTCGCCCCCTCTCTGTCGTTGTCTGTCTCTCTCTGTTCTCTCTTCTTTCTTTGCCCCTTTCTCTCTCCTCCTTCCCCCACAGGAAAAGGGGGCTTTAAAGGGCCCTTTCGCCAAAAATCGGTGGTGAAGCTAGTAGCCAGGTTGGTAAAAAAGCTGTTCCTGTGTGGTGTGACTTGCATGACTTACAGGGACAAATTTTTGTAAGCAAATGGGACAAATTAAATGAGGCCTTAGAATGATTTGCTGTTTATGTGATAAAGCTTTAAAAATTGTTCAATGATTTTCAAAAATAGTGCTGAAGGGAGAAAAAGTGTGAAAAAAAAGGAACGTGGTGAGAAAGGGATTGGGTTTTACTGTGTTTTTTTGACAATGAAAAGAAAAGCACTAACATTATTGAGAGTATGGTTGCGTACTTTGGACGTTGGTGACAGAAGTGAATATGTTATTGTGCGAAGAGAATATAAAAATCTTCTAAAACAGAAGAAGAAAATATTCAATAAAAAACTATTAGATAGTATGATCAGATCTCTTCCTTCACAACAGGAGTTTTGGAAAACAGTAAAAAAGGCATCATTCAAAAGAAAATATCACAACAACAATATCTCTCTGGACTCATGGTATATGCACTTTAAACATTTGTTAGATAAAGAAGTCTCAGATAATGATGAACTTTCTGTTGTTACTGGTGAAGATGATGATGAGTTTTTTTAATCGCCCCATTTCTAAAGAAGAAATTATGTTTGCCATTCGGAAAATTAAGACTAACAAATCGGGCTGGACCTGATTCTATTATCGGTGAATTGTTGAAATTTGGTGGAGCTCAAGTTGTTGACTTTTTACTAGCTTTTTTCAATAGGATTTTTGATGATTGTATCTTCCCAGAAAACTGGAAGGAATCTGTAACCTTGCCGATATTCAAGAAAGGCGATGTAAACAATCCTAATAATTATAGAGGTATCTCTCTAGTTGATGTTACTAGTAAATTGTATAGCACTGTATTAACAAAAGATTGCGGGAGTGGGCTGAATGTAATAATATCACCGGAGAACATCAAGCTGGGTTCAAAAAGGGTTACTCTACTATCGATCATATGTTTACTCTCTTTGCGTTTGTTCAGAAACAATTCTCTTTAAATCGTAAACTTTATGTTGCGTTTATTGACTTCGAAAAAGCCTTTGACTCCATAAACAGACAGCTTTTATGGAGAGTATTACTTAAAAATGGTGTCAAGGGGAAACTATTCAACTGTATTAGAGCTATGTACAAAGTTGTTAAAACAAGGCTAAGAAGTGGGTCCAGTCTGACAGATTATATTAATTGTGTTGCGGGAGTAAGGCAAGGTGATGTCTGTAGCCCTCTATTATTTTCAATTTTCATTAATGAGCTTGCCATAGAGGTAATTAATAATGGCCTTCATGGTGGACGATTTACAAATGATGTGTTAGAATTATTTATCCTACTTTTGGCAGATGACGTTGTTTTGGTTTCAGAAACAATAGTTGGCCTACAACGTCAGCTAAATAATCTGAGCAGGGCTGCATCCTCATTAGAGTTAAAAGTTAACATGAGTAAAAGCAACATTGTGGTGTTTAGAAAGGGAGGTTATTTGGCGGCGAGGGAAAGATGGAAGTATGATGGACTTATTATACCTGTGTTGAATGTTTATAAATACTTGGGAATCTACTTTTCTACACGCCTAAGTTTTTACGTTTGCTTGTAAAGACCTTGCATGCAGGGCAAAGAATGCTTTGATATGTGTAATAAGAAGATTGCATGCTTTGAATAATAATTCGCTTGAATTATTCTTAAAAATATTTGATTCCCAGATACAGCCTATGTTGATGTATGGGGCTGAAATTTGGGGTTTAGATAATGCCGTTGTTCATTGTGAGGCTGTGCACTTATTTGCCTTGAAGAGGTTTCTAGGGCCCCGACAGGCGTATCTCTAACGATTGGTTTTATGGAGAGTCCAATAGATTATCCACTGTTCATTGGTTCAGCCATTAGATGTGTGCGATATTGGTTAAAGCTCTTACACATGGATCATTATAGATTGCCTCGTAAGTCTTATGAGATGTTGTTTGAATTGGATGCAAAGGGAAAAACGAACTGGGTTTCAAATGTGCGTTTGTTTCTGTGTAAGCATGGCTTTGGGGATGTTGGGCTGACTCAGGGTGTTGGAAATCAAAAACAGTTTATTCGTGCTTTTCGACAAAGGTTGATTGACTGTAGATGGCAAATGTGGGACGACCATCCAAACTAGTGAACGGTATGATTTATACAGAAATTATTCTAGTTTCCAATATATTCAGCCTTATCTAAACTGGATTTGGACATGCATTTGAAAAGATTAATTGCTAAATTTAGAGTTGGTGTTTCTGAAATAAGGACTCATTATTTAAGATTTCAGGAAGCATACACAAACTGACTTGGTTTGTCCATTGTGTATGCAAGGTGAGGAAAATGAAATTCATTTTATGTTCCTTTGTCCAGCTTTAGAAGATCTTCGCCAAAAATTTATCCCACAGAAATATTATAGGCGCCCGTGTATGTTTCGATTACAGTTACTACTTAGCTCTAACAGTTATAAGGTAATTAGAAATTTAGGTATGTTTTTGTTTAAGGCGTCTAAGATCAGAGAAATAATGACGTCTTAGTTAATGTTTTTATTGATATAGTTGTTTCTTTTCTTCTTTTTTTTTAATTTTTCGTGACTAGTGATTTTGTTTCTTACACATTATAATGTGCATGATTGTGCTCATTCCCCTTCAAATGGGCCGATGGCCTTACTGAATAAAAATCTGAAGTCTGAAGTCTGAAGTCTGAAGTCTCTCTCTCTCTCTCTTCTCTCTCTCTCTCTCTCTCTCTCTCTCTCTCTCTCTCTCTCCTCTCTCTCTCTCTCTCTCCTCTCTCTCTCTCTCTCTCTCTCAACTTGGTGAATTGTCCCATCTACCATTTATCACTCAGAGTGCACACACATGCGTTTCTGATGTCAAAGCTTGGATGATTCACAATACGCCCCAGTTGAATGATGACAAGACAGAAATGATTTTCAGTGTGGACAAGAAAGATGCGCATTTCCAGATTCTACGAATAAAATCCAGCAACGTTTCTACACTGGCATTTATTCAAGAGACCATTTTAACAAATGTGTTCGTCACATAAAGCTAAAAGTTGAAATTTAAAAAAAAAAATTAAATCACACCTATTTCAGCTTGCAATATCAACTAGTAATTCATACTTAGTTGAACTCGGAGTGAACGAGGGAAGCACGAAACAAAATCGGAACGAAAGATTGCCGGTAAGGTAATCTTAGCTACGGATACTTCATGTAGTAATAGCCTGAGAGTGTTGCGAGGTTTAAACTGAGTGTTACGGATTTTTGTCTCCCTTACATCAAACAGTGGCAGTTTACCACTCCCAGAACAGATTAATACACAACATAATGGCAGCATCTGATGACTGCTTCTTTTTTGGGATGCACGAAATTGTCGATATCTGTATCTCTCGTTTTGTGGCCTGTGCTCTTATATAACTGTCTGGTGTCTGTCTAGGGTCTGCATTGATCACATGGTTCTAGGAGTGCTTGACTCTTTGCAGACTGGTTGTCACTCTGTCTTGTGGCACTTAGGTTAGACAATATCTTGGCCGCTCTTCAGTTGCTCGTTTTTGGAATGCTGCATAGATATATTTCCAAATTGTTTTTCTTTAATCTCTTAAAGCAAATCTCTCTCAATCTCTCTCTCTCTCTCTCTCTCTCTCTCTCTCTCTCTCTCCTCTCTCTCTCTCTCTCTCTCTCTCTCTCTCTCTCTCTCTCTCCTCTCTCTCTCTCTCTCTCTCTCTCTCTCTCCTCTCTCTCTCTCTCTCTCTCTCTCTATATATATATATATATATTCATTTTGAGAAGAATTTATTTTACTTTTCCCCCATTCACCCACTCAAGCACATACTGTTAGTTAGGCAGAATTGTCTACCACTGCAGATATGAATGCTTATCTCCCCCTATTTCTTCAATCTAAGACATAAGAGCAAGCTTTGGTTATAATTGAATATTTCTTGCAGTCATTGCAACTCCAAGCTGCTCTGTAAGTTGCTGGAATGGTGCTCGGTACTTATCCTTGGAATTTATTAGTTTGTTGTAATTTAGTCCCTTGCGGATTCATTCCAAGAACTGGCCCTCAGCACTTGTGTCTTAAGAGGTTATCTTTTCATATTTTCTACTTTTCTTACGAAATCGTAGCTTCTTTTGCTCTTTCATGATTTTCTTTTTGCTTCTTAGGTGGCACCTTCGGTTGTTGTTTTTGAAAACTCAACAAACAAACTACAATATTGCACACCAGCCTTTTCTGAGATAGCATTCTTCTTAAAACCGAAAAGACAGAAGAATCAAATTACCACTTTCCGCGGTCACTGAGGAGAAACAATCAGGTTTCAAATTTTATCGGTATCTGACCAGGAGTTATGTGTTAGTGAGTTTCCTCCCCATTGGAGATTGTCTCCCTCTTGGAGACTATAAGCTTGCTGAAGGCCCATTTTGAGAAGCATTTATTTTATTTTTTCCCCATCACCCACTCAGGCACATACTGTTAGTTAGGCAGAATTATCTACCACTGCAGATATGAATGCTTATCTCCCCTATTTCTTCAATCTAAGACATAAGAGCAAGCTTTGTTTATATCTTGCTCTGTTTATAATTGAATATATATATATATATATATATATATATATATATATATATATATATATAGATCTGCCTTCGAGGGGGAGTACGATGGTTCCCTCAGGCTGCTAGCGAAGGGTTTCTCATATTTATAATATATTCCCATCATTTTTTTTTCATCTTTAATTTTTTTTTAAATTCAAATCTTTGCCAAGTCATTACTATAATGAATGAAGAATTGTTAACCTGCACTTGTTTTCTCCCACTATTTAATTGTTCAGCAGTATAATGTTTGGTCAATCAGTGGGAGATTGCATCTCTTAGGAGATCCAAGTAAAGGTTGTTCTGCACAATTCTTAGCCACTCACAATGCTTGGGTTATTGAACAGCAGAGCTGACCACTCACACTGTTCCATACTTTTGATCTCCCTTGCATCCTTGAATGGATCCTCAAGCATAGGCTCAAAGATTGTCCCTACATTTTATACTGTTTGCATAATGCTTTTAGTTTTTTAAGTACTTTTTCCTCTCCACATTTTCCTTTTGTTTCCATTTTACTACCCTTCGCTGCTGCTTTGGGGGTGGTTGGATTCTTTTTTGAACCCTTGGTGATGAGAACACCACGGAGTTTGGACTTTGGTGTGTCTTATTTGACGCCAGGAGCACAGACACAGTCAGCCGTTCTCCCTGATGGGTCCGATCCAGCGGACGAAAGGCCTAGGAGCAGCAATGCAGATAGATTGCCTCGGGGAGGTACTGATGGTCCCTCAGGCGCTAGCGAGGGTTTCTATATATAATATATTCCCATCATTTTTTTTTCATCTTAATTTTTTTTTTTAATTCAAATCTTTGGAATCATTAATAATGAAATTGTTAACCTGCACTTGTTTTCTCCCACTATTTAATTGTTCAGCAGTATAATGTTTGGTCAATCAGTGGAGATTGCATCTCTTTGGAGATCCAAGTAAAGGTGTTCTGCACAATTCTTAGCCACTCACAATGCTTGGGTTATTGAACAGCAGAGCTGACCACTCACACACTGTTCCATATCTTTTGATCTCCCTTGCATCCTTGAATGGATCCTCAAGCATAGGCTCAAAGTTTGTCCCCTACATTTTATACTGTTTGCATAATGCTTTTAGTTTTTAAGTACTTTTTTCCTCTCCACATTTTCCTTTTGTTCCATTTTACTACCCTTCGCGGGCTGCTTTGGGGGTGCTGTTGGATTCTTTTTTGAACCCTTGGTGATGAGAACACCACGGAGTTGTGGACTTTGGTGTGCCCTTATTTGACGCCAGGAGCACAGACACAGTCAGCCGTGTCTCCCTGATGGGTCCGATCCAGCGGACGAAAGGCCTAGGAGCGGGCAATGCAGATAGATCTGCCTTCGAGGGGGAGTACGATGGTTCCCTCAGGCTGCTAGCGAAGGGTTTCTCATATTTATAATATATTCCCATCATTTTTTTTTTCATCTTTAATTTTTTTTTTTTAATTCAAATCTTTGCCAAGTCATTACTATAATGAATGAAGAATTGTTAACCTGCACTTGTTTTCTCCCACTATTTAATTGTTCAGCTATATATATATATATATATATATATTATATATATATATATATATATATATATATATGTAGATTCACATTTCCATCCGGTTTGGGCACCACTCCACAAAAGAAAGGCTTAGCCAGATAATGCCTGCAGTAGCAAGCAGAAATATACAAAAAGGAAATCATCAGACCCAGGCCACTGCTGTTCCAACATTTTTTTACTTGCTCGTGAATTTTCGCCCGACTCGGGCTTCTTCAAAACAAGCTTCTGGTCGTAACCACAACAGGGCAAAGCGACAATAACCACATCAAGAGAACAACCCCCATCTTGCATACATTCTCTCTCTCTCTCTCTCTCACACACACACAACCCACTCACAATACACACTCACACACACACTCTCTCTCTGTCTCTCTCTCTCTCTCCTACTCTCTCTCTCTCTCTCTCTCTCTCTCTCTCTCTCTCTCTCACACACACACACACACACACACACACCTACACACACACACACACACACAAACACACACACACACACACACACACACACACACACACACACACACACACACAGAGGCAATTTATACCCCTCAATCAACATACATGTTCCCCCTCTGCCTATTGTTGGCACACTTCACATCAAAATCAGAATAAGCAGCTGAACTTACACAGAAAGGAATCCTATCAATTGGTCACACATCTCAAGATATGAAAACATGAATAAATGGAAAAGCATACTCACATCCCCAATCTGATACATTTAGAAAGAAAAATAAAGATCACGAAAGATATGCTTACAAAAACTGTTGTGCCTTAAAACACCGTTTCTTTCATGCAAAAACAGACTAAGACCCAGTACACTATCCCCCCATACTCCCTGACCCTCACACACACACACACACACACACACACACACACACACACACACACACACACACACACACACACACACACACACACACACTCAACCCCCCACCCCCACACCTGCTAGGACATACGCATACACCCAAGACACATACATACGCACCCCACTCACTACATAACCACCTCTGCTAATCCACCAAACACGCACACATGCACCCCACCCATTTATTCATTTATTCATGTTTTCATATCTTGAGATGTGTGACCAATTGATAGGATTCCTTTCTGTGTACGTTCAGCTGTTTATTCTGATTTTGATGTGAAGTGTGCCAACAATAGGCAGAGGGGGAACATGCATGTTGATTGAGGGGTTTAAATTGCCTCTGTGTGTGTGTGTGTGTGTGTGGTGAGAGAGAGAGAGAGAGAGAGAGAGAGAGAGAGAATGTATGCAAGATGGGGTGTGGAGGTGGTGAGTGTTTTTTCCTGTGAGTTGTTCTCTTGATGTGGTTATTGTCGCTTTGCCCTGTTGTGGTTACGACCAGAAGCTTGTTTTGAAGAAGCCCGAGTCGGGCGAAAATTCACGAGCAAGTAAATCAATGTTGGAACAGCAGTGGCCTGGGTCTTATGATTTCCTTTTGTATATATATATATATATATATATATATATATATATATGTATATATTTTTAAAAAATGCTCAACCGGACTGGGAGCAACATTTGTTACCTTTTAACAAATATATATATATATATATATATATATATATATATATATATATATATATATATAGATGAATATAATTAAAAAGCCTAAAATGACTTTAAAAGTGCTCGACCCCTTGGGGAGCAACATTTGTTAATGATATTAAAAAGGAATGTTAAAACTCTACAAATTTGTTTCGAGCGTGTTGCGCTGTCATCAGGATGGTTTTTTGGTTTGCCCACCGCCGATGTTATATAGCGTGTGGGCTCCCGTTTGCGGTTGTTTGCACGTGCGGGTTGGCTGCACGTGTTTTTTGGGGGGCTTTCAGGTTTTTGTTTTGGGTGTGTTCACTAACAACGATTTCCATTTATGCCTGCAGTTGTTTACTATTTCTGTTTTGGTGTTTAAAGTTGCTAAGTGTGGTTTGCATAGTATTAACCATTTTTCAGTTAAACATAGGTTGCACCTTTTTGAAACATTGCTGTATGGTGATGCTCTTTTTATGATTTTCCAGGATATATTGTAGCTTGTTTTTGCGTCTTTACGTTTCCAGATATATTTGCTCAGTTCTGTTTGGTTTTTATATTTTTCTTTATTAAATGACTGTTTGTGGTTTGCATATCTGGTTTTGAAGTGGTTTTCAGTGATCCCTATGTATGTTTCTTTTTCATTTTCTGATGTCACAGTAGCCTGGTATACAATGTTGCTGTGAAGGCATTTGTTGTTTAGTGGGCACTGCTCCTTTCTGGTGCAATTGCAAGATTTCCTTTCTTCACCCTTCTTTGCTGTGTTGATTTTCATTTTGTTGGATGCGTCAATCAGGTTTTTGAGGTTGGGCATACATGAGTACGATAGTTTGACAGTGTTTTTGTTAAATATTTTGGACAGTTTGTGTTCTTTTGGAAATGAAGTTGTTAGGATTTTGAAGAATTCTTTCCCTATGTTTGTTTTGAGTTTCCCGTCGTATGGGGGGTTATACCATATGATTTTTCTTTTCCTATTTTTCTTGCTTTTATTTGTGTTGTTGTCTGGGTTGTATTGTAATTTGTAATTGTATCCACTTGTTTGTAGTGCCTCCTGGTATTCTACTGCTGCATTGTTGAACACTCTCTCACTGCATGACAGGTTTGATAGTCTCTTGTTTATGCCATGGGGTATGGTCTTTAATACAGATGGTGGATGGTTACTTTTGGTGTGTACATAAAGAGGTGTATCGTTGGGTTTCTTGTATGGTTTATATATATGATTGTTGAGATCCAGTGTTATGTCTAAGTAGTTCACTACCTTTTTGTTTGCTTCAATGGTAATCTTTAAGTTGTGGTTTTGGAAGATTTTGCATAGTTCTTCTTGTTTTCGATGGTTCTTGGATGTTGGTTAGTGCAGCAAGGCCATCGTCTCTGTGTAGTCCGACTTGTTTTCCGAGTTTTTTCTTGATGTTGGACAGCATGAATAGTCCGACCAGTTCACATGTTTCTGCACCATCATATGAACCCATGGTTATGTCGAATGTTGAGTTTCTGTTGGTTTTCCTGATCCAGGTTTCTGAACTGGCAATGTCAGACTGCGATCTCCGTTCACAGTCACTGAACTAGCTATGCCCCCAAGTGTATGGGTGCTCAGTGAAAGAGAGGGCGGTATATATGGTTCCTTACATTCCAACACACACACACACACACACACACACACACACACACACACACACACACACACACACACACACACACATACACACACACACACACACACACACACACACACACACACACGCACGCGTGCGCGCACGCACGCACGCACGCGCGCACGCACGCACGCACGCACTCAAGCACGCACACACACACACACACACACACACACACACACACACACACACACACACACACACACACACACACACACACACACACACACACACACACGAGCACACGCATATGCACAGATACACTGAACAACACAAACAACAGCAACAATAGCCACAATAATAATAAGAAAAAAGCCCACAAAGAGACTCACACACACACACACACACACACACACACACACACACACACACACACACACACCAAAACACACGCA
>CM031601.1:57561613-57569113 GCA_018398815.1 Conus ventricosus
TGTTGGAAGAGGGGAAGGATGTCAGACAGATACACATTCACCAACAGAAGTACTGATCCATTTGGGAGGAGTCGTATGGAATCACAGAGATCTGGGAGATAGCCGGTGGGGGAGGAAGCGGCATCGTGAAGGGAGGAGAATAGAATGAATGCAACCAACGGGGGTGTTTCAAGGGATGGAGTCACGAAAAC
This sequence comes from Conus ventricosus, assembly GCA_018398815.1. Lineage (NCBI taxonomy): Eukaryota > Metazoa > Mollusca > Gastropoda > Neogastropoda > Conidae > Conus > Conus ventricosus. The sequence continues at coordinate 57,561,805 of CM031601.1, forward strand.
GCCGGAAGGTGAAGGATGGTGTGGGAGGTAGTGGGAGGAGGGTTGGGGGCCGACACGGGGAAATAAACCTCACGGAAAGATGGTGGCTGGACTGAGGATTCAGAAACTACCCTTCAACCACCCGCCCCTAAAAGCCCATACATAAACTCCCTCAATGTGTATCATGGTTTTCCTGAGAATGATTCTGTTTGACGATCTTCTGTGCGTGAGCGAGGAGGCACTTACGTCAAGAGGATGACAGTATTGGGGTCATGACCGACTTCTGCCACACTGTCCTGCCATGTGTGGAAGTTCCCATCCTCTCGCATGTCTCTGTCTTCAGGCTGAGGCGGAGGGAAATGAGTGGGGAAGAGGGATGGGAGTAGGAGGAGGCAGAGGAAAAGAAATGTGTGACCGAGGAATCAATGCCCTTCTTGCCCCAACGACTTAAAGATAACGGATAAGTCTTTTCATTTGTTTTGATATGTTTTGTTTTGTTTTGTTTTGTTTTGTTTCTTGTTTTGTTTTGTTTTGTTATGTTTTGCTTTGCTTTGCTTTGTTTTGTTTTGTTGGGAAACGGGGTCTCCATTTCTCGGACAATCTCCGTGTCATTGCTCTGATTTCCCTTTATCACTACCCCCCCCCCCCTCCCTCTCCCCAGCACACACACTCACACGCGCGCACACACACACACACACACACACACACACACACACACACACACACACACACACACACACACACACACACACACACACACACACACACCACACACACAACACACCATTTGATTTCCCTCCAAACGTTTTTAAGCCAGCTTATCAGAGATGACCGAGGGATAACTGCAAAAGGAGACACTGCACTGGAGCTGAAGATGTTCAGAGGGGGCTGGTCTGTCACCTGAACGTCAGTGTTAAACTGACCAGAGACTTCCACCCCACCCCACCCCACTCCCCACCCCCACTACCCCCACCCCCACCCCCGCTGAGCATATGATTCACAATATTTAGTTTGTATTGCTTAATCACAGATGGATTAACTGATTGATTGAATGAGTGATTAATTGATTAAGTGATTGAGTGATTGTAAGACTGATTGAATGATTTCCTAATGTCAACATTCCTTCACTTGATTGACAAAACGGCAAAATGGATCAGGATGTTGTGTGTTGGGGGAAAAGGAGATGTCTCATGCAACGCAAAAATTATATGTGACAATGCACCAATGTTTAATCAAATGGAACGATGCAACAGTTTTAACGAAACATGCATCACGACTGTGAAGAAAGGTGTATTTCTATATTCATTATTTGACTCTCTTTTTTGTCTCCGGCGACTTTAGTTTCTCAAACGTCATGAAAATGATTGCACGCTAGTGATACTCATTCACAGTCATATATAACCACTACTGCGTATTGATTCTGGTGTATGTTAGCCTCTTTTTTACTGGCTATTTCAAAATTGTGTGATGTGCCACTGCTTATCTTAAATTATGCATGTTACGTGTGTGATGTTTTTTTTTCTAGTAATTATTTTAAAAGTTTGGAGTTGCTTTCACTTTCCAGAGTGAGAATAAACATGTTGTATGTCTGATGTACCAGCTATTTCATTTCTTTTTTTTTCTGATTTGCTTGCCATTGTAAAGCGCGATGAGTGTTCATGTAGTGCGCGCGCGCGCGCGTGTGTGTGTGTGTGTGTGTGTGTGTGTGTGTGTGTGTGTGTGCGTGCGTGCGTGCGTGCGTGCGTGCGTGCGTGCGTGAGTGCGTGCGCGCGCGTGCTTGTGTGCGTGCGTGCGTGCGTGCGTGCGTGCGTGCGTGCGTGTGTGCGTGTGTGTGTGTGTGTGTGTGTGTGTGTGTGTGTGTGTGTGTGTGTGTGTGTGTGTGTTTTATGATTATAGTGTTGTGATACAACAGCAAATGTAAAGGGGTTAATAGTTTACCTAAAGAACAGCAATACCGTCGAATGTTCAATATCTGCGTTCACTGCTATCACGGTCAACGAACCTCTATTTTTCTCCACTCTAGCTAGTACGGGCGGGTGGAGGATGGAATGGGTGACATTACTTCCATAATTATCGAGCGTTTAACAGAAAATGCTTTAACTTGACTTGAATGATTATATACTGAATTCCTGAGGGAAAAAGAATCCAATCAGGCCATTTTTTAAGGACAAAAAAAATAGATAAACGAAAAGGAAACATAAATACCAAATGGACTTGATTTTTTTTCGTGGGGGGGGGGGGGAGGAGGGAGAGGAGGAAGGCTGAGAGAGGGATTGCAGGGAGAAGGGAGGGCATGAAATGAAAAGAAAAATGGTTGGCAAGGTAGCACTAGCTCCTATGATTTAGTTATAGTCTGGGAAGGCATTATTTGGTATGAGTTGTGTTCCCTTTTCACCAACACTGGCAGTTTACCATTCAGAGAATGGAGTATATGGCGATGTATGCCAACATAGTCGCACTATTTGTTGATTGTTTCTGCTTTGGAAGACACGAGACTGCCCGTTATTATCGATCCCGTCTTGTGGCCTGTGTCATACATAAGTATGCAAGGGTAGTGAGGTGCTTTAGGTGCTTGACATCTTGCGGACTGTTTTGCGTAAGTCTCTTGACATTTGGATTAGACAATATCTATGTTTTTCACCACTTGCTGATTTCAGGTCATGTTAGGTTTGCAAATTTCAAAATTATCGACCTTTTATTTTTTTCTGACAAGTTATGAAAAAGAGAGGTTACTAAAACATATAACATAGGCCTACACAACACAGGCACGTACACGTTCGCGTGCCCAAACAGAGAGAGAGAGAGAGAGAGAGAGAGAGAGAGAGAGAGAGAGAGAGAGAGAGAGAGAGAGAGAATGTTCTGTTTCTAAACTGCAGCACGTGAACCATTTTGTCTTTCTTTGCTTTTATTTCATTTGAGCCGGTTCTTTAGAATGAAGAACGAGAAAAGAATCCATAAAGAGAGAAGAATGAGTTAAGAAAGAAAAAACATTAGAAGCCAGCGATAACCCCTTACTTGCCAGCTATCTTCTGACGTGTACCGTTTCTTTTATAAAGAAAAGAAGAGGAAGGCCGCAGGTACGTTTTGACTTTTTTTTTTTTTCCCCTTAAAACACGTGTTGTGATTTATTGCATGTGTCAGAGGAGATGTATGTGGACATAGCTAAAATAATGTATCCCTTATACGTATTTTCTTATATATGTCAGCATATCTTTCCGGACAAAGAGCGAAAAAAAATCCTACGGAGGCTTAATCATCTGGGGGGAAAAAGCTTGCAAATCTGCCTCGAGCTGTGCTTCTAAATAATCGCGCTATTAGTCTGGCAGTTTCGGGTGAGTCTGACACTGGGAGATTGGGACTGTTCTTCTAGATTCTTGCAGTGCTAGTGTGGCAGTTTCGTGCGAGTCTGACACTGCGTGGTTCGGACTGTTCTTCTATTTCTTCTAATCTTAGTCTGGCAGTTTGATGTGAGTCTGACAGTAGGTGCTATAGTAGTTTTATCACCTACACCTGCAAAGGCGATCCTCCTCCCCCTTCTCTCTTTACGACATTGGTTACATGTTGACAAGACAGGCAGCTGTAGATGATTGGTCTGATGTAGGCACTGAACTGGCTAGATCCACGAGTTTCATTGTGTTGCCTTTCTTCTTCTTCTTCTTCTTCTTCTTTCTTCTTCTTCTTTTTCTTCTTCTTCTTCTTCTTCTTCTTCTTTCTTCTTCTTCTTCTTCTTCTTCTTCGTAATTCGGACATGAACCCCAGAGGCATCTGACGAAGGCTGCTGCACGGCGGAGGCCCTCCAGAGATCCGTAGAGCTTCCCCCCCGTTGACGTGTGGGCAGGTGTGAGGTTGATGAGGTACTTGACCTTTAGTGGTATATGTGTAAGTTAAATATGCAAATGTTTCTGGCCTTTAACCGATGTTCATTTAATGGCGTGTCATGTGTGCCTAAATTCATATTTCTTCGTGTACATATGTCTGTCTGTCTGTCTGTCTGTCTGTCGGTCGGTCTGTCTGCCTCTGTCTCTGTCTCTGTCTCTGTCTCTCTCTCTGTCTCTCTCTCTCTCTCTCTCTCTCTCTCTCTCTCTCTCTCTCTCTTTCTCATTGATACACAAAGAAAGAACGAGGGATGGAGGGAGGAAGTTTATTTAAGCCACGCAAATTTGCAACCGTTGATGACCCGTCGTTTTTTTCAAGAAGGAAAAAAAAAGAAGAGGGGGGGGGGTGGGGGGGGGTTGGGTGTTCAAGCCTGGAGGCAAAAAAAACACAAACAAATAAACAAGCAAACAAAATGTAAAAACATGTAGCTTGTGACATATAACATTTCTGTCAAAGACCTCATCCATTACCGTAAATTACCCTGGAGGAAGGAAAAAAGTAAAGAGACGTTTCTCCTAACGAGTCTGGTTTTTAACGTTGGCTCGAGGCCCTCCAGACATAAGGATGTAGCCAGTATACATGCCCTCTGTGTGTGTGTGTTGTGTGTGTGTGTGTGTGTGTGTGGTGTGTGTGGTGTGTGTGTGTGTGTGTGTGTGTGTTGTGTGTGTGCTTGCTTACGTGTTGCTGATATTGTTGTTGTTCTTCTTGATGTTGTTGTAGTTGTTGTGTTCCTATTGTGGTTGCTGTTTTACAAAATGTACATGAAATGAGTAATGATCCAGCTTCACTCTGGACATTTGTTTTTACATTCTAAAAACCGTTGTTTATTCCAACTATTTTTGTGCACAAGAACAAGTATTTTGATAGATACAAACATCCACCTTGCAGGTAATTGCGTTCATATATTCGTCGCCGCGTTCCACATCGTCTGAAGACACACGAAAATGTAAAACGAATCATAAAGAAAATACAACATGGAGAAGACTTTTTTTTCATTGTAAGCCTATATACACACAGACATTCCCATGCAATGTGTTTAATACATGTACATGCCCACCGTCTCCAGGGGCATGTTTTATACTGTAAGGCTGTACTGTAAGCATGTTCAATATGCAGAGTTAGACTGTTCTACATGTTTGTGTTTGTTTTATGCTGATGCTTGAATTTTCAAAGCCAGAAAATAGGAACTGAGATCATATTCTAGCCGAAAGGAGCCTCTCACAATTGTTAAACGCTGTACGCTGACCTAGCATGGTCATCTAACTCTCCATGATTCCTTGTCGATGATGCAAGCCGGAGTAAGGAGGTAGAGGGAAGGCTGCGTGGACTTTCAAAAGAGGACCAAAGAAGTCCGAGATAGACATGGTGAACAGTAGGGCAAGTCAGAAGGCTACCTCCCTGCTGCACGTGAGTGTGGCCAGCGAGTTGTGGACGGCTCTGGCTGTCGTCTGTGCACGCTGGTATAAGCGAATAAAGAAACATGAGCATGGAAGGGACGTTACTTGCTGCTGACACATGTGTCTGCTTTTGTGATAGACAATTAGAGTTGTTTTTCCGTGTCTAGTCGGTGACCAGCTAGTCGCATACTGGAATATAATTTTAGACAAAATGGCGGCGTTTACAAAGGGGCAGTGAGTGATCTCTCAGATTCAGGCAAGAGTAAGGTCTGAAGTTTAGTTAACAGCTCCTGCAGGAACTGACTGATGGTGCTATCGGAGACAGAATCCGGGTATGCAAAATTATCGATATGGATCAGCGCGTGTGTGAGGCTGTTAAGGGGAAGGGGTTAAAGAAAAACATTTTCTTGTGTATTTTATGCAATATCAGAATATCATGTGGTTCCAGCTTACTTAAAAACAAAACACTACATGTATGTAACATGGACAGTCTAGCAAGCAACTAACTGCAAGGATTAAGAACTAATTGACAGTATTATCTCAGCCAGTACCCGGGTTTGCGAAATTAACGACACATATCAGCACGTGTGTGAAGCTCGTTAAGAGGAAGAAGAAGTCAATAACTTTTTTTTTCTTTCAGTCTGAGTAATTTCACGATTTCCTGTGATCCCAGTTTACTTCAAGGAAACAGCTACCTTCATGTGACACGGAGAGTCCAGCAGGCCACGATCTGCAACTGTCTGACAGTGCGTTTTGATAGGGAATATATTGGGGTCTGCTCGCTTCCTTCTCTTTAATGTTTGGAATACCAGTCCTAAAACACGCTGTTTGGGGGCAATAATAATGTGTGTGCTTCGGAAAATAATTGAATTGGATATTTTTTAATGTACAATTTCTCTTGTTTGTGCATTTGGTTTATGCCAGTTTCATATCTTTTTCTTCATGACCTCGAGTTTTGCTTCTTCTTCTTCCTTGTTTTCTTTTATAATTCGATTCTTTGAACAAAATGTTGCCCACAGCTAACATGTATAACGAACTATTTACTGGTCAAGAAAATCAGAGTTACCAAAGGTTACATGAAAATTTAAAACTGTGTGTCGCTTCATATCAAAACGTACAAAAGCCAGTGCAGAACTGAAAATGATCACACACACAGAGAGAGAGAGAGAGAGAGAGAGAGAGAGGAGAAGAGAGAGAGAGAGAGAGAGAGAGAGAGAAGAGAGAGAGAGAGGAAAGAGAAAGAGAGAGAGAGAGAGAGAGAGAAGAGAGAGAGAGAGAGAGAGAGAGAGAGAGTCAGAGACAGAGAGAGAGCCTTTTGACCATCTTATGGAAGATCACATGTCTGGTTTGACTGCTTCTGTCGACCCACTTGCTGCAATCGCCTGAAGTTGGAGCACTCCGTGACCCTCTCCCTTTACACCTACAATAGCGCCTGACCCATCAGGGAATGAATTGCACGCCAAAATGTCTGCAGATCTGTGGCTCTGTCTGATTGCTCCTTCTTTCTGGGCATTAGACCGTCGTGTCTTTTTTTCTTTCTTTCTTTTCTTTTCTTTTTCGGTTTGCATTTATTCTGTGTATCAATTTCGAGTTCCCCCGGGTAAAGAGGTTCTATATATAGCTGACCTGTCATTAATTGTTTCACTCCTCAGTCTTGTCTTTTTGGGTCAGATCAGTAGACGATAACGTACAATGTCTCTTGTTTCTTGTATGGGGTGCAGGTACGCGCATTAATCGGTGTTACTAATCTTATGTGCTATGAATAACTATGTGCCCATGTGTATATATGTATCTGTTTAGGCACTTGGTCTGTGCGAGAGAGAGAGAGAGAGAGAGAGAGAGAGAGAGAGAGAAGAGAGAGAGAGAGAGAGAGAGAGAGAGAGAGAGAAGAGAAAACAATAACATTGTATATTCATTCAGTCCATCAATCCAGCCACAGGGATAGAACAACACTGAAATCGTTGAGAAAGTAGAAACAAAAATGCCACATAATTATCCGTGAATAATCAGCCTTCAGACGATTATCTTTCCTCCTAAATGTCTGCTGATTTTGCGAT
>CM031601.1:57581613-57586613 GCA_018398815.1 Conus ventricosus
TATGCATACACACATGCTTACATACATACATACATACATGCATGCATGCATGCATGCATACATACATACATACAAAACATACATACATACATACATACATACATACATACATACATACATACATACATACATACATATAAGTGTGTGCGTGGTTGTTCTTGTTTGAGTGTGCGTGCGCACAAGCGCGTGTGTGTCAATGTGGCCGCACATTGTGTGGATGTGCGTTGGCGTGCGCGTGTGTGAGTGTGTGTGCGCGCCTTCGTGTGTGTGTGCGCGCGCGCGCGCATGTGTGTGTGTGTGCGTGTGTGTGTGTGTGTGTGTGTGTGTGTGTGTGTGTGTGTGTGTGTGTGTGTGTGTGTGTGTGTGTGTGTGTGTGTGTGTGTGTGTGGTGCTCGCGCGTGCTCGCGCGCTTCTAGAGATTTGTTTTCCTGCATTACGTCATTTCACAATATAGATGGAGAATTTTTCTTATTAGTCTCTCCGACATAATATGCCAAGCTGTCTAATGCTTGAGAGGTTGTTTTTTTTTTCACTTGAAAGTAAGTTATAGAATGGAATGGTGATGTCTGCTGTTAAATTGTCTCTTGCAGATGATATGTGGTGATGGCTGTAGTCTGGGTTTTTTTCTTTGCATGGCAGAGCAACGTCAGAGCAGTTAGTCTGTCATGTTATCTCTCCCAGATGATATAAGGATGGCAAATGGTTTGCGTGTTTCTCCCTTCTTCATGAGGCGGTAAAAAGCAGGATGGTGATGTTGCTATATCATTTTGACAGATTCTACAGGCAGATGTCTGTGGCTTGGGTCTATCTCTTCCTGCTTCCTGTGGCTGCACGGTATGGAGTAGCGAAGCTGCCAAGTCTTATCATGCCAGATTTTATAGGAAAATGTCTGTGGCTGGGGGTGGGGGGGGGGTCTAATTGATGGTGCACCTAAATGTATGATAGTAAATCTGTGAGAGCATGGTGCACCAAAATGTATGATAGTAAATCTGTGAGAGCATCTCTGCCAGATTATGTATTAAGCAGTCTGCGGTTTGGGTGTGAAAACATGTGGAGCACACAATATAGAATTTCATCTCTCACAAAAATAGCTGTTTGTCGTCGTCGTCGTTGTCGTCTTCGTCGTCGTCGTTGTTGTTGTTTGTGGTGGTGATGGTGGTGGTGGTGGTTTTGTTGTTGTTTTTGTTGTTGCTGTTTCCCTTTACAGCTAGTTGCTTTCAGGGTATTAGCTATATAACAATGTTTATTTGTGTCACCCTGTATCTTCTTGTCCTTTTTTCTTGGCATGGGAGTCGAATGGGTTGCAAGGGGATGGAGGGAGGGAAAGGGGAAACTTGTGTGGTGCGTGCGTGACGTGCGGTGATTGCGTGCGTGCGTGTGTGTGTATTGTGTGTGTGTGTGTGTGTGTGTGTGTGGTGTGTGTGTGTGTGTCTGTGTGTCTGTGTGTCTGTGTGTCTGTGCGTCTGTGTGTGTCTGTGTGTGTGTCTGTGTCTGTGTTTGCGTCTATGTGCGTGTGATTATGTGTGCGTATGTGTCTGTGTGTCTGGGAGTGTATCTGTGGTTGTATGTGTACGTGTGTATTAGTGAGTCAGTGAGTGTGTGAGTCTCTGTGTTCACGTGCATGTGTGCATGCGTGTGTCTGTGTTTGTGTGCATGTATGCGTGTGTGCCCGTACGTGCATAGTTGCGTGTGAGTGTTTGTATGTGTGTGCATGTACATGTGTAGTGTGTGTGTGTGTGTGTGTGTGTGTGTGTGTGTGTGTGTGTGTGTGTGTGTGTGTGTGTGTGTGTGTGTGTGTGTGTGTGTGTGTGTGTGTGTGTGCGTGCGTACCTGTGTCTGTGTCTGTGTCTGTGTCTGTGTCTGTGTGAGGCAGGAAGACGGACAGAAAGGTAAAGGAAGAGAAAGAGAGAAATTAGCGGTGTCAGCGCTCGCATGAAGTCCTGCTTGATTTTATTGACAGAAAAATAAACGAACAATCAAAACAACATGAAAAACAAAACCTTCATAAAGCAGAATGGTAAACCATGAGTCTTCCTGCGACAGCGGTACATTATCCTCCCAAGACTAAACGCTATGTCATCCCCCACAGTTACCCCACTTGTTTACTGTTTACTATGTCATCAGTTAGTTTCTTCACTCACTGCTTTTTCTTTCACGTGGCTCTACTCGTCCCCCATTGTATCCCCCTGCCTTAATCGCCTGAACCATCAGTCTCTTTCCACTGACTGTGAACTAATGCCAGCTGATGTTGTCGTCAAGGACGCCGCTTGAGAATACAATGACTAATCACCTTTCGCAGACCTGAAGGTGATTGTTCACAGTGATGTCTGTGGGTGTGGGCGAGGCTTCCGCATCCCGTGGCATTGAAACGTGAAACGCGAACCTGTCCTTTGGCTCCTCTGTGCTGACATTCAATGTCTGGAATCCACGCCGGACAGGTGACTTGTCAGAGAAGTGTTTCTATCCGATGTTGGTTGGTTGCTCTCAATTAGGTCAGTTTTCAGGTCGGTACCTGTACGCGCCCCTCTTGATTATTCAGCTGGACATTATGCAAGTTTTATAAATGAAAGAGAAATAAAGACACACTACTGACAAAATAAAGAACCAGACAACGCAATGTTATACAAAGCGAAAAAATGCATAGATCTTTACACAAGAATAAAAACAAACAGAACGAAAGAAAGGGGGGGGGGGGAGGAAAAAAAGACAAAACACGCAGGAAAAAGAGGAACGCACATTCACAGAGAGAGAGAGAGAAGCAAGCGCGCACACACAGATGTATAAATGCATGTGTGTGTGTGTGTGTGTGTGTGTGTGTGTGTGTAATGCTGAACAATTAAGTAGCGGGGGAAACCAAGTGCTGGTTAACAATTAAATTCTTCCATCATTATAGTCATGACTTGGCAAAGACTTGAAATTTTAAAAAGAAAATTAAAGATAAAGGAAATGGGAAAATATATGTTATAAACATGAAAACCCTTCTCTAGCTGCATGAGGGCACCATCACAATCCAATCCCTCACGAAAGCAGATCTATATGTATTGCCTGCTCCTAGGCCTTTCGTCCGCTGGATTGGACTCATCAGGGCGACACAGCTGATTGTGTCAGTGCTCTTGGCGTCAAATAGAGACACACCACAGTCTGTAATTCTGTGGTGTTCTCACCACCAAGGGTTTCAAAAAGGAATCCAACAGCACCCCCCAAAGCAGCCAGCGAAAAGTAGTAAATGAAACAAAACGAAAGTGTGAGGGGGAAAAGTGGCTGAAAAACTAAACATATTATGTAAACAGCATAAAATGTAGGGGACAATCTTTGAGCCTATCCTTGAGGATCCATTTAAGGATGTAAGGGAGATCAAAGATATGGAACAGTCTGAGTGGTCAGCTCTGCTGTTTAGTAACCCAAGCATTCTTAGCAGCTAAGAATTGTGCAGAAAAAACCTTTACATGGATCTCCTAAGAGATGCAATCGCCCACTAATTGACCAAACAATATATAATGCTGAACAATTAAGCAGTGGGAGAAAACCCGTGCAGGTTAACAATTCTTCCATCATTATAGTCATGACTTTGCAAAGATTTGAAATTTAAAACAAAATTGAAGATGAAGAAAATGGGAAAATATATATTATAAATTTGAAAACCCTTCACTGGCTATATATATATATATATATATTATATTTTATATATATATATATATATTATATATTATATATATATATATATATATATAGTAAAAACAAGTAAAAAGAGCAATCTTAAAACTATCTACAAATTTGTTTCGAGCCCGTTGGGCTGTCATCAGGATGGGTTTTGGTTTGCCCACCGCCGATGTTATATTGCGTGTGGGCTCCCGTTTGCGGTTGTTTGCACGTGCGGGTTGGCTTGCACGTGTTTTTGGGGGGCTTTCAGGTTTTTGTTTTGGGTGTATTCACTAACAACGATTTCCATTTATGCCTGCAGTTGTTTACTATTTTTGTTTTTTGTGTTTAAAGTTGCTAAGTGTGGTTTGCATAGTATGGTGATGCTCTTTTTATGATTTTCCAGATATATTGTAGCTTGTTTTTGCGTCTTTAAGTTTCCAGAATATTTGCTCAGTTCTGTTTGGTTTTTATATTTTTCTTTATTAAATGACTGTTTGTGGTTTGCATATCTGGTTTTGAATGTTGTTGTGAAGACATTTATTGTTTAGTGGGCACTGCTCTTTTCTGGTGCAATTGCAAGATTTCCTTTCTTCCCCCCTTCTTTGCTGTGTTGATTTTCATTTTGTTGGATGCGTCAATTAGGTTTTTGAGGTTGGGCATACATGAGTACGATAGTTTGACAGTGTTTTTGTTAAATATTTTGGACAGTTTGTGTTCTTTTGGAAATGAAGTTGTTAGGATTTTGAAGAATTCTTTCCCTATGTTTGTTTTGAGTTTCCCGTCGTATGGGGGGGGGGGGGGGGGGGGGGTTATACCATATGATTTTTCTTTTCCTATTTTTCTTGCTTTTATTTGTGTTGTTGTCTGGGTTGTATTGTAATTTGTAATTGTATCCACTTGTTTGTAGTGCCTCCTGGTATTTACTGCTGCATTGTTGAACACTCTCTCACTGCATGACAGGTTTGATAGTCTCTTGTTTATGCCATGGGGTATGGTCTTTAATACAGATGGTGGATGGTTACTTTTGGTGTGTACATAAAGAGGTGTATCGTTGGGTTTCTTGTATGGTTTATATATGTGATTGTTGAGATCCAGTGTTATGTCTAAGTAGTTCACTACCTTTTGTTTGCTTCAATGGTAATCTTTAAGTTGTGGTTTTGGAAGATTTTGCATAGTTCTTTCTTCTTGTGTTCGATGGTTCTTGGATTGTTGGTTAGTGCAGCAAGGCCATCGTCTCTGTATAGTCCGACTTGTTTTCCGAGTTTTTTCTTGATGTTGGACAGCATGAATAGTCCGACCAGTTCACATGTTTCTGCACCATCATATGATCCCATGGTTACGTCGAATGTTGAGTTTCT
>CM031601.1:57591613-57601613 GCA_018398815.1 Conus ventricosus
GCATGAAGAAACGTAAAGATGCCCTATGTATTCCCTGTTGTCCAGTACAGTACGAACCAGGTAACCAAGAACCTGAAGCAGAATCGACCCAGAACTGCCCACATTCGTTTCAGCAGAATCTGCAGCCCACGAAAGTGATCCTAAAAGGATCATTTGAAAGAGGAGCGTACCCACAGAACGCCCTCAACAGCTACAAACTGACACTTCATGGAAAATGCCTGAGCAGAGTTCTTTCCTATCAGTGGCCCCGGATCAAGATCGATTGCAAGCTACGTCTTCACCTACTGAGAACCCTCCAAAAGAAGCACATGAATTGACGACAAATTTAGCGAACCCGGTGTCAGCGCAAAGCAGTCAAGACGTCCAGGGTTCACCACTCCCCCCTGTCTAAAAGGTATACTTGTAGTACCCCATCTGGAGAGCTAGCTACGTAGCAACTGGATAAAATTACCTTGACTGAGGATCAAGACAGTTACAAGCTACGGTTCTTCTTCCTTGACTCAGAAACCCCTGCTCACCCTTACAGAACTCACGTGGAGGAGCACGGTACAAATGAAAACACAGCGCCACAAATACACCATCAGAAGGGATCCAACATCACAAATAACGCACAGCGGCGTCAATCAGCACAAAGTACACCTCACCACAAACAAATCGACACGCTTGGCAGACAAACCAGTCACACAAATAGCAGTCAAGCCAAGGCCCCCACTTAAATAGATTTAGACAACAACACATCCACATATAATTATACTGACACAAATACTGCAGTGTTACTGTTTGTTTCTTTTTTGTGTGTGTGAAAATCTAATGATCAAATTACAGCAGCACGATTTTGTCTCTCATATAATATTTTGTTTTACTGTTTTGTGCTCTGAACAAACGACGAGTCTGACTTAGAGCTATTCTTTGTAGTGATCGTGTTGCAATGTTCTCACCAGACCAAAAACAAATGTCCAAACATGATGAATAGTGGGGAGACATGGCTGTGTTCATTCAAAAGACAATCAAGTGCTATGTTACTGAAATAGGATGTGAATAGGACGATACGATTTGTGTTAAATTAACTGCAGAATGACTAAGCTTTGATAAAAATTTGCGGTCTGCATCCGTTTGTATTTCCCCTGTCAGAGCCCTCGCTATTGCTAGACTTATCCAACATAGTATTAGTGATCTCTAGCATTTTGTTTTCTTAAAACTCTACCAAGATGGTAAAAACGCTTCCTGTTCGTAGAAGGCAATTTTTTAAGCTAGCATTGGTGACTGACATCTCAACAAAAGATTATCATAAAGATTATCATATTATCGAAGAGCTTCTTATCAATATTCAAAATGATCGTATTTTCAGACTTATAATCAATCCGTGTAACAAAACTAGAAAAAGTCTTTTTAATTAAAACAATTACTCCTCCTGAAAAATCGTCCTTGGTGGGAAAGCTTCTTTGCTTGTGAATATTCACAAGAGATGCGTAGTGACTGACATCTTAATCAAGATTATCCATAAGATAGTCAAAAGTACAGATGATGTGCAACATTCACAAGACGCATTTTCATCAGAAAGGAAAAAGATCTGTCACTGACTTGTGTTCCACTCTCCAGTACACCCCACTTAACAAATACAAGCGGGGATATGTTGGAAGTGAATGTGCATATAATATGCACAACAGGGAAACAGCGGAGGTGGATATCTTTGTTATGTCTAATGACATTGTTTTTAACTCAAAATAATATATATTTCAAGGTAGGAGAACGGGTAGAGTTCAGTCACAAACCCCCTCTCTCTCTCTCATCTCTCTCTCTCTCTCTCTCTTCTCTCTCTCTCTCTCTCTCTCTCTCTCTCTCTCTCTTTCTTTTCTTGCGTTAAGGTCCCCAGATAATAACACATAAAAAATTGTATGATTCATACATATCCAACAAACATTGTTTTAATGGTTCTATGCCAAAACCATTCGTGTTATTTCCCCAGGCATTTGACTCCATTGGAGGTATATATGTACAAATCCAAAATACATTCATGTCGCTATCGAAGAGCTTTTATCAATATTCAAAATGATCGTATTTTCAGACTTATAATCAATCCGTGTAACAAAACTAGAAAAAGTCTTTTTTAAATTAAAACAATTACTCCTCCTGAATATCGTCCTTGGTGGGAAAGCTTCTTTGCTTGTGAATTATAAATCACGTAATCATTGAAAAGTGAGGATTCGAAATTCACACCAACAAACGTTTCAGTTAAACACACAAAATCATGTGATTTGATATAACTTACAAAATCGTTGTTCTCCAACATTAGAAAGCAAACCATTTACATTAAAGTTTAGAACTTGATTGAAGAGCTATTATTTTTAGGTATTTCTTGTGGAGAATTATTTTCTATGGACTGCTTTGCAGTAAAGTTTGCACCACCGTTTTTCTGTTCAACTTTCAAGGCCCGGCCGATATCCTATTTGGAAAAAGAATCGAGCTTGGCGCGGGACCTTGTGCGTCCCCTTTCCAGCTTCGAAAAATAATGTCGGCATCGATGTTGATGACAATTTTTAGAGAACTATGACCAGTCGCCATATTGTAGAACTTCACACGATGAATCTGAAAATGTATTTGGTGATCAGTTGTTAGAACTATGCAACTCTTTGGACCTTGTTATTTTGAATGGGCTTTGTGAACATGGTTTCGATGGTAGTTACACCTTTATATCCAGTTTAGGATGCAGTACTGTTGATTATTTTGTTATGTCTCAAAACTTACTTAATGCACAATATGGCATGTCACTCGTTGTTGAAGATTCTGTCGAATCTGATCACTTGCCAGTTATACTTTCTTTTCCTTTGACCATCCCAAGCAAAAGCGGCAAACATGAAAATAAGAGCAATTCTTTTATCGAAAAACATGTTTGGGATAAACAAGGTGAACAAGACTTTCTAGAGAATCTGAGAAAAACAGACATTCATGATAGATTACAACGGGCGGACGCCATTTTGGAAGATGATGTTGATGGTGCAATAAATCTTTTTGTAAGTTGCCTGCTATCGGCTAGCAGCTTCATGGTAAAGAAAGTCTATTTGGTTGCCTCCTCAAAGTCTTCGGAATGGTTTGATGAGGAGTGTCGACAAGCCAAACGTTACAGTAAACGTGCACTCAGAATTTTCAGAAGAACTAGAAAAATAGAACACAGATTACAGCATGTACAAGCAAAGAAAAAGTACAAAAATTTGCTGAAGTTTAAAACAAGAAATTTTTAAACGAAGGAAGGCCGAAATGTTAGCGTCAAATATTTCTGATTCATCCAAATTTTGGAAACAGTTAACCGAAATGGGGTGTGGGAAGCAAAGAGAAAAAAATGCAAATGACATTTCAATTGATAAATGGTACGATCATTTAAAAAATGTATTTTCAATTGATGATAGTAATTGTGACAACATTGATTTGACTGAGTACGAAGAGCACGTGCTAAATGCTGAAATCACCGAAGGTGAAATTTCAATTGCTGTGAACAAATTAAAGTCAGGTAAGGCATGTGGATCAGATGGAGTCATTTCTGAAATGCTGAAGGCTGGAAGTGCAATTGCTATTCCCTTTTTGAAAAGGCTTTTCAACAATATATTTGCAAAAGGCATTTATCCTAAAGTTTGGGCAAAGGCTATCATTATCCCAATTCACAAAAAGGGAGATACAGAGAATGTAGATAACTATAGAGGTGTATCCTTATTAAGCTCAATTTCTTCTTCTTCTTCTGCGTTCGATTTAAGCTGGATGCGTCAGACTTGTAACCCGGCCGCCATGATGAAGCCCGCGGTCTTCTCCAGGTCAGAACAGGCTCCCCAGAGCTGCGCCTGTAACTCCGCTTCCCCCGGCCAGGTTTTGTGTCGTAGAGCTGCGTGACTAGGACAGCGCAGTAGGACATGTTCAGGGGTCTGGGGTCCAGTGCCGCATGGACACTGGTCAGTGTAGGTGATCTTCAGGCGGTTAAGGTGGCTCAGCAGTCTGCAGTGGCCGGTCCTCAGTCTGAAGAGGATTGTCTGCTGGTGCCTTTGGAGCTGGTGGATCGGGTCAGCACCATTCTCTGCACCCAGCCTTCTCTTCCACTGGGACTGAAACCGGTTGTGGATGATGGTCTTGGCCTCCCTGTAGGTCACGGGGTGGCTGGACTGCTCCATTTTGCTGCTGCCTTGGAGAGAGCATCAGCTTTTTCGTTGCCCATGATCCCACAGTGAGACGGAATCCACTGAAGTGTAATGACAGACTGTTTTGAGAGTTCATGGAGGGCAGCCTTGATGTCTTGCGTATGTTGTTCAAGCTCAATTTCAAAATGCTATAGCACTATTCTAAATAATCGTCTATACGCATGGCTTGAAGATAACAACCTGATCTCTGAAAGTCAAGCTGGTTTTAGGAAAAACTATTCTACAATAGACCAAATCTACTGTCTTTATTCTATGGTTCAAAAATGCTTGTCTCAGCGTGGTAAAAAGCTTTATGTTGCTTTTGTAGACTTCAGAAAAGCTTTTGATTCCGTAAGACACGATAAGTTATTGCAGTGTATTAGAAACCAAGGCATTAAGGGGAAATTCTTCTGTTCTTTAAAAGCAATGCATAGCTCATTAGTATCTGTGTAAGATCCAACTTTGAATATTCAGATTTCTTTGACTGCCCAATGGGAGTCAGACAAGGGTGTGTGTTGAGTCCAACGCTATTTGAAATGTTTATTAACCAGTTAGCGAATCACTTATCTGAAAAAGGTAGACATGGCATTCAATTGGTACCTGGTATGATGGAACTGTTTATTCTCCTGTTTGCAGATGACATTGTTCTATTAGCATCTACCCAGTTGGTCTGCAAAACCAGCTAAACGTGCTTCAGACATGTTGCACCAATATGAAAATGAAAGTTAACACGGACAAAACTAAGGTCATGGTCTTTAGAAAAAGGGGTTTTCTGGGTAAAAATGAACAATGGTTATTTGGCAATACTAAATTAGAAGTAGTAAACAAATACTGTTATCTGGGTTTCATTTTTTCCACTAAAATCAGCCCGAGGATCGGCACTGAACATTTGGTTGCCAAGGGAAAAAAGCTATGTTTAATCTAGTAAGGGCTTTCCAGAAAAAATAAGGATATTAGTTATCAGATATACTTTAAGATTTTTTATGCCAAAATTAAACCAATCATTATATTTCATCTGAAGTCTGGGCCTAAACCGTTTGCAATGCCTAGAAAAGATTCATTTGACTGCATGCAAACGTTTCTTGGGTGTCCCAAGTAAGACACCAAACAAAATGGTATATGGGGAACTGGGAAGATATCCGTTATATATCAACTCCTATATATGTGCTATGAGATATTGGTTTAAGCTGCTTAGAATGGACCAACAAAGGCTTCCCCGTCAAGCATACGAAATGCAGTTAACTCTAGATCAAAACGTAAAGAAATGCTGGGTGACAAAAATAAGAGAATTGCTATGCGAGACTGGGTTTAATTTTGTATGGCTACAACAGGGTGTGGGTGATGTTCGCGGATTCTTGGCAATTTTTAGGCAAAGACTAGTTGATATGTTTACTCAAGAATGGGCAGGATCTATAAGAGACAGGGAAAGGTACGCGTGTTACAAATCGTTCAAATCTATTTTTGAACGAGAAATGTACCTTTGTAACATTGATATATATTGATTTAGGGTTGCTCTGTCTCATGCTAGACTTAATGTTCTACCTCTGAACAATAATCTTCATAGGTTCAGTGATAATTCTTATGACAAAAATTGTCGTTATTGTGTTAATATAATAGAAGATGAATATCATTTGATATACAGTTGCCCACTGTATACAGATTTTCGTGCAGCACTTATATCTAATCTTCTTCATTTACCAATGTCCACTCTTCTTCAGGCACATCAGTATCAAAGAACCCTTCCACTTTCAAAATTTATATTTCTGTCAATTCGAAGGAGACAGAGCCTGACTGCTTAAATGATAATA
The DNA here is from genome assembly GCA_018398815.1 of Conus ventricosus. Lineage (NCBI taxonomy): Eukaryota > Metazoa > Mollusca > Gastropoda > Neogastropoda > Conidae > Conus > Conus ventricosus. The sequence goes on from CM031601.1 coordinate 57,597,582, forward strand.
CATGAAAACATGAAGATAGTAAGATCATGATTTTTCCCATGTAATTGTAAATGCATTCATGTTTACTATTATCTATATTGATCGAATAGGAAGTTTCCGAGGAGTTTATCATATACTTATTTATGCTCTTGTTCTTTTGTGGTTCGAATCTTATATTTATTTCTTGTTTCAAATTTGTAATGCGCAGGCTTATGTCCCGACCCGTTTCCTCGTCCCCTTGTCCCTTTCACTCCCCCCCCCCCCCCCTTATTCCACTTGAATGGTGGCCCGTGGCCGATGTTCAATAAAACATTTACGTTCGTTCGTTTCGTTCGTTCTCTCTTTCTTTCTTTCTTTCTCTCCTCCCCACAGACAAATATTCAGTCCGTAGGTCTCTTTACTTTTCTTTTCTTTGGTGACTTCTTCTTTTTCTTCTTCTAGTTCTCCCCTAAACCTCCTCCTTCATCTCCACCCCCTCCTTCTCCCGCCTCTTTGTACTTCTCTGCGTCTCTCAACCAACAATCATCCACTCCCTGGCGTCCTAACACCTGAAGTGGGTTCAATGGCAGGCGACGTGCAGGACTGGTCCCAGGGGACACGACAGCGCCCCCAGAGCACGCCTTCCTTTGGTGCTTTCCAATCAGCAGTCTGATCACCCTCTGTCTGCCTCTTTCCTCTCCTCTCGCTGGTTTCCATTGTCTTTCGTTCACTTTAACCCCCCCCCCCCCCCCCCCCCATCGCTTTCTCTTTCAGTTTATGGCAACTGACTAGCGCCAAAAAAAAGTTCTAAGCGATTTCTTGTTACATTTGATTATTCATATTTAGTTAGATAAGCTCCTTTGGGGACTGCCAGACAATCCAATAAAAACTCGCGATAGTTGGTCTGTCTTGGGTATTTTGTTTACAGCTGATTTTGTAGTATGTCTGTTTTTCCCAATGTTGTCCACAACTACATTTGCCACAGCATTCGTGCATAGCTACTCCATCCTACAGTTACAAAGTGCCAGCTCATAAAGTTTATGGCATGACTTGTGCATTGAATACTAAGATTATCAAGTGGATTTTCAACTAGTGGAGTTATGCTGTGATGTATATGACTGAAACATTCTCTGCCGTTTTAAAGTCGTCTTTACAAACAATTGCTCAAATAATGTCAGCCTTGAACCTTTTAAACATTAAGAAGAAGAAGAAGAAGAAGAAGAAGAAGAAGAAGAAGAAGAAGAAAAAGAAGAAGAAGGAGGAGGAGGAGGAGGAGGAGGAGGAGGAGGAGAGGAGGAGGAGAAAGGAAGATGGGGAGGGGAAGAGAAGGTGGAGAAGAAGAAGAAGAAGAAGAAGAAGAAGAAGAAGAAGAAGAAACGAATGATGAAAAATGTAAATTAATTAAAACAATATTTTGTTGACCATCGCAAAAGAAAACACAAAAGTCTAACTTGCTTTAAGTACACACGTTTGAAATTCGGTCTGGCGTGGGAGAAGAGTATAACGGCGACAATCAGACTTAAGAGTATAATGGTGACATTCAGACTTATGTCTGCTGATCAACGGTGTGGTCTTAACTAGAAAGCTGTTAGCCACATTCAGATTCTGCATTTTCCAGGGGAGAGCACTTTCGAAGTGTAGATATTCCCAGGTGTCTGTTCTTCTAGATCACAGGAATAAAGCGGAAAAGGCGTCAGGCTCAGCGTCTTGAAAACAGCCAAACACTGTATTGACTTTTTTATGTTTATTTGCTCTTTTTTATCCATTACAGTATGACAAGAATGATTTCTTGCTTTAACCTAAACACGGTTGGATACCAGCCAACATAAAAGACTGGTCCCACCGACAATACATCCCCAGCTCGCCGTTCCCTCGTGGTTTCTACTGTCTGAACACCAGTTCTCTGTTTCATTGTTCTAGACCTTTTTCTGTTCACTTTATGGTCAGTGGCTAGCGACAAAAAGTTGATGGTATGGTTTTTTCCCAGTGTCTTCGATGGATTTTGTATGTCAAATCTGACCTCCTCTCTTAGGCGTTACTCAGATACTACGACGCATAGGGATCATATACATCGGTGTGTTTACATATTTGACTCCAGTAGCACACGTATCTAAAGAATCTGTTCAGTTGAAACGTTGTTTTCGTGAATACTTAGCAGTTTCAGGTAAGTCTGGTATATGTTTCAAATGGAACAATCAACTTAGTTTATTATCTTCCCATTACATAAGCAGTTTATTGAAGAAACAGTAAGGTGTGTATGCTGTATATCAAATCATATCAAATAAAGTCAAAGTCAAAATCATTTTATTATTTTAAAAAAAACGATAAATTGAGACCAGGTGCAACAGTTGAAATACACGCAAAAGGGCGTAGTACATAAAGTAATCAATGAACAATTCTCTAAAACAAAATGACTGCGCACTGGACCCATATCACTCAGCCTGCATACAAATATCGCAAGATATTTGACATTATGACGGAAGCCTTGTTTTATATTTTAAAAAAAATGCTGATAATGTGTACGAAGCTACCAGTATTGTCTATTTCCAAATAAAAAACGAAAAAAATACAATCACCTGGCCACGTAGCAACTTGCACTCCTAACAGAAATGGATCATTTTAGGGATGTTGTTATTGAAACAATTTTCATAGTCTTGACCTTGTTTGCACATGCAAGCATTCTCTTTTAACAGTTCTTGTAATATGTTGTCCTGAATTAGAAATTCAAGTGATTAATTTTGCATGCAGTCTAAACACGTGTTCCATAAAAGTGTGTGAGTATTGACATACAGTCACAAAGACGCGAATCATATTATGAACAAAACGATTGGTTAGATTTAAGTATTGATCAGCGCAGTGTCAAAACTCTATCAATGAAATCCGATAATTCAGCTGTGAATTTGGCAATGTCATGAATGCATCAGTGAAATCCACTAATTTACCAATTCATTGTGGCAATGCCATAGCTGTATCAGTGAAAGCGGTTTATTCAGCTATTGATTGGGGCAACATCATGATTCTATGTGTGAAATCCTCTAATTTAGCTTTTGACTGGGGCAATGTCATAACTCCATCAGTGACATCAGATAATTTAGCTTTTGACTGGGCAATGTCATAATTCTGTGAGTGAAATCCTCTAATTTAGCTTTTGACTGGGGCAATGTCATAACTCTGTCAGTGAAATCCACTTTGATTCGTTAAATAAATGTCCCACACAGTTAGCAGTAAGAATACACGTGACCAGCGTTCCTGATGCTTAACCCAGTCCCTGAATGCAGTATTAGTACAGATACCTCCATTGTAAATATTGGAAATAATGATAGTAATCTTAACAGATCAAGTGTATCCAAGTATGAGCACGCGTAAATGAAGGTATGCAATACATGAAAAGGCTGTTTCAAAAGAAAGCATGAGAAACGAGTAAATAAGGATTAATTCCAGAGAAAAGAAAAAAAAACTGTTGATTTTTGTCGATACATTGTGATGTTAAGACGATTTCCGAGCGTATTGAAGCAAGATCGTCTTCTGTGTATCTCGAGGAGAAAAGCCAGTGAATGTTAAATGTTTATCGCGGGAAAAATAAAAGTTTCTTTGTGTCAAACAAAAGGGTTATCTTATGCTTATTTATCAGCAACAACATGGCAAAAATGAAGCAATTTGTTGTGTCTGTAGAGAGCAATTTTGTTGATAGACTCAGATACAACGACATCCACATATGTGACATCTGGCATCAGTTTTGGATGGCTGATAATAAATGCCTCTCTCTCTCTCTCTCTCTCTCTCTCTCTCTCTCTCTCTCTCTCTCTCTCTCTCTCTCTCACTCTCTCTCTCTCTCTCCTCTCTCTCTCTCTCTCTCTCTCTCTCCTCTCTCTCCTCTCTCTCTCTCTCTCTCTCTCTCTCTCTCTCTCTCTCCTTCCAAGACATGTTTTAGCGAAACTCGGAACTGAATTTAGTAATAACCTAATGAAAAGGTGGACTTTCACGGGTAAGATTAAAACTGTATGAATATGGATTTGGCTTTGTATGGGAACGTCAGGGTGTTGGGGACATAGATGTTTTTATCCGTGAATTTCG
>CM031601.1:57611613-57616613 GCA_018398815.1 Conus ventricosus
TGGACGGATCTGAAAGAGTTTGTTATCAATCTGTGTATTCCAATCCTCCTGCCAGAGGTCTCCGACATAATCATTAATCTGGGGCTTCAGATCTGAGCAGGGGATAGATGTGTTTGACAGTTTCTCAGTTGTGGCATTCTTGGCCAAACGATCAACCATTTCATTCCCTCCGATGCCAACATGACCAGGAACCCAAGCCAGAATAATGTTGTAACCATCCGCTTTCAACTTGGTAAAAAGTTCAAAAAAGTGTAAAAAGTTCGGGATGCTGAAGGCTGCGACCTGCTATGGCCTCCAAAGCAGACAGCGAGTCTGACAAAACCAGAAAGTCCTTTGTTGATTGAGAGCTTATCCTCAATGCCAGAACCAGAGCAGTAAGTTCAGCAGAATAGACAGAAGCATCTGAAGGAATATGTTCTAACAATATTTAAGAAGGAGCACCAGGGCAATAGACTGCACAGGCCACTCCATCTTCAGGCTTGGAACCGTCAGTGAAAATGTTCTTATTGGATGGGAATTTTGAACAGAGGTCAGCATGCAACGCTTTATATACCAGAGAGCTGGTAGCCTCTTTGCGAAAATCTGCAAGGTCAAAACGAATCTCTGGTGTGCACTTAACCTAACTAAACTGGATGACAAAATCAAGAACAGTGATGCAGAAGACACAAAATGAAAATTTATCTCATGGTTGAATTTTCATTTTGAAAAGGGTCTAAAGATTCCCTGTTCTTTTGTTCTGCTCTACAGACTAAACAAACCTGCTGGTGATAAGGCCTTTATGAAAAACACCCTCTTTACAAAACACATACACTGTATTACAGATCTGCTGTCAATGTTTTCTTTTCATTGTGTAGCTATGGCGGAAAAGTAAATTTCAAATTTCACATTCTGAATTTTATGGGCATAAAACGCACTGCAGCAGTTGACGCCATGCGAATCTACCTTGTGACTGTAGTCACACTGCATCAAACTGTGCTGGATCTTCTTTCATACACCCAAAATACTCTGTTTCTCTACTTTTTTACGTCATGGCCGAAAAGGGCTTAGAATAACTTTTATAAAAAGAGACCAAACGCGTCCAAGTATCAGAACATGTAAATTAATATACTGACTTCCATAAAAAACGCGAAAACAAAACAAGCTGAAGGTTGGGAGTGAATTTTATTGGTCACAATTGTACAGAGTGGAAGCGAGAATTCAACGTGATTTGATTCATTACACCAGTAATGTGTGAAAATGTCATCAGCAATATGTCTTTTGTGTGGAAAATCCAAGGTCACGTGACAAACCAGCTTGAAGTCCTAATACCGTGTGTGGCCACCATTTGCGTTGACAACTGCTTGACACCTGCGGCTCATTGAGTGGACCAGGTGGTTGATGCGTCCCCTTGGCACACCAGCCCACACATGGACGATGGCCTGGTGAAGTTGAGCGGCTGTTGCTGGTCGTGGACGCAGGAGGTCCAACCGTCTGCCAAGTTCATCCCAAAAATGTTCTATTGGGTTTAAATCGGGACTGAGGGCTGGCCAGGGCAGCACATTGACGTTGTTATGCTGAAGAAATTGCTGGGTGGCCCTGACGGTGTGTGGTCTTGCATTGTCCTGTTGGGATGTCCAGTTTGGGTGTTGCGCAAAAAAAGGATCGACATGGGGTCTGAGCACCTGGTTGATGTAGCGCTGTGCATTGACACCCTGTCCGCGACCAGGACCAATGTTCTGAAAGATGACTGGTCCTATGGCGTGGTTAATGCCAATTGCACCCCATATCATAACGTTCGGGCCTCCCCAGGGGTTCCGCTCTACCACACAGGAGTCAGCATAGCGTTCACCAGGTCGACGCCATATTCTGACACGACCGTCAGCTATGTCAATACAAAAACGGCTCTCATCTGAGAACAGTATGCGTCCCCAATGCAGCCTGCACCAGTTGATTCGGGCTTGTGCCCACTGCAGCCTGTCCTGCCGGTGTCTTGGTGTCAGTACCGGACCTCTGTGAGGACGCCTACATGCCAGCCAGTTCTCCTGAAGATGCCACCGCATAGTGTTGAGGCAGATTCGTTGCTGGAGATTCCCAGGCACCTGTCGAGCAGTGTTAGTGGCTGTTTGCCGCCTGTCCCGCAGATGGGTTCGAACAAGATGGCGATCCTCTGTTTGTGTGGTGACCCAAGGACAGCCTGGCCGGGGACGATCATCAGTGGTACCAGTGACTCGCATGCGGTGCTGCAGACGATAGATGGTTGAGATGTGGACGTTAAAGATGTTGGCGACCTGCCTGGCATCCACACCAGCCTCCAGATGGCCTAGGGCACGATTGCGTTCCTCTGCTCGTAGTCTTGGAATCTCTGTAGCGCTCAGACGGCAAGTCGTTACCTGAACCTTGTAGCGCGGCTTTATAAAGGCTGCATGCCTGCGTACTTGTCGCTGGTTAACTTTGCTCTGCATGGTGTGCACGTGCCTCACATGCAGCAACCAGTTTGCCATTTTTGTTGACCCTCCAATGCCGGGAATGATGTGTTGCTCACACAATTTTTTCACTGCACGTGAGTCTTGGACCCAAACAACTTGCCACAATGGTTCAATATTGCATATTCACCCTTTTCACCCGAAAAATAGCCTTTCAAATTTTCGCGTTTTTTATGGAAGTCAGTATATATGTAAAGTGAAAAAACGGTTTCAAAAGAAAACATAAGAAACAAGAAAATAAGGACCGATTCCAAGGAAAAGAGAAGTAAATGTTGGTTCTTGCTGATAAATCCTGACGGAAGAAGTGCTTTTGAGAGTTTGAAAGCAATACTGTGCTCCGTCAAATCAAAAAGGAAAACCAGTGCTTACAAGCATATCTATGTCAAACAAAAGGGTTATCTTATGTCTATTTACACGCAATGGCAGAGCAGAAACGAAGCAATTTGTTGTCTGTAGATTGCAGTTTTGTCAATGAACTCAAAACAAAATGACACAAATTTGGCATATCTGGTATCAGCTTAGGAGAGCTGATATTAAGTACTCTCTCTCTCTCTCTCTCTCTCTCTCTCTCTCTCTCTCTCTCTCTCTCTCTCTCTCTCTCTCTCTCTCTTCACACACACACACACACACACACACCACATTCACACACACACACACACCACACACACACACACACACACACACACACACACACACACACACACACACACACACACACACACACACACACGTTCACACGCACGCACGCATGCACACGCACATATTCACCAAGGAGAAAACATGAGAACAAAAACGTGTGCAAGGTGGCACACACACACACACACACACACACGCGCGCGCGCGCGCACATATGCAGGTACACCTAAGCACAAACGTACTAACATACACACACGCGCGCGCGCGCGAGCGAACTAAAACAGGACACGGCAGCAGAGAGTTAAGAAACAGGTCGATGAAATGACAGTTTTGAACTCACGAGTTAACGATCTTGTAAAAGCAGATAGACTTGATATCCCAAACGGTGACGGTTGAGCTGCAAATGTAGCGGGGCAGTGTCTATGGGCATTTATTTCTGTTCTAGAAACTTGACAAAGTATTTATCATCCATCATGTTACAAATATCAAACAATGCAGACAGTAAAAGTGATCTAAATCTGCCATTCCCCATCATTCCATGGAACAAACTATACATTTCCTTTTCTTTGGCTTTGGCTTTCTTTTGTCACGAAAGAGGATAACAAAGTTTCAAAAATTGGATTTGGTAACACCCTCTACCCTAATGTTATCCCGCATCTCTTGTCAGTCAGCAATTCCCTCGCCTCCCAAAACCAGAAGTGGTTCAGAACCTATGTACGTACGGTACTGCTCCCACTGGACACTCTTCCCACCCTTCCCGGGGCCATTCCCTCCCTTTCCCCTCTTCCACCCTTTCCTTAGCGCTCTCTAATCAACTGCCGGAATACAAACTGTCTGCTCCATTCGTCTTGTCTCACCTGCTTTCTCTTTCTTTGCATCGCCTTTCTCTTCGTCAAGTCCTGCGTATGGTCTATGACAGGCGTCAAAACTGCAAACTTTGTAATTCAGCTCTTATTGTCCTATTTTCACAGTTGCAATAGTTACTTACTTTGTAATTCAGCTCTTGTTGTCCTAGTTGCACAGTTGAAATAGGGACTTCTCTCTCTCTCTCTCTCTCACTCTCTCTCTCTCTCTCTCTCTCTCTCTCTCTCTCTCTCTCTCCCTCTCTCTCTCTCTCTCTCTCTCTCTCTCTCTTTCTCTCTCTCTCTCTCTCTCTCTCTCTCTCTCTCTCTCTCTCTCTCTCTCTCTCTCTCTCTCTCTTCTCTCTCTCTCTCTCTGGTATCCTCTGTAAATAACCAGAATCAGGAATTCAATGCAGAGAATTCACAATAAAGGTAAACAACCTTCTAACAATTTTAGTTTAGTAAAATGGTTTCAGCACTTTCAGAAGTTGATTGAAAAAGAAGTAGATATTTCTAATATCATGGATGATGAAGGTGGTAGTGATGACAATGGTAACAATGATACTAATGATAACAATAACACCAGTGATGATACATTAAATCGTCCAATTTCAAGAGATGAGATTCTGCTGGCTCTAAAGAAATTAAAGAATCGTAAGGCTAGCGGCCCTGATGGAATCATTGGCGAGATGTTATAAAATGCATGTAAATCTGATTTGTTCTTAGGTTTTGTCATAAATCTTTTTAAATGCTCTGTTTGACAGAGGTGTATTTCCTGAACTGTAGACTGAATCCGTTGTTCTCCCTTTATATAAGAAAGGTGATGTTGATAATCCAAGCAGTTACAGAGGCATTTCTTTGTGTAACATTTGTAGTAAGCTATACAGTGCTGTTATCAACAGGAGGCTGCAGGACTGTGTAGAAGAAAAGAACATCACTGGTGAATGTCAAGTTGGATTTAAGCGGAACTATTCTACAATAGATCATAAATATGTTTCCTTTGATGGCATTTGTGAAAAACAACTTTGTTTGAATTGCAAATTATATGTTGCTTTTATTG
>CM031601.1:57629113-57649113 GCA_018398815.1 Conus ventricosus
AAACAAACAAACAAACAAACAAACCTTGGCGATCACCCGCCGGACCTTTAGCGCTTGAATATTGTTGGTTATGGCGTCGCTCAGAATTTTTGATGTTGGGGATTGTTTGGATGCACCTGTGAGTTTGAAACATGAACATCTTTCTCTTGGTTTTTGATTCAGGGTATCTTCGCAGCTGAGGACAACACGGTCAACGTATGAAAAAGAAGCTGGATATTAAAATGTAAACTTACCTGATTATACGTAATTGTTTCGCGCCAGCTTGCCGTTTTTGGTATAAGTGCTGGTCTGACTTTATGAAGCTATGACATAAGAAATAAACAAAAAGGAGAAGGAAGAGGAGGAGGAGGAGCAGGAGCAGGAGCAGGAGAAACAAAAAAAAAAACAAGCAAAGAAAATCTCTCTCTCTCTCTCTCTCTCTCTCTCTCTCTCTCTCTCTCTCCTCTCTCTCTCTCTCTCTCTCTCTCTCTCTCTCTCTCTCTCTCAGAGAACAGGAAAAGGCCGACTCTGGGCCACTTGCTCCTCCACCAAGTTTTCGGGCGAAAGCGACCTAGAATCAGCATATTACTGTTATCTGACAAGTAAGACTTCAATAACCAAAAATAACGATTATCTACAAACAAACATACTGTGCAGGGTATCCGTTTTTAATACTAATTTACTAAAGCTTTAAATTGCTAGTTGCTGCCTACCTGCAATCAGCTACAACTTTATATATAACCACACGCGCGCGCACACACACACACACACACACACACACACACACACACCACACACAAACTAACACGGACACATGCACACAAGAGAAACACTCACACACAGGCCAAAAAATCAATACTGCTGCACCTCCTCTACCCCTCTTCCCCCTCCTTGCCTAGCAGACATCAGCCTTCCTACGCAAACACTGCTCGCGTGGCAGCGCTGTCACAGCCTGGCCAATCAGCGGCCGCTCACACCACATTGCCACGTCGACACATCAGATCGAGGCTGTCGACGTGGCACGACCGGGCTGTCATTGTTGTTGGAGCTACTGCACAAAGAAGGCTGTGTTTTGATTGCGCTCTGGTGTGACCACTGTGTTTTAATTGTGTTATTTTAAAATGGCTAAAACTTTTCTGAAGAACAGGTTTGTTATCGGGGCCATAAGTTTTACTTTAACTGCATGTTAGAGTATTTGTTGAAAGAATTAGTTGAGTCAGTCAGTGAAGGCAAGCCAACTAGTTGATCAGTCAGTGAAGGCAAGCCAACTATTCACATGTCTGCCCGCACAGCGGGCGTGTGCTAACACGTTCCTCGCTATACAGCGAGAGCCGCCTCTTTCTCTGTTCTTCATTGCGCTTAACTGGTAGTTGTCTTGAAGGTAGGCGAAGCATGTTGTGAAACCGGAGAGACTATCTTAAAAGGGTTTGTTGGTTCAAGGAAATGAAACAAGATGTAGCTAGTTTTAATACGTGTTTGACTATTGATGAGAGGGTTTTCCTTATCTAATAAATGGCGCCGCATTGTTGAAAGTGGCCGAAGCAAAACAAACTATCACGCGTTGATTGTTGGGAGCTGGCTTGAGACAGCTAAAGCCATGTTTAAAAAACATGGCGTTCATTTCTTAAGGCGGAGGTAAACACGACTGGTTCGTATTTGAAACATTTTTGCTGTTCCTCCCAAGTAAAAAATGTTCTCAGTTTGTATTAGACTTGATTGATTGTTAACTACAGATTCAGTGTTCATGTGGCAAGCTGATCTGTGTATTAAGATGTGTATACTTTTCTACTTTTTTAATTCTAACCATTTTCATCTGCCTTCAAGTGTGCCCTTATGCACCTGAATGGCGATTTTCGAATGTTCTGGCAAACAAAACTAGATAGGGTTAGGCAGACTTTAGTACATCTACCAGTATGGAGAGGAGTAGTGTGTGGCTAGCACTATCTTCATATAAATGCTTTAAATATACAGTGCCGGATGTACTACTACTGGCGATTAGAGCTGCCATAAAAGCTTGGCTACAGCAATTACTGCTGTAACCCAGTTGCAAAGCCCGGTTGAGAAAAGAGGGGCACAAGCAAACTAGGTCAAGTGATTAAGAACTAACGCCCCACCCTAGAGCGGCCAAGGTCACAGTAGCAAGCCGTTTCTTCACTGACGTAAGATCTATTTTTAGATACCGCTCCTGCAGGAGCGTCGGGGTTGTTTAGAGTTGGCTGCTTTAGCAGCCGTGCGCGCGGCTGTAAGACCACTGCAGCCTACCACTGACGTAAGATTTATTTTTAGATACCGCTCCTGCAGAGCGGTCGGGGTTGTTTAGAGTTGACTGCCTTGAATTTCCACCAAGCACTTCATGCTTTGTATATATTGCTGTGATTACTGGCTTCACTGCTCGCTTCAACGTCCTGCTTCAACTTTTTTGGCTGCCGCACACACACGCACGTCCCCCCACCCCCACCCCACGCACGCACGTCCCCCCACCCCCCCCCACGCACGCACGTCCCCCCACCCCCACCCCACGCACGCACGTCTCCCACCCCACCCCTGTGTACACCACACACACTCCTACCCCCAAGTCGCCCCAAGTTCTTAATTAAGTTTTTAATTAAGTTACCCCAAGTTCTTAATTAAGTTTTTAATTAAGTTACTTCAAGTTCCTAATAAGTTCTTGATCAAGTAACTTCTAAGTTCTTGATAAGTTCTTGATTAAGTCAAACCTTTAAGTACAACTAAGTTCTTATTAAGTTATCTTATAATTATCAAAAAAATACAAGCTATTGTTTTTATCTTAAATAGTAGATGTCTAATATAGTACACACACGCCTCAAAAAACGCGTCATCGTTGAGGATGTCTTGCTCAGCGTTCTCTGCATAGATCTTAATGAAGGTCTGCATCCGAAGCAACCGCATTGATTACAATTCGGGTCTATGGAAATGTCTTTTATAGACTCCAGGGCTTTATTTATTGACACCATCATTTTATAATACGCCATGATCTATTTTTATTAAAAAATTTAAAATTAAGTTCTTAAAATATTATTCCATTATAAATGGATCAAAATGATGCTTTGTTATTGGCGGTTTTGGCGTGCAGGTTGTTTCGGCTTCTGTATTTAGCGGTGGGGATTGTTTGGGCTCTTGTTTTTGCCAGCGTTGTTTATATTTTATAACCGTAATAACCGCCCCCAGCAGCAGCAAGAGCACCAAAAATGACAACAGTTTTAAGTTCAATATTCCATGAAGACTTTGGGGGCCCTTGTATCACATGGAGTTTTTATAGCTGGCATTGAATCAACTTGTTCTGGCGTTGGCGGTGCATGATGAGTCATATTCTGTAACATTAATTTTTTTTTCTGTTCCACTCTGCTAATTTTCTTCCTGCTTCAACACGCCCAGGATTTTTAATGGTCTCCACCTGATTCAGCGTTTTCTGCTGATTTTCTGGCTTGGTTACTTTTCTCCACCTGATTCAGTGTTTTCTGATTCTGCTGATTTTCTGGCTCGGGCATTTTGAAGGGAAATAAAATCTATATGATTAAAAGTTATTAATCCCATGATCGCTGGCGACAATAATGTTCCAAATCTGTAATACAGATCACACCCTAGAGACTCTAATGACTTTGTTAAAACTGATCTTGCGTTAAATCATACGTAAGATCTTGTTCAAATCAATGGGAGCAAATCTACTGACTAGTTTAGTGTACAAAACTAAGAACCGTTTGCCCCACACTTTTCACCATTCTAGACCCCAGCTGCGCTTCATAACCTTTATGATACTTTAAAATGTCTTGTGGCGACATCTGTTGAATCTGTTCAATGCTGAATTCAGTTCCGAGGAACTGTTTTGTTTTCCCACATGCTGCCAAAGAATACAACCTCTCCTTTTTGGGCATAATAGCTTGGTCATCAACTTGGTCATTCATAAGTTCAGGAAGGTTTAGGCTGCTTTGTAGCTGTAGGAGATCACACTGTTCATGTTTTTTAATAATTATAATTATTTATTTTATAAAAATGAGCACCGAAAAAACTGTTCCCAAAACCTTGTATCCCAAATTCTGCTGTTATTGGAGGCCTAAGTGTAGGATACTCAATGCTTGGTAAAACCCTGTTAAGAATTAAACCAGCAGATCTTGCAAACTAGACTTTGAGGATTCACAAAGCAAAATTGCTATCATTGCAGCTTCGGTTGCTACGAAAGATTTTCTAGTTAGCAAGGAATAATTCCGACAAAATAAATATGTAAAGAAAAAAATACATTTATAAAAAATGGCTTCACTCGCAATAATGATAGGCGGCGCTGTGGTGAATGCGCTTGCTTTAGCGGAAGTAATTTCGCATTTAGTAAATTTGCGGGATGACGGCGAGAGAAAAAGACATAACAAAGCTATGGAGCAACTAGCAGCTGCACAAGACGCCTATGAAAGGCAGAGACTTGAGCAGTTAGATTTTAATTAATGACACCCTGAAAGAACAGGGCATGCAGCTTACACATTTAAAAAATGTTGACCAAGCAATAAAAGAATATTATCTAGTAACGGGCAAACCGGTCCAGACATTGCCCCCACCAAAATTCAGTGACTTTTATCAACCATCAGAAAAACAAAAGATGCAAGAAATCGCGTTTTTTGTCGTTGGTATGACCGTTGTGTATTTTGTTGCGCAAATATTGGGCTGAAAAAAAAATGAACAAAATCTATTATTCGCCCAAAGGATATTGGAAGGGAATTGCAGCAATAAAAAAGCTAAGCAAGCAGGGGGGGCCCAGTGAACAAACAGCAAAGGAATGGCTATCTAAACAAGGTTTGGCAAATTATTTACCTGCGCCTAGACGAATACAGAGACCACACTTTGTGAATACAATACCCAACGACACCCATCAAATGGACCTTCTATATTTACCCTCTGATAGGATTGACGAAAAAAAATTTAAGTACGCACCACAGTCATTGACATAGCTTCAAGGTACAAAGATGCAGAAACCCTTAACACAAAAGAGTGCTTCTGCTGTTGCCCGTCGCTATACAACGATATACCAACGAGGCCCCTTAACTTTCCCCTCGCATGATTCAAGTCGATGATGGAAAGAGTTTAAAGGCCAAGCGAATCAATTATTGTTGAAACATAGAGTTAACCATCAAAAAAGGCATTCCAAAGGGGTTCACAGATCACAGGCTTTAGTTGAAAACTTTAACAAACAGTTAGCCGAAAGACTTTTCTCCTACCAGTATCACAGAAGCTGATTGACAATTCTCGCAACACAGAATGGGTTAGAAGACTGCCCTCAGTTTTGCCGCAATGAATAATGAAGAATTTAAAGGGCTAAAGCCAGTACAAGCAATCAAAAAAAAAAACAATAAATGTTGCTGAAGGAGAGTCTTTCATCTAGCAAACTATTACCGTTTGGTTTGAAAGTAAGGTACCTTTATTTACCGGGGGAAGCAGAAGGGACACTCCAATCAGGGGAACAGATCCAGTTGGAGTGTTGACCCGTACGAAAAAAAAAGAATGTAAAAATGAATCCGCCCGGTATTATTTACGAGAAACTGACACAACAAAACAGCCAGCCCCTCAAAGATCTTTTGTGAAGGAAGAACTGCAGATAATCCCACCGGGCACAGTTCCGCTTTAATAATTTACGTAAACATATTTTGGTTTAAAATGGAAGGCCAGAAGGGAAGCGCAGAACGAAACAAGAATGGTAAAGGAAGAGAACTTGAAAAAGATACGGAATCATTTCAGGCGTGTAAAAGCTATTAAGGAAACATTTTCGAGGATTAATCAATGCATGCTAAATCAAACCAGATCACCTACAATCCAAACCCCCAAATTGGGAAAAAGAATATCTTGAAATAATAAAAAAAATTCGAACTCGTCAAGCAAACATGAGAAAAGATTTAAATGAATTGGATGAAGCTATGATTGATCTTATAATAAAAGTTGATGAAAAATATAAACCCCCCTGTTTATGCGGTTCTCCAGTGCCCAATTGCATATGAAAACTCTGGATTAACAAACACCCGTTTTGTGTTTGTTCTATCTAATGACTTCTTTGTTACAACAGTTGTGTTGATCTCATGTAGTTTAGATCGCAGTTTTACGTTGTCATGATGAAAAGTCTTATTGCCAAACAATGCTTCTTTGTAGTTGTCATGTGATATGTTTGACTGCACAACGCTGCGAGATATTCCCTTTGCTTTCTTAATGATTTTCTCCTGGCTCGAAATACTGTACATTTTTGACCTTAAACCAACATACTCCTTAATCACCTTTCCAGATAATTCATCCTTCATCTTTCCTAAAACCTTCTTGTTAGTAATTGAATGCAAAGGCGAATCTTTAGGGTAATCAGAGTATCATACCATCCCGCATGTCCTTTAGCTACTTCCATTTCCATGTCTTTATAGATGTCTTCAGTAGGAATATCTATAACAAAAC
The DNA here is from genome assembly GCA_018398815.1 of Conus ventricosus. Taxonomy (NCBI): domain Eukaryota; kingdom Metazoa; phylum Mollusca; class Gastropoda; order Neogastropoda; family Conidae; genus Conus; species Conus ventricosus. The sequence goes on from CM031601.1 coordinate 57,635,528, forward strand.
TGTCTGTATCTGTGTAAAGTACTCTGGACTCAGGATACGAGGCTTAAAGTAGTCATAAAGAAACTCTAACATCAAAAGCTTTGATAATTCTAAAACAGTAAACCCAATAAATACAGGTTTGTCCAATTTGACTTTCTTTTTCTTCATCATTATGCCAAAAAGCTGATCATGAAATCTTTTAAAGTCCTGATAATTTGGTTTTGAAGTCAGCTTAATTGCTTCGTTCTCTTTGGTGACTAATCTGACATCTTTGCGCTTGTGCGGATTCTCCATAGTCTTTCCGAAACAGCTGTTGTTCATCAGCTTGAAAAAGTCTTTTTCTGAAGCATCTGTGGATTTAGTTCTGAGGTCAGTGTTCTTCATGATGTATGGTTTCATGAACTGTTCTTGATCAAAAGCAATTATGCGATGAACTGCTGTCAACTTCAACCCATGTCTTAAATAAAATTGTAGAAGTCTGTAATGACAGACATAATTTTTTTTGCCTCGAAGATTAGGCACAAGTTTAGGGGGCTCTCTTGGATCCATCTTTAGACTTTCTGCTGCTAAAGGATAGTCATTATGCAGGTCATGGAGTTCATGAGGATATTCTAAGTCAACTTCTAGAATGAAACCACGCTGCTGATCAGGCGTTAAACTGTTCAACCACTTTAATGCCTTTTGAATATTATTCGTACCTGTGTACATCTTGAAGTTACGTAATGGAAGTGATTGCGCCATTGCCCAACCATACAGATTGTTTGCATCTAAATACATGAGATAGTTAGACTTTTTACTTGGATCATAGTCGTCCAAGTATTTGTTGTTTGCTTTACAGTAATGGTGCGACGCCATACTAATTCCTCCGCGCAATCCGTTTTCAATCATCTGAATCATTGGTAAATCAGACAATAAATCAATCTGTACTCCAGTAAACTTTAAGAAAGCATCCCAACTCATCCCGGCGCAGAAATATAATGCGTGGATCCAAACTGTAATGTTTCATGCAGGTCTTTCTATAATTTTCAAAGACGTCCGCCAACAAACATACATCTGCCATTAAATAGGAGTCATGATAGTCTCCCATCGTTTTACAATCTAACTTTTGCCAAGCATCTTGAGCATGCTGGTAATCGGAGTCGCTAATGTCCTTTCCTCTAAGACTAGAAAAGAACGCGCCTTTAGGCGGAAGTGTGTCTTCATCAAACCTTTCCCAACTGTTCATGTACTCATAAGGGTAAACACCCTTTCTAACAAGCGTTGAGTCAAAATATTCTTCCGTTATTGGGCAGGACTTTAAGGACATAGCCAGTGCCTCTAATGAGCCCATCATGTGTTGCATAGAGTCGTAGAAAGACATGTTATTTAAAGTGAAACACATGTACTTTTCTGATGACTGTGCAATGCATGCTACCCTGAAGGCGCTGGTTACTGCTTGCATTATAAGGTGAGAGTCATAACCTCGCAAGTTGTGAAAGAATACAGGCAGCTTCCATGTCTTTGGATCAAACTTTAGTTGAAGATTGCATTTGTTATGCGCCGCTCCTCTGAACTTTCCACTAATGTGATCATGGTCTCTTACTGTTGGATTCGCTGCGTCTGATGAGAGGCCTAAACCGCAAATCCAACAATGTGTGGCTGAGTCATACTGTTGTTGGTCTTCAGGCGTCATCATGATTTCAGATAAATTCAGATTATTAGAACAGGCGTTACGCACTTGCTGCATGCGTTTTAAGAATGTTTCTGCAGCATCTGGTCCTCTATATAATTCTGGCTCTGAATAAACGCCATCCGACCTAACAATAATGAAGGCAAATGAACAAATCTGATGATTACTCATTAAGACTGTTTTTCGAAGTTTTTGTGGTGCTGGCCCTTCATAAGGAACAATAAGCGACTCGAAGTCTGCGTAAACTACGTATGGACTTGTTTGCAGCCGTTTCCAGTTCTTAAAACTAACTTTAGATCCAGGTGGGGGCGTAGTTAGTTCTGTCTTACAGTCTACAGAACTTTTACAATGTTTTATATGTTCAAGCGCGGCTTGAGCGGTTGGAATTCTTGTTAAACATTTTCTACAGAATTCTTGTTTATGTTCATGTTTTGAAGTATGCGCTAATAATCTGCTCATTGTGCGTATCAATGTGTAATGGGGCAGCCCTGCTGGCGAAAACATTAGGAGTAAGTCCACATGACTTTTGGCTGGTTCGCCTATTGTTGGACTGTTCTTGGACACTTTAATTGGCGCCAAATTTGTTTCCTCATCCCATGTGTATACATTAACAGTTATTGGTTTGTTTTGTTCTTCAAACTGATCAATTTGGTCTACACTAACAGGAAAGGATATTCCATTGAAGTTAAGATCTTTGGCGTATTGCCGATAGTTAGTCACTCTCTCTGCGTGTTCGCGGACACAATGCAGCCTTGCAAGAACACAAACCACATGAAACATTTGTCGTCTGAATTCTTTATGTTTATAACTGCTTTTTCGCTGCCAGTGCTGGAGGTAGTGGAATGTAAGCCTTGCCAACAATTGGCGCATACTTAGACTGTTTTAATCTGATCTCTAAGACTTCGCCCTCTGACCAACCAGAGCCTCTCATTTTGGCTTCTTCAGCGGCAGCGTCAAACTGTGTAAGCAGTTCGTCTGCCCAACCGGGTGTTAAGTCGTTATGAGAAAGAATAGTCTGCTGTTTAGTTGAGACCCAGACTTCTAGATTTTCTTCATTTATTGTTATATAGTCGATTAAAAACAGCTAACATTACTTTAACTGGCGGGTCTATTGTTAGTTTACTTGGAACTTGAGAAATTGCATGTACAACGCTTGCCTGTACGTTTGTTGGGTCAATGACTTCTAAATCAATATCATTCAGTGCTCTTGATAAACGCTCTCTCTCAAGCATTCCTTCAAAAAATTCGTCTTGTCCTTCATATATCTTAGCCATGCTGTCTTTCTTTTCTAAGCCAAAATATTTATTTAAATTAAAAAAAAATACTTAATCAGAATCAATATCGACGGTCTTTTTGCGCTTGGACTCATAAACTAAAGTATAAACACCTTTTGGCGTTGTTACTGTGAGCTGTTTAGAACAGAGTTTAATGTTTCGTTTACTTTTTTTAAGCATTCCTTTTTATCTGCTCGGGGTCTGGCTGTTGAGAAAAACTTGTCACCGCCTTTCTTTGAAGATCAAACTTTTGTCTTTTGTAGTCATCAAAATCGGCCTGTAAACGATTAAATTCTTCATCCGTGATGTTTGAGTCAACTAGCGCTTTATTTATTGTCAGTTTAAACGAACTAAGTTTAGCCGTTATTAGTTGAACCATAGCTGTGTGCTTTTGGAGTTTAGTTTTTAATTTTTTGCCAGCCGCACTTACAGCTAATGAACACAGGCCGAGAGCTAAAGACAAACCTCCTAGAGGTAAAGCTGCGGGTGCGCCTATGCCCGTTGCTAAGAGACCAACACTCGTTCCTGCTGATAGAGCGCTTATAGTCGATGCTCCAGTATTAACATATGTAACAGCATTAAAGGCAGCAGAATACCTTCGTTTGGTTTTGCTGTATTTTGAAAGGTCCTGCTCTAGTTTTTGTTGCATTTGCGTAATGTTTGTTAATCTGAAGGCTTTTACTTCAGGGGTTTCTATAACAGCAGAATTGCCTGCTATCTCTTCTTTTGGCGGTGCTGTAGGCACATTTGGATAAACCTTAACAGACATGCTTTTTATAAAATGAAAAATAATTTAGTATAATACATAGTCTAATCTGTTTTGTTGAATATTCAGCTGCGCATCATATAATAAAAACAAATGTACATTAAGCGGTTTATCGGCTTCTTCTTCTTTATCAATTTGAATGTTTATTACGTCTCTCACTTTTCTCCCCGCTTCCAGACAACTCATTATCCTCTGTTGACCTAGGTCAATCCATAAACCGTATTTTGTTTGTTAAATAATCATCAAGCCTAACATTGTGAAGATGTAAATCTTTAGACACTAGGTCTGCTGTTGGATTTCTACCCTCCCACCCCCAAACAATTTCTTATTTCGTCAAAATGAGATAAGGTCTAAGCCCGCTAGCGTATTTTTGGGTTTAGGACTACCGTCAATTGTACTTTGCACTTTCGTTTATTTAGGATTAAAAAACTTTTCACTTGCTCTTTGAACGGTTCTTCATTTTCAAAACAGCAATAAAATACCTTTAAGTGAATGTGATGCAACACTAAAACTAAAATTCCATATAGTGTCTGCCCTGCTTCTGGATATGTTGTATATGAATCACTCTTTCGTAATAAAATTGCTAATTTTGACTCATATTGGTCCTTAATCAGCTTTGCTAATTTAGGGTTGCTAACAACGTCAAACCTAACGAGATGTCAGAAATGCTGTACTTTGCTTCGGTGTCTGTTGATCTGATAACACTTTGTATTTCATTAAAAGTTAGTTCATATGACAATCTGTCTTTTAATGCTCGTTGAAAGAAATGGCGCATGCGCTTTTAAACAACTCAAATCTAAGGGTATGGAAAAGCGATTTCCATACGCAAAATTTAACAGCTACATACTTTTTGCCGTCTTTAATATCTGCGGCGCCTATTCTATGTTTAGCGCTTCTTCATTTTCGTTCCTTGAAACGCAAGATCAGCCCTTTCTTTCCCCGGGTTTAGCCATAGATCAGAATAGGTTAAAAATATGTCTGCATTGTGTAAAGAAAATATTTCTTGCCCCCAAGTTTTATAGAAATTTTCTTAACGATTGCCCCCCCCAATCTGTACAACTGTCCTGTTTTGGGGCTGTTGTTGAAGCGAGTTCTATTTTGAAAGTAAACTGCAGAGCCTGCACAATCACTTCATCCGCTCCTAGGTCCCGGAAATTTGACAGTAAGAATTTGATCTGCATCAATAGTAGATGGATTATTTTGGAACAGTAATATTCCGTTTATTTCCCTTCACCCTAAGGGCTCTTCAGTCTTCTATACGGGTAAGAATCGAGCCATTGCTTGGGGGCATTTTTTATAAAACAAAATAAAAAAGTTAATTATTTAAAAAACATGGCAGGCATTGAAGCTGAAGAAGATTATGATGTTTTTGATCCTGGAGACGACATGAGTGAATGATCCCTTTGACACGGCATCGCTCAGCGCTCTCAATGCGGCGTGAATTAACAGAAAGTGCGGTCGGAGCATTTTACAAAAGTTTAGGGGCCAAGAACCCCCCGAATTTATAGACCCAAATGATTTTGAATTAGAAGATGGCCATTTGTTTGTAAGGGGCGATCAAGGAGAATCTGTTCGGCTTACAACTAAACCAGACCCATCAAAGTTTTAGCCAAGAGTACAATTATACAAAGACTTAGTGTAAAAGATCAAAATCGCCTTGGTCTTGTTAGACCAAAATTAGATAGGGATGCAGTTGCTAAACTTCAAACACACTACAAAACTCCCGACAGATAACCAAATGCAAAACATGGAACTTAAAAAAATTAATCAATCACAGCGAATTAATAAATACAATAGAAGCAGAAACCAGTTTTTTTAGAAGAAACAGCGTTAAAGACTATACACGACCGCCGCTACCCATGCGGGAAATAGCGGCCCTTGATCGTGCTTTGAGAAGCATCAAGAGGGGAATTAACAAACAATTAGCAAAACTAGGTGAACTAGATGAGCATATAAAAAAAGAAAAAAAAAACTCGTTGAGGCTGATGACGCCAACTTAGGACCTGATATTAAAGAAAGAATAAGACAAAGACTAAAAGATCTTTAACAAGAAGATCAGCAAGACAGAAGTGCTAACTACTAACCGGACCAATTACGAACTCAAGTGAATAGAATAAGAGAAACAAACGAAAAAATTTATATGAAGACACGACACTAGCAGAACGAATACAACACTGTTTTAGGGGAGCAAGGATCACATTTGTAAGCGTTATAACACCTTAGGATTTGCAATAAGTACACTGGGGATGGCTATTACAGGCGGCGGGGGCCAAAGTTCAGTACCCCCCCCACCGCCATGCCTCCCCCTGTTAAAATATGGGTAAAAAAACAGTTGTAATCTTGCCAAGTTTATTAAAAAAATTAGCTAGAAAGCCGTGGACGAACCGGGAAAATTGGGGTTATGTAATGGTTTTTTTTAAAAAAGGTTTGGGTTTTATGGCCGAACTATAACCTTGTTCTCGTTAAAAAGGGGGTTTTCATTTGTAAGTAAAAACCAAGAATCCTTGATTTTAAACCAAGAAAACGTGCCAACAGGCAAAAAGGGCCCCACTTTGGATCTTGTTTGGGGGTTTTTTTTGGTTTAATTTAACTTGGGTTTCAATTTTTTTGAATTTATGGCTTCAAATTTAAGTTTTTTTTTTTTCTGCCGTAAAGGGTTTTATTTTATTTTTTAATTTCCTGGGTTTTGGGCAAAACAGCAAAAAAACCCAGCCCCAAAAAAAAGTCTTTTTGATTTTATTGTAAAACTTTTGGAATTCAAAAAATGGTAAAAAACTGTAGTTTTTGGGCCCTAAATTTTTGCAAAAAGAGTTTTGGGAAAGGAAAAGGATCATTAGGATCTTCCTGTGCTTGCCCCAAAAAACCGAAAGAGAAAAGGGTTTTTTCCTTTTCCCCCCCTAGTTTCCCCTTAAAAGGTTAAATAATTTTTTCCATCCTTTTTAGCTCTGCTTAAGGCTAAAATTTGGGTTAAAAGGTTTTGAAAGGAAGGGCCTGTTTTATTCGTGGTGAAAATAAATCGCCTTTACCTAAATTTACCAATTTGTTTAAATGTTTAGATATGAACTTACAATTTTTAAAACCCAGCCTTTTTGTTCTGATAAAATTTAAACGGTTTGAAAACAATCCTTTGATTTCTAAAAATAGGGGGTTAAAAAGTCTTAAAAGATCCCAAAAACCTTTTTAAAATGAAAAAAGAAAAAAGTTGGCCAAAAAAAGAAAATTTTAAAGGTTTTCGTTGCATTGAAAAAAGTTTTTGAGTGGGGGCTTTAGGGGGGTGAACCCAAGGGAGTATAAATTTTTAAAAAAAGGGCAGCTGGGCCGAAAGAAGGTATTTCTTTTTTTTGTTTGGGGGGGAAAAAAATTTTTCTCAAATGAGCGTATTTTTTTTCTTCAAAAAATTTTTTGAAAAAACCAACCCAGACCCCCTTTGTTTTTAAAATGCTATTGATAACGATTGGGGGGCCAAAAGGGTTGCACTCATAAAATTATTTTACAATCGTATGGTTTAATTAAGCGAAGCCAAGGAAAAAATACGGTTCTAAAAGTTAACAAATCGGGGCCAAAGTTAGCCAGTTAATCATACCTAGGATTTACGGGTTTTGCTCCAAAGAGCAAGGGTAATTTTCGACATTATCTCCTTAACAATGCAAACTAAAAACAAGTTAACATTAAAACCCTGAAAAGAAGTAGCACTTTCCCTTTTTTGATGTAGAGCTAGCAAATTTGGTTTTGCAGATAAACAACATAGTTTTGAGTTGTGCCAGACAAAACCTTATAGGGAGAAAACCCGCTAAATCTTGAAATTACTTTCATTACTCATTTTCATTGGACGAAAAGCACGGGAAAAAAACAAAATAATGGAAGGCCCTCACTTTTTTAAAGACTCTTCCTCGGAAAGCTGCATATTGCGTTTTATGAAATTTACAACCCCCCAAATTTTTACGTTTAAAATTTTAGTTTGTGGGAGGGTCATCATTAATATAAAGATCAAGACAAAAGGGGGAAAGTCGTAAAATGTGATAACTGCACAGTTTTGGAAATAAAAAAATACGTTCTAAAAAATAATGTCGCGTGGGCCAAAGAATCAGGGGGTTTCATTAAAAACGCCTTAAGGGGTATAACCTTAGAATTAAAAGCCTTTCAGAGTTGCGGGCTTTGAACAGAATGGTGGATAGGCACTTGTATGGTTTTGATAACAAAGATGGTGATATAAACGCAAAGAGGTTGGGGACAACAAAAAAATTTCCTAACGAACAACTGCGCAATCTAGAGGCAAATAATGTTGGCCATATGAAATATAAAATAGTCCGAAAACCTACCCCAAAAGGCATTAAACCCTATTAGAATGGGCTAAAATTTGAATTCAAAGCCCATTTACATTTTTTTTGGGCCCTCAAAAAAAATTTTAGAAAACATTCAAATTGGCCCTTTAATGTAAATCTTAGCCAACGACAATATCGGAAAGAAATTGAAATAAAGCCGTAGGGAAAAAAAAAGTACACCCCACAGAAAAGAAACATTTAAAAAAATGCTTCACAAAATTACAGTTCAGCCCCAAATGAAAAATTTGGGGGCACGTTCACATAATATTTGAAATTTCGTCTTAAAAGATAAGGGAAGGGTGGGGTTTGGGGTTTTGTGACGCCTTTTTAAAGGGGAAATTTTAAATTCTGGCAAAACTTTGGCGTTGCAGTCCTTAAAAACTGTTTTCATTTTCCAATGGTAGGTTTAAGGGCATAACAACAAGCAAAAAAATCAAAATTTTTTGTCTAAATAAAACAATCTTTCGCACTGATTGGATTAAACTTCACTTTTGACCCTTAAGGGTTTTTTTTATACTGAACAAGTTTTAACAGAGGGCAGATAAAAACAATAACCCCGGGTTGATTAAGTTCTTTATAAAACTTTTGGGCAGTTTAAAATTTATGACAAAACCCTCATTGCCATTGATTTTGGGGAGACTGTTTGGAAAAAAAAAATATTTGTCCGACCTATTACAAACAGTTTACGTTTTAAATTTAATCATATTGTGGGTTTTTTTTTCCCAAACTTAAAAGGCAAAACATATCAAAAATAAAGGTTTAATGGACAGATGACGACTTTTTTAGGATCCCAGCAAAAAACGATGAGTGTTTGAACAGTTTTATAGACTTTTGAAGGGAAAGCGACACTTTTATTATGATGACTGTTCGGCAGAAAGAGTAGTTAAAAAGAGAAAAAACTTTGTCAAATAGCTTTCAGCGGAAGAAGCTGGGGTAATGTGGGATTTATGCCCCAATATAACTCGTTTTAAAAACTTTAGGAACAGTTTAAAGACTGAGTTTTATTTTACATGAAAGCAAAGACTCATTTGAAGAATGTTTTTGCGAAAATGATGTTTTTGAAAAGACCAGGAAAAAAAAAGGATTTAAACAAAAAAAAAAATCTGAAAAGTTTAGTAAATTTAAAATTTAAAACGGGTAACCCTACACAGATGTGTTTGTAATAATCGTTATTTTGGGTTATTAAGTCTTACTTGTCAGATAACATTTTTTTGCTGATTCAGGGCGCTTTCGCCCGAAAACTTGGTGGAGGACAAGGCCCAATCGCCCTTTTTTCCCGTTTCTCCTCTCTCTCCTCTCTCCTCTCCCTCCTCCATCTTAAAATAAGACGAACACAGACGAAGCACGACTAGAAATTTAAAGGATTTTTTTCTTGAAAGCGGGGTTTCAGAAAATACCCCGACATATACAGATCAGGCGGCTTTAGCCTTTAAAGAGAACAACTGTTTTAACTTTGACGTACGGTTTTTTGTTTCGTTGGAAAAGGGAGCCACAGGGAGGGGGGGGTGGGGAGGGGGGGGGGGGCGGGAGGGGGAGAAGAGGCGGGGATGAAGGTTTGGGGGCGTAAGGATAGAAATCCCCTCGCGGGGTTTTGGTTTCCTAGCTGGGTATATTATAATTATATATATATATTTTATATTATAATTATATACGAGGAGGGAAGGAGAGAAGTTAGGAAAAATTTTTATTAAAAAAGAGAGAGAGAGAGAGAGACAACACACACACACCACCACCCACACACACACAAACACACACCCACACCAACAAAAACCACAACGGGGTGTTTTCTCCCGTATGTTTTTCTCCACCATTTGTTAAAAGAAGTTTTTAGGTAAGTTTAATTGGGATTGTGAAATTTAAAGGGTTTTATAGGAATGGCGTAGTTTTGCTAGACTATGAGCACGCATTTGCATAACACACCCCAAAAGTGTGCGAGAACGAAGGGAAGGGAGTTGTCGGAACAACGCGAACCCTTTGCACCTTAGTAAAAAAATCAACGTGCGACTTGGTGTGTACAAAAGACATTTGGAAGGGCTGTTACTTTTCCGTAGATGATCGGAGCTTTTGTACAGTGAAGGAAAAGGAAAGAGTCAGTTGTTATCTATTGGAATGGTCTGTTTGTAAGGGAAGAGTCAGACGAAGTAAACCTCTTTAGTGTCTTATTGTTGTTGTTGTTGTTGTTGTTGTTGTTGTTGTTGTTGTTGTTGTTGTTGTTGATCTTCTTCTTCTTCTTCTTCTTCTTCTTCTTCTTCTTCTTCTTCCTCTTCTTCCTCTTCTTCTTCTTCTTCTTCTTCTTCTTCTTCTTCCTCTTCTTCCTCTTCTTCTTCTTCTTCTTCTTCTTCTTCTTCTTCTTCCTCTTCTTCTTCTTCTCTGTAAACGAATGATTCGTGAGTTGACTTCAACGCGGTGACAGCCCTGTTATGTCCCTTTGCGGTTGGCTGGGCTATAAGAAACATTACCTTACCTTACCTCTCTTCTTCTTTTCTCTTCCTCCTCCTCCTCCTCCTCCTCCTCCTCCTCCTCCTCCTCCTCCTCCTCCTCCTCCTCCTCCTCCTTCTACTCCTCCTCCTATTATTGTTATTACTATTATTATATTTTTATCAATGTTGTTATTGTCATCATTATTTTTGTTATCATCATCATCATCATCATCATCATCATCATCATCATTATCATCATCATCATCATCATCATCATCATCATCATCATTATTATCATCATCCTCATCATCATCATCATCATCATCATCATCATCGTTATTATTATTAGTTGCAGTACTAATATCATCATCATCATCATCATCATCATCATCATCATCATCATCATCGTAGTCGTTGTCGTCATTATTAAATCATAATGACTGTTGTTATTGCTGTAACTAGTATTATCATTTCTCAATATCTCCTCGTCCTCCAGTTCCTGTTCCTCTTCTTTCAGCACCATCACCTTCTCGTTTGTCTCCTTCACCTCCTCCTCCTCCTCCTCCCCCCCCCCCCCCCCGGCCCCCCACCCCCCTCCCCACCCCCTCCACTTGCTCTCATAATTACCATCATTTTCATTCATCACCACCTCTTTCTCCCCCTTTTTCCGTATCTTCTTGCTTCGCCTAATTCTTTCTTTCTTTCACTCTTTCTTTCTTGACTTCTTTCCTCCTTTCTTTTTCATTTTTGTTCTGCTCCTTCATCTCCTACTTCTTCCTCTTTTTTTTCTAGTTCTTATTTGTTTTCTTTCTTCCTTATCTTTTCTCTCTCTTTTGTTTTCTTTTTATTCTTTTTCTTCTTCTCCACCGAAAACTATGTCGTAATTTACAAGATATCACCGGAATTCCTGTCTCTCCGGCCCGGCTCCTCTGATTTATTCCTCCACAGAACAACTCCATCCCCAAAGAACACATATCTTTATGCGGCACAGACGCAAGAAAATGATTTAATACGGAACTACGAATGTATGACTTGTCTGATAGGATTTTCTAGGACAGACGGGGGAAGGGGGAAGTAAGCTAAGGAGGGTGGAGGTAGACCGACCGACCGACAGACAGACAGACAGACAGGACAACAGAGGCAAACAGACACAGAGGCATAGAAGCAGAACAGGAGGGGATAGCATTAAGAATGTATCACATGGGTGGTTAGCAGCAGGACGGATAAAGGAGAGAGAGAGAGAGAGAGAGGAGAGAGAGAGAGAGAGAGAGAGAGAGAGAGAGAGAGAGAGAGCAGTGCATACAGACAAGCACATCTGTTTCCATATGAAATACATGCATAGATAAATGAATGAAAATAGACCAAACAGTCAATCATAGAACCTGTACTCCAGCATCAAGACTGAAAACGAACAACGAGGCAGAGCGTTGACTGAGGGTACAACAGCGGAGACTATCGATCAGGCCACTACAGCAAGAGCATCCCAGTCTAATATCTCCTAAATGCCGTTGTCTCAATACCCGACGGGGAGAGCACAGTGAAGTTCAATTCTTTGGTTGTTTCATTAATGGGATGGTCTGGTAGGATTTTCCCTCTTTTCCGGACTTTGCCATTTGCTTGTTGAGAAGAGATGATTGACCTCAGATGACCCCGGGCATTGTCGCGTCATCAGCTATGGACGTTGTGGTGTGGTCCTTTTGCCTCATTAGCCGTATCCCTAGCCAGTCCCCACAATCTCCTCAGCGACTTAAGTTTCTGTTTCATGATGGCTTTATGTGTGACACCTTGGACGCCGGGTCATTGGGAACAACGTTCTTGCATGTGTGTGAAGTTCAAAGCACTGGAGTGTGCACACACACACACACACACACACACACACACACACACACACACACACATATATTATATATATATATATATATATATATATATATATATATATATATATATATATATATATATTATATATATACACGCACTCGCGCACGCACATGCGTGCACGCACGCACCCACGCATGTAAGCACATTCATACGCACGCGCGTACGCGCGTACACACACACTCTCTCTCTCTCTCTCTCTCTCTCTCCCTCTCTCTCTCATTCACTCACACATACACACGTACATGCACATGCACGCTAGCACACACACACACACACACACACATACACACACACACACACACACACACACACACACACACACACACACACATACGCGCGCGCGCACACACATGCACACACACGCGCGCGCGCGCACGCACACACACACACACACACACACACACACACACACACACACACACACACACACACAAGCATACGCATACGCACACACGCACAGAGAGAGAGAGAGAGAGAGAGAGAGAGAGAGAGAGAGAGAGAGAGAGAGAGAGAGAGAGAGAGAGAGAGAGAGAGAAAGGTGCTGAAGGAGTTTGGACATGTGTTATAGAGACTGTGTGCCGTTTCATTTCCCCTTCTCACGGCTAGTGGTGCTTATGACTGTTTCTTTTAAACTTAGAACGGGAGTGCTAAGTTGCTAAATATAAACCCGATTTGATTGTTTGACAATCTTGAGTGCAATTTTAAACACAAGTTCATTTTTGTTCGATGTCAAGTTTTGACGTCAGCGAAGGAGGCGTGTCTAGGTGAATAAACATTCTTAGAAGAATGAATGCAGTCTTACTAGTGGTGACGTACACACAGGGCTAAAATAGATGACGTGTGAATGCAAATGTTTTGTCATCTCATAAATTGAATTAGTTTCCAGTATATAAATACCAGACTTCTCAACTGATTTCATAACTTCTGTTAAGTCTATGTATATCATTTCTGATGACCTCTAAATGCAGCTGTTCTACTTTGTTTGCCTTTGAAATAAAACAGATAGCTGAAACAGTTTACACATGATCTCGAACACTCCTCTTGTTTTCAAAAGTTCAAGGAGTGTAGGCCTGTGGTCCATCCCACGAAGCTATTCAGTTCTCTTTCAGTGGAATTGTGGAGAGAAAGAGAGGTGGGGAAAAACACCATGCACAAACACACACGTACACCACCTATACCTCGAAGGATTAAACCAGGGTCTCTTCAATTCCTGAGGTGACACCATAGTCTGAAGACCAATACAACTCAACGTCAGACTTGAAGTCAGTTTTGAAT
>CM031601.1:57656613-57669113 GCA_018398815.1 Conus ventricosus
TTTTCAGCCCTTTGCCTTATTAGCCACATCCCCATAAAACCCCACAGTCTCCTTACTAGCTTTAGTTTCCTTTTCAAGACGTTGATAAGATTGATTCTTCGAATCTCAGGTCCCTAGAATCAAATCAGTTGTTACCATGGTTTCTTGTCACATGAAGGGTTGTAGGAAAGGACGAACGGGAATGTGAAACGACGGACATGTAAAACAAAACCAAAGAAAGAGGAAAAAGGAGATAAGGGGAACGAAAAGAAATGAAGAACTGAAATAAAATGCATGGAAAGAAGAAGGGAGAAAGGAGAGAAATGAAGAGAACACAAGAGAAAATGGGCAGAAGGTAAAGGATGAAACTAAAGAAGGAAGGAAAACTAGGAAGATGCGAAATTGTTGAAAAAGTCAACAACAACAAAGGAGAAAGGGGGGAAATGAAAGAGAAAGAAAGAGAGGATAAAGAACGGATGCGGAAGACAGGAAGACGAGGTAAAGTAGATGAATGAAGATAGAAGACAGCAAAGAGAGGATGAAAGGAGGGGGCAAGAATCAGAAAAAAGCGGTTGCCTTTTCGTCCTTTTCTTTCGGGAATCGCTACAATACCTAAGGGTTGGTGTATTGTTCAATAATCACTTCACGCCTATAATGACTCCCCGGCGGCTGAAAAAGTACACGCGCTCAAACTCACTCCAGACTCATCTCCCTGTTTGTTCTAAAATCATTCCCCTTCTTCAAAACTTCCAAAGTGTCCCAAACAACAAACATACAGGCACGTGTCCCAAGTGGTCTACCCCTTGTGTTACGGAGGTGCAAATAGGCTCCTGACAGTGTTATCCCATTGGATGTTCTGGATAATGTCCCAAATCACTTACATGGGGATGGTCTTTGAACGGGACAGGGAGTAGGTTTGCTCAAGTTCAGAAACACTACCCTCTCTAAACAAAACAAAACAAGATTTAGGTGCAATATGCTTTGATTAAACTGCGTTGCTTAGAACACTTAGAGATATTTTCAAAGAAGGGAAGCAATTTTGCAACAAACGGGGAGCTAGGTCTGGACTCACTCCTGGTGTGAAGGGGAGGTGGGGGTGGGGAGGTACGGCTCCTGCCGTTACTCACCCACTTGGGAGCCATATCGGGTGTGGAATGATTATGGTACACTACACCGGCATTCCCGTTACCTTAATAGCTGTCTTAGAGTCTGACAACTTGCATAAGCAAATAGTGGTACTCCGGTACTGATGGCGATACCCGTTAGTCTCCAGTTCCGCTCCTATGTCATTCCAGAGACAGTAAATCTTGGAGTGTATATGTGGGATAGGAAGGGTATGAACCGTGACCTAACCACCAGATGCATCACCTGAAGATATCCACACATGTGAGATCGTCAATGCTGAGGGTCCCTCCTACCGGTCAGAGGACATTACTATGGCCGATGCATGGGCCAACAATAATGGCTGTGTAGAGTATTGACATGTTTCCTGTTTTACCACTAGCCCTTTAAGGCAACGTTCGTCTTCTTGATATTGAAGATGAGGCGGATTTTAACAGAAAAGAAGCTGAATTACACTATAGATATATCAAACCTCGTCTTTTCTTCATCTGTCTCTAATATTTTCTTCGAGGGAAATAGTTGCAAAGTGAGGCGACTGCAGGCGGAAATCTGAACAAATTCTAAATGTAATCATTAATAGCGAACCGCCAAGAAACGTAGAAAAACGAATCACAAGACAAAACACGACGCGTTTCGACCTCTTAAGTCTTTTTCAGGCAAGATACAAAACGCTCAGGACAACAAAAATGAACGAGCAATCACTTGTCTTCATTCACTTAGCGCAAGACAGGCGTTCGTTCGTTTATCTGCGTTATCTTGGTGGTTGGCTATTAAATACATTTGAAGTTTGAAGCATTTTTTTCTCTCTTATATGAGCTTTGTCATATTCACTCCGAGACTGATTTTAGTAACTTTTCGTGAGGCAAACGGATGTTTGCAATCTCTCTCTCTCTCTCTCTCTCTCTCTCTCTCTCTCTCTCTCTCTCTCTCTCTCTCTCTCTCTCTCTCTGTTAGCGTACACAGCCTTTCGTGCATCAACGGATAGGCTGAGGTTGAAGAGACCCCTATGCCCAAATAGACAATTGACAGTTTCGGTGCTGTTCACGCAGTCTCCTGCAACACTGACTCCGTCTATATCTGCCTACATTCCACACACTGATTTATGTATACGTCAGACTATGTTCCGCACTGTCTTAGGTCCACGTCATCACTACACTAACTAATTCGGACTACATTGTTCACTGACTAATGTCTGTTTTAGTTTCTTATCTGCAATGACGAAATGCTAGGTCTGTCTGCATGCTACACTGACCTACGCTCATGTTAATCTATAATCTATACACATTCATGCCTACGTCAGCCAGCGCTCTAAACAGACTGACGTCAATGACAGCCTTATTTCTGCACTAAGTTACGTCTGTGTCAGTGTGCAGTCTACACTGGCGTATGTCTAAATCACTCTACGTTCTACATTGGCTCACGTCTATGTCAGTCCACTGTGTACACAGAGTTTCATCAGTGACAGTCTATAGTCTACACTGGCTTACGTCTATGTCAGTCACTGTTATACACACAGACTTATGTCGACATTTGTCTGTTTCCCACACTGCTTATTTCCATGTCCGTCAATACTGTACATGCTGATTCACGATTGCGTCAGTCTACATTCTGCGCTGACTTACGTCTATGTATCGTCTTACTTCCTGACTTATGTCTGTGTCAGCGTGTTGCAGTAGATAACGTCCTTGTCACTCTCCGCTCTACACTGAATTCCATTTGCATAAGCCTACGATCAACACCGACTTTCGTCTGTGCCAGTCCACTTTCTACAATGGCTTATGACTCATTCTACATTCTACTCTGGCTTACGTCTGTGTCAGTCCTATTTCTATACTTATTCTACACTTACGTCCATCTTTGCCAGTCTGCATTCTACTCTGGCTTACGTCGGTGTCAGTCTTATTTCTATATTTCCTCCATCTTTGCCAGTCTACACTCTGGCTTAGGTCTGTGTCAGTCTTATTTCTACACTTACTTCATCTTTGCCAGTCTACACTCTGGCTTACGTCGGTGTCAGTCTTATTTCTATATTTCCTCATCTTTGCCAGTCTGCATTCTACTCTGGCTTAGGTCTGTGTCAGTCTTACTTCTATACTTACTTCCATCTTGGCCAGTCTACATTGTACACTGCTTTCGCCCAGGTCATTCAGCATCCTAGTCTGACTTAACGTCTATGTCAGCTGTTCAGATCCTACCCTCGGGAGGATCGGAAAGCCGCACTCCCAGCCTCTCTGAACGTGTCATTAGTGATGGGGCTGACACGTTCCTCACCTTTTGGCCATTTACCTGAGGTGTTCACTCCGTGGTGGGTGACTCATCAGGGACACTAACAAGATGTTTTTGTGGCTGTCTCTATGCTTGCAACGGCCACTGTCGGAACAGCTGAATCTCTCTCTTCTCTCTCTCTCTCTCTCTCTCTCTCCTCTCTCTCTCTCTCTCTCTCTCTCTCTCTCTCTCTCCTCTCTCGCTCTCTCCCTCTCTCTCTCTCTCTCTCTCTCTCTCTCTCTCTCTCTCTCTCTCTCTCTCTCTCTCTCTCTCTCTCTCTCTCTCTCTTCGTAGTCACATCTGTTACAACAGAACACAACAGTATACTCAGTTTGCCATTACGTCAGCTGTGGAAACTTTATTTTCTTCGGTGTAGGCGTCATCGTCTTCCCACTTTGCCGGAAAAAAAACATCCGTGATGGTTCTTTTTAGTCTGTTTTTTTTTCTTCTCAATATTAGTTGTACTTTCTTCTTTACTTTATCTGTGACAGTAAATAGCAGACGCATGCAAATCAGTTAGATTCAGAGAATTGTCGGGACGATGGTATGGTTTGTTTTAATAGGATACGACTCCATCTAATCTGTTGGGTTTTGCATAGAGTACGACTCAATTGTTTGAGTAGGATCAACGGTTTGTGTCGGACCAGTCCCAGTATTTCGGTCTTCCACTGCAGTGTGATTGCATAAGAAAGCAGGAAGAGCACGCACACACACTTTGCAGTACAATGAAATAAACCCAAGTGCGACTGAGATGTGTGCTAGAGGACTATCATAGGACCGTTATTTTATGGGGACGACCATAGTTCTTGCACTGTGAAAAGTAACAGAAACGTGTCACATGTTCATCTACATAAATGGCCCATAGGCCGACTTTGTGAACATTCTGATTGTGAACATTTTTTTCCCCTTTCTATCACTGCTGCTCCTTCTTCTCCTTCCTCCTCCTCCTCCTCCTCCTCCTCCTCCTTCTTCTTCTTCTTCTTCTCTTCTTCTTCTTCTTCTTCTTTCTTCTTCTTCTTCTTCTTCTTCTTCTTCGTCCTCCACCTCCTCCTCCTCCTTCTTTTCTTCTTCTTCTTCTTTTTCTTCTGCTTCTTCTTCTTCTTCTTTCTCCACCTCCTCCTCCTTCTCCTCCTCCTTCTACGTCTTTTCTTCTTCTTCTTCTTTTTCTTCTTCTTTTTCTTCTTCTTCTTCTTCTTCTTCTTCTTCTTCTTCTTCTTCTTCTTCTTCTTCTTTTTTTTTCTTCTTCCCCTTCTTCTTCTTCTTCTTCTTCTTCTTCTTTTCTTCTTCAATGTCTTTTTTTTCGATCTTCTTTCTTTCTGTCTGTCTCTCTCTGTGTCTTCTCTTTTTTTTTTTTTGCTTTCTTTCTTTTTCTCATTTTTCTTCAATTTCTGTGTTTCTTCTTCTTGTTCTAAAGAAAAAAGAAAGGGCAGTATCTACCAGACATCACCACAGGTGTTTTTTGTCTTCATGGAACAGAGCCTTTGACTTATTTCTGTGGAGAACAACTTGACCTTCTGAAACAAATGAAATCCCCCTTTCCGATGAAGACACAAAAGACATTTTATTACTAGAGAAAAGATGTATGCCTTGTCTGATAGGCTTATTTAAGACAGTAGGGGCTTATTTAAGACAGTCGGGAAATAAGGCAGGGGATGGAGGGGAGGAGGCAAGGGGGAGGGGGGGGGGCAGACTGACAAGCAGATGGATATGCAGACAAAGACAGAGACAGTTAAAAAAAAGAAGAAATCAAGCGGGAAAAGCTAAAAAAAAAAACAAATCACTGAGACAATCACCAGCAACACACACACACACACACACACACACACACACACACACACACACACACACACACATACACACACACACACACACACACACACACACACACACACACACACAGATTGAGAGAGAGAGAGAGAGAGAGAGAGAGGAGTATCAGCAATAGATTAACAACCAACCAACCAACCAAACAGACGAATAAATAAATAAATTAATTAATTGATATATGAATAGATAAATAAAGAAAGAAAGAAACATGCACTGTAATCTGACATCTAAATTGACTCAAACAGAAAAAGACAACATATAAACGTGAGGGAAGAACAGCTGACATTACTGACTCGACCGTAACAGTAAAAGCATCCTAGCGTAATGTCGTCCTAAATGCCGTTGTCTCACTATCCGACAGACAGAGCACTCTTAGAGTTAAACTCGTTGACCCTATCACTAAAGCGATGGTCTGTTCGGATTTAAGGGCTTTTCTGGGTTCTGCCATTTCGTTTTTGAGAAGGAACAAAGGATACCGGATGATGTCAGGTGTTGTGAAGTCATCTGCAAACGTTTGTAGTCCTGCTGCCTCATTAGCTGTATCTCTAGCCAGTATCTACAATCTCTTAAGCTGCTGTAGTTCTTGTTTCATGACGATCATATTTCAGACTTCTGGTGATCGGGTCTCTGGGAACAACTCTTGAGTAGCCATGGTTTCTTGCACGTGAGTTCACTACTGATGGGAGAAGTTCCGTTGTTGTTTTTCTTGTAGATACACACCTTCAAAGAAGGTTCCAGTGTAAGAACTGAGCGACAAGCTTGTGTCTTATGATGTGCTCATTGTGCATTCATTCTGTAGGCGATGGCAGATGGTTTCCAACAACCAATCAATAAGACGCATGGTAAATCCAAATGTCACAAAAACGTAGATGATAAACATAGGCAAAGTAGAGCAAACACCTGTACAAAACAGTATGATGTTGAGTACATGTTGCAACAGCAACAACAAAACCCCGAAAAGTAACACTTACAGAAATAGATGATATGAAAAAAGTGTACGCATGAGAGAGAGACAGAGAGAGAGAGAGAGAGAGAGAGAGAGAGAGAGAGAGAGAGAGAGAGAGAGAGAGAGCGTATAGAGGCGGAGACGGAGACGGGGGAGACAAACTAAACGTACTGAGACATAGGTGTTGATAAGGGGAAGACAGAATCAGTAACATGAGAAATGTGTTAGAGAGAGAGAGAGAGAGAGAGAGAGAGAGAGAGAGAGAGAGAGAGAGAGAGTTCTCTTGGTATTGAAAGTCTTTGACCATTTCACCACAGCGATGGTCTGTTAGGATTTACCGGCTTTTCCGGACTTGACATTTCTCGTCGAGAAGAGACATTTGACCTCAGATGACCCCCCGAGTGTTTTGACGTCATTTGCTATCAACGTTATAGTCCTTTTGCCTCATTAGCTGTATCCTTACATTCTCCTTTCAACGGCTTTGGTCTCTGTGTTTTATAACGATTTCATATCTGACCCTTTGCTCATGGGGTCACCGAAAGCAAATCTCGTTTTGCTGTGGCGCATGTGGAAACAGATAATGAAAAAAGTGAGTGCACCAGAGAGAGAGAGAGAGAGAGAGAGGGCGGCTTGCGGTTAAAATTCATGATGGAGATATGTGCGCCTTTTCATCTCGTGGTCCCCTTGCTCGTAAGTGCTATGCTAGGACTTTCAATCTAAAAATGACAGTGCGCTTAGTTGACTGCTTCAAAACTTTTCTTTTGGTCTGTTGATGAAAAAAAAGGTACACAATGTTCAATTTTAGATCGATTTCATTTTATATCAAAATTTGAACACCGCGAAGAAATGTGCGTAAGTGAACAAACTTTGTTGGAACAGTGAGAATCCTGCTTCTCCTAAACGTTGTGTATTATGGGCAGCACAATGAATGATGGTGGTCGGCAGTTTCTATGTTTGCACCACAAGCACAGATCGGATGACAAGTTAAAATGACAATTACAAAGATTTTGACTGAAACTGCTCACTCACAGGCATAGTTTGACGATCATTAACCACATACCAGCCATCATAGTTGATAAGGTAGCGTTATAGATTCCCGACTGGAGATTCGTATGTTCGATTCCCTTTAGAGTCACACACTTATGAGATTTTTGTCCACAAATGGATTCCTATCCCGAGCTGTGTGGGCTACAGACGTAGTTCAAAAGACTAGAACCACACAGCCCAATTTCATCCACTTGAAGGATGCGTCTCTGAGAGTGTTGCTCAAATTTCCCGACCAACGTAGCACACACACACACACACACACACACACACACACACACACACACACACACACACACACGCGCGCGCGCGCGCGCGCGCGCGCGCGCGCACGCACGCACGCACGCACACACACACACACACACACAGACGGCAGCTGGTCGTCTGAAGATTTGAACAGAAACACGCTCTATGATTTACACCCCTTGCTTCATATTATTGCAATAGTTTTGGAGGAGTTATCGAGCTTTATGGACTTGGCCTTTATCATTTTGAAGGTAGAAGAGATCCGGCGTGTTGTAAATTTGTCTGTTATCGATTTTTTAGTCCTTTGTCTTGTTATCTACATTGCCACGCAGTCTCCTAAAGATCCAGAATCTCCTTGGGAACTGTGGTTTCAGATTCTTAACGATTTTATATCAGAGTCTCTGGGTTGTCGGGTCATTGAGAACAACTCTGTTATATCCGTGGTTTCTTTCATGCGTATGAAGCTGGACACAAATGGGGTATGGTTTTATGCTGCCATTCTACTGAATTATTTTTCTGTGTCCTTTCATGGTGCTTCGAAGACTTTGACAGCCGAGGAATGAAAAATGCATCTCATGTAACTCCATCCACGCGCTTGAGGGGTCACGAATTGTTTGGCTCTTATGTTTCTATCACTATTTCATATCAGACGATTATCAGTTTGGGACTCAGTCACATAACTGAACGCCAGACTGGTTCGAGACTAGATATCTTCTTACCAAGTTGCCACAAGAGGTTAAGAGTGTAGACAGCATTGATATTCTACAATTGGCGATGAGCAGGACCGTATCTGTCTGATTTAACTGTCATCGACATGGTTTAAGAAATATCGATTAAACGAGTCTGGAAGACGAGCGATGAGCAGGAAGAAAGGCCATGAACAATATTGACACAACAGCAAATATTCCCAAACCAAAGAGCATCCTAAATGGTGGGGACAAAACACCCACAGGTTACCCACTCTGACCTAATGTGTTTTAACAGGATGTTATGCCCTCTCCAGACCTTCTCCGTTTTTGCTTTTTAATTGTTTTTCCCCTTTCTGTTTATCTATTTGCTGTTTTATCTAAACGCCATTGCTCCCATGCCACCCTTTCCGGCTTTCCCATAAACAGCAATATTCCGTTTTATCTGTTACAGTTCCAGCACCGGCAATCCACAGAGAGCAGTCAACATCAGGTTATCAAGAGGTGATCCATCAGAAGAGGCACTGCGTTGCTGCCAAGCTGCTTAAATCATTTTCGGTGCGGCCTTTTCGTATCTGACATGCGCTGCACACCGTCCATTGAACTTTTACAGACAACACCAATGGCTCAGCATTCATGAGCGTCATCCTTGTCCCCTCCATCCTCCCACAGGTGCCCCTTAATCTATTCATTGACGGTCGCCATAAATTTTCCAATACTGGCAACATTCAAATATACTCACTATGGACGTGGATCGGAGAAAAAAATAAACAGACAACCAAAAGAGATGGGCATAAAGAGCCACAGAATGTGAGGCAATGTTTGTGGTCAGTAACGGTGAGGATGATGAAAAAGGATGCTGTGGTGCTCCAGCCTGATCAAACTTTGCGTGGCAGGGTTGCACTCTTAACACAACTGCCCAGATAGATAGATAGATAGATAGATAGATAGATAGATAGATAGATAGATAGATAGATAGATAGATAGATATAGATAAACAGACAGACAGACAGACAGACAGACAGATAGATAGATAGATAGATAGATAGATAGATAGATAGATAGATAGATAGATAGATAGATAGATAGATAGACAGAGAGATAAAACCTATCAGATAGCCAGATAGAGAGATAGAACCTATCAGATAGATAGATAGATAGATAGATAGATAGATAGATAGATAGATAGATAGATAGATAGATAGATTAAATATACCAGATGGATAGATATATAGAACCTACCATCAACCAGACCCAAGAAAAGGAGACACGTGCAGTGTTAGTCAGTGGATCTTCGCAATGTTCTCAAAGACTCGTACATTTAAGTTCGACTCTTTGGTTGTGGTTCTAGTCATCCCATTTTACTCCATACCACACTCAACTCGGGATAGATTAGCTTGGACTGGGACCAAAAATCCAACCAGTAAATGACTCTGCTGAGAATCGTTCCTCTGTCCTTCCAGCCTACGAGTCTAGTTTGTGACGCTAACCAGTGAACCATAGCAGCTACAGTCTTTGTCTGTTGTGACAGAACTGGGGACCTCAGAGGACCCCATGGGACGCAAAGTCGTCTGCTATGAACTGCTCATCTATCTGCCTCACTCTTTTCATCTCTCTATCCTATCCCGGAGACTTACTGCCACTTTGTGACCTTTCGGTGACTGATTTTATGAATGTCAGGCCACCAGGGTTAAACGTCTTGTCGCCATGGTTGCTGTTTCGTGTAGTAATTATGTATAATTGATTATGTAACCCACAGTAAAAGCAGAGCCTGTTTATATGATTAATTTTCTTAACATTGCTTGAAAATCAATCTGTTGAAGGAGAGAGACAGAGACAGACAGACAGACAAAGAGAGAGAGAGAGAGATGCAGATGGGAAAACGAATGGAACCGAGGAAGGGGGGGGGGGGAGAGGATGAGTAGGAGGGTGCGGGAGGGGCGTCATCTTGATATCTAGCAGAGTGGCAAAGCAGCAATGCACCCAAATCAAATGTCAGCATAAATGGCCTTGCCTCAGGGCACCATGAGTTACAGCCCTGGGCTTTTCTGCTTATGTGGTGGTCTGGCAGGATTTATTAGCCCCTCTGGACGTTTGCCTGGCTCGGTGCGATGGCGGGGTTGAAGGCGTTGAAGAGAAGAGGTTTGTGGAGGGAAGGGATGGAGGTGGGTGGAGACGGACGGGGTCACCTCTTATGACCCTGAATGCCGTAAAGTCGTCTCCTATTGACTTTTCCATCACTTGCCTTGTTAGCCACAGTCTCCAACAAATCCCCCTTCGCAGTGTTAGTGTCGGTTTGGGGACTGTTGGCAAGTGTACATTGAAATATGGGAGCGGGTGGTGTCTGTCTGTGGATGTTCTAAGGGTCGTGTGTGTGTGTTTAATTGTGCATGTGTATGTGTGTGGTGTGTGTGTGTGTGTGTGTGTGTGTGTGTGTGTGTGTGTGTGTGTGTGTGTGTGTGTGTGTGTGCGCGCGCGCGCGCCTGCGTCCACATGCGCATGCATGCGTGGCTAGGTGTGTGTGTGCGTTTGTGTATGTGTGTGTGTTGCTCTCTCCCTCCCTACCCCCCCCCCCCTCCCCTTTCCAGCGACTGGTCCATGAAACAACTAATTAATCATTCCACGGGTTATACAAAAGAGCGCCAAACTGATATTTGGCAATAACACTGTGTGTGCATGCCAGCAACAATGTACCTTAAGATAACTTTGTCAAAAGAGAGATAACTCGGATGATGTCGATTGGCAATTATTTCTTTACATTGAACAACTTTAGATGGTACGTGATGGCAACGAATCATAAAATAATTAGTAAGATAGTGTTGCTGTCGTACACGAACTAACGCCACATAAAATCGCGAAAAATGGAATCTGACAACAATTTCCGCTATCTTGTTGACCTCTGTGAACAATTTTCAGGTTCGCTACAGACAGCTTCGAGCGCTCGAGGTAAACACACCTGTGTCAAGGAAGAGCGTCATTTAAGGCATAGAACGGTCTGCCGGGCATCCAGCAGGAGCTGGCTGTCTGAAGATGTCAAAGGAAACGCGCACTATGACTTACACCCCTTGACTCTTTCACTGTTACAATCGTCTGGCAGGAGTTATCAGCCTTTCTACAGAGAGAGAGAGAGAGAGGGGGGGAGGGAGAGAGGATCCCGTGCATCGTAAATGCGTTTACGATCAACTAATCACTCCCTTTAACTCATTATCTACATTCCTCCGCAGTCCTGAGAATCTCCATGAGAGCAGTAGTTTCTGATTCTGGATGATTTAATGTCTGATTTGGGGGTTGTTGGGTCACTGGGACAACTCCGCCATTGCCGTATTTTCTTATGCGTTTGGAGTTAGCCACAGACCGGATTAGGGTTTTATGTTGCCATCCTACAGACAAGTGTTCCGAACCTCTTTGGCGGTGTTTCGAAGACTTGTCAGGGCGATAACGGAAAAAAAATATATTATCTTCTGTTACGCCAATCATGAGGGATTAAGAATTCCTCGGCTGTGACATAGATTTTCACCTCACCACTTTTGCGTCAGACGTTTGTCAGTTTGGAACACGGCCTTATCAGAATAAAAACTAAATTACTGGACTTTCAAACGAAGGAACAAACAAATCAGAATACAAACATCGCGTCAACTTTTTCAGGCAAATCAAATAACATTCAAAACAATGAATGTAAAGGCCGAACAGACACTTCACTCATTTCTCTGCTAACTTTGCACCCAGATCGATGAGATAAATGACTGTCTGTTCGCCCTCTGTTGTCATCGTTTGCAATGCTATTTGTCCCGCCTGAAGAACATTTAATATTTCGAAACGCGTTTTCTTCTGTTTTTTATGATCTGCGTATTTCATTTGGCGGCCAAGTAATTTCGTTTTTGCGCTTGTCTCATTTTCCTCTTGCAGTAACTCCACTTTGAAACCATAGTCTTATAAATTCAAACATCAAACTGGTTCCAGACTTGATACTTTTTATACAGTTGACACAAATGTTAAGAATGTAGATAACATTGATATTGTAGAATCAGGAATGAGTAGGACCACTTCTGTCTGGTGTAACTTTCATCCACATGGCTTGAAAAAGACGATTAAAAGAGGCATGGTGTCAAAGAGACGGACAGGCAGACAAATGATGAACGGCAAAAAAGACCATGGAGAATATTGACACAACAGCAAATATTCCCAAACCTCAGAGCAACCTAAATGCCTACAATGTCTGCAATACAGGTTACCCCATCTCGACTGATGTTATGTTTCAACAGGACTTTTGCCCTCTTTGAATCTTGTGTCATCTTTATTGTATCGCATGTTTCATTTTTTACATGCTTATTTGCTGTCCCATCGAAGTATCATAGCTCCCATGTCACTCATCCTGGCCTTCCTGT
>CM031601.1:57674113-57681613 GCA_018398815.1 Conus ventricosus
ACACACGATTTACACCCCTTGCTCGTGCGATTGTCCGCCAAAATTTATTGGCCTCGGCCCTTTTGTTGTGACAGGAGAGGAACACTCAGATGACCCGCGTGTCGTAAAGTCGTCTGCCATCGACTGTCCAGTCATCTGCCTCATTAGCTGCAGCCCTGCACATTCCCCTGGACAACTTTACTACCTCCGCCACAAAGGTCAGGCTTTAACCTGTGTCCGTCACTTCGTTTGTTTCTTTGTCTGCAAAATAAGGGAGGGGGTGAAGGGGGGGCGGGGGGGGGGGGGCTCAACAGCTTTTTTTTTTTTTTACCGAATCTTGTCAAGAGTTAGAAACTGCTCCAAGGACGAATACATTAAGTTTCAGATTGGAATTGAAGGGCGAAGCATTCCTCTCACTATAAACCCTGGGAGTTAGAGATGCGATTTGATAACTGTCTACTATGTAACATACTTCTATGCGCTGTAAACTTTTCCGTAAACGTAAACTTTCGGATTTCATATTTTGCTTGTCCAAAGAAAAAAAAAACATGGGAAGTAACTATTTCAGTCCACATCAGTTTCTCCTTGATGATAATAATGTTTTCAACCATGTACGGACTCAAAGGATGAGTGAGTGATTCCGGAAATGTTGAGTCGCTAGTGTAAACCCCATCCCCCTTCCCTCTCCCTTCCCCATCCCCCTTCCCTCTCCCTCCCCCACCTTTTTTTTTTCGTGTGTGAATGCTGTGCTGTTGATTGCCAACCTTAGGGGTGTTGGTATATAAATGAACTTGGAATGTGTGATTTCTAAGAAACCGATGGACAGACGGTGTTTTTCTTCACGAATTTTTTTGTCTATTCGTACATAAATGTATCTTATTTTGTGAAAGTCAAAATCTGAGTGATGTTGAATATGAGTTTTTTTCAAAGTGGACGATGAATTCTAACTGCCAGCAGAAACTTGATATTCAAATATGCCGTGAAAATGTGATCCAATGCTTACTTCTTCACTGGTTTCAAACATATATGGCAAGGTTTGCTGAATAAGCAGTTTCCACCATACCTGCTAAACATCAATAGAGACACAAGGACAGAAAAGGACAAGGTAGACAACGAACAAACAGTAGGGAACATGCGTACATGCACGGAGCACATCACAACACCGATTAAGCCAGAACTTAAGAACATTCTGAACTATGTTGCCTGGAGATCTGACAGGGGATGAAAGACCGTGGTGCACTTCTTGACTCTTTCAACAATCTGATGATCTGGCAGGATTTATCGTTTTTTCCCGTGCTATCTGCATTTTGGCTTCTTGTTGTCGGTGGTGGTGGGGGGGGGGGTGGAGGGGGGGAGACCAAGGACCTCAGATAACCCCATGGATCGTAAAGTCGTCTGCTATCGACATTTTGCTTCTTTGCCTCATTAGCTTCATCCCTATAAAACTCCCACAATCCCCTTAGCAGCGTTAGTTTCCTTTTCATGACGTTGATATGACCGATTCTTTGCATGCCTGGTCACTGGAAACGAATCTATCGTTGCCATGGTTTCTTTTACGTGCTAACTGTTGTACACTTGATTCTGTGGGTGTTCAGGTTTTTGTTTACTTTGATGTGAGAATTCCCAATAAACAGGAATCTGATGTCTCTAGATGTCATGTGGGTAGGTGACATGCCTTAATGTGAGAGACTCTGGCTCAAGATTTGCATATTCACACACGCGCGCGCGCGCGCGCGCTGTGTGTGTGTGTGTGTGTGTGTGTGTGTGTGTGTGTGTGTGTGTGTGTGTGTGTGTGTGTGTGTAACACGTGTATAACGAGCTATCCGATTCGCCGGATTATAAACTTTGTAGCGATAGGAAAACGCAAAGAATCGCTTACTTGTTCAACAGGCTGTATGTTGATAAGTGTTTATTCTTTTCTTCCTTGAACATCCAAATATGAACCTACAATAGAAACTGGTTTTGAAATAATCAGTTAGGTAAAAATGTTGTAAATGCACTAGCAACACATAAAATCATGAAAAACGGAATACAACAACAAACGCCGCCATTTTACTCTCCTCGGGAAACAACCATTAGGTACGTAACAGTAAGCTTCTAGCGCTCACGGCAAACTGAACATGAATTAAGCTACAGAACGGTTTGCCTGGGCAACCAATGGCAGCTGGTTGCCTGAAATATGAAACACAAAACCACCCTTGACACTTTCACCACTGCAATGCTGTGGCAGGATCTGTAGATACACACACATACATACATACATACATACATACATACATACATACATACATACATACATACATACATACGTAGTTAGATATATAGATACATAAATACATACATACATACATACATACATACATCATACATACATGCATACATACATACATACGTAGTTAGATATATAGATACATATATCGATAAATACATACATACATACTACATAAGTACATACATACATACATACATACATACATACATGCATACATACATAGATTGATAGGTAGGTGGGTAGGTAGGTAGATAGGTTGGTAGGTAGGTAGCCAGGTATGCACGTAGGTAGATAATAGATAAAACTCCTGCCAGACTATTCAAGTAGTGAAATAGTGATAAATTCAAGTCTCTTATATGTCTGTCTGTCTGCCTATCTATGTATCTGTGTGTGTATGTGTGTGTGTGTGTGTGTGTGTGTGTGTGTGTGTGTGTGTGTGTGTGTGTGTGTGTGTGTGTTTATTTAAAAAAAAAAAAAATATATATATATATATATAAGTGTGCGTGCGTGTGTATGTGTGTGTGTGTGTGTGTGTGTGTGTGTGTGTGTGTGTGTGTGTGTGTGTGTGTGTTAGAAAGAGCGGTGATGGGGATCCCTTGTGTCGTAAATTCGCCTGCTATGGACTGTTCAGACACACACACACATATATATATAATATATATATTTTTTTTTTAACATATAGATATATATATATATATATATATATATATATATATATATATATATTCCCCTGCAGTCCCCCGACTCTCCTTATAAGCTCTATTTTTTCTTCCTTTTTGTCTTGATTATCTTTGTTTATGTTTGATTCTCGGGGTTTGGGGGTCACTCAGAACAACTCTGCTATTGCCGTGTTGTTGGTGGGTTTTTGTCATGCGTATGAAGCTGGCCACACATAGGGTTAGGGTTTTATGTTCCCATTCTACAGACTGGTACACCTATCTTTATTTATGGTGCTTTAAAGACTTAGAGGGGCGAGGAGGGAAAATCACATCTCCTGTTACTCCGTCCATGAGTTTAGGAGTCACACACACACACACACACACACACACACACACACACACACACACACACACACACACACACACACACCACACGCACGCACGCACGCACACACGCACCCACGCACGCACGCACGCACGCACACGCACGCACGCACGCACGCATTCAGACAGACAGACAGACAGACAGAGAGAGAGAGAGGAGAGAGAGAGAGAGAGAGAGAGAGAGAGAGAGAGAGAGAGAGATAGAAGGACATATAGATAGATAGACTTTAGATAGATAGATAGATAGTTACATACGCACATATATTATCAGCTACGCGATTCACCGCGTTCTGTAAAGTTTGCAGCGAGTGGTTCATTAAATGAAATGATAGCCTAACCCTCATTTCATACGTTGCCCAGAAAGAGCACTAAGCTTATGCTGAACGAGAGCAGTCTGCGCGAAACAAGCAACGACGTTCATCGTGGGTTAAGTTTGTCAAGAGAGAGATAACTCGGGTGATATTGATTAACAATTATTTTTTTCTCTTCATTGAACAGCCCAAGATAATGACATAATGGAAACGGATCTTGAAACAATCAGCCAGAGGTTGTGTTGTTGTAAATGAACTAACACCACAGATAAAATCATGGTACACGAAAGCCGGCAACAGTCGTTGCCATCTGAGTTCCCTCAGTGAGCGCTCGCGGCAAACATATACCTTTGTCCAGACGCAGCGTCGATTGTGCCACAGAACGGTCTGCCCGGACAACCAATGGCAGCTGGATGTCTGAAGATTTGAAGAGAGACACACTCTCTGACTTACACCCCTTGACTCTCATTACTGCAATGGTCCAGCAGGAGTTATTGGCTTTTCTGGATTTCGTCTTTTTCGTTGTGAAGGTAGAGGGGGTCCCGTGCGTCGTGAATTCGTCTGCCATCGACTTTTCAGTCCTTTGTCTCATTATCTATATTCCTATGCAGCCCTGCATCTTCATGGGAGCTTTGGTTTCTGATACTCGATGATTTCATGTCTGAGTCTCTGGGTGGTTGGGTCACTGAGAGCAACTCTTGATACTGCCGTGGTTTCTTTCATGCGTCTTAATCTGGCCCCACACGGGGGGAAAAGTTTATTTTGCCATCCTATTGACTGGCTTTCCTCTCCCCTTTTAAGGTGCTTTGAAGATTTGGAGGAGCCAGGAAGGAAACACAATTCTCCTGTTACCCAAGCCACGAGCTTGTAAGGTCAAGAACTTTTTGTCTGTCAAGTTTTATCACTACTTCATAGCAGACGTTTAGTGCAGACGTTTATCGCTTTGGAACACAGTGTCATACATTTGAACGTCAAACTGATTCAAGACCACTTTTCACGAAGTTGACACAAGAAGTTAAAACTGCAGACAGCATTGATGTTCTAAAATTAGAACCCGTATCTCTCGGGTTTAACATTCATCCACATGGTCTGAATATAGTGCAACTGAAAGGGACGGGAAGACAAAGGGACAGACACGCAGACGAATGATACACAACAAAAATACCTTCATCACAATGCCCTCGGCAGCTTCAGTTCTTTTTTTAGGAGGACGTTAGTGTCTGATATCCTGGTTGTAAGGTCTCAGAGCAGCTCCTGTCACCGCCATTGCTTGTACATACCTGATGCTGGCCACCCCGACAGCTGTATGGCACAGGCTGTGTGTATCAGCCACATGGACAGCCGGACGAATCACGTTTACACACACACACACACACACACACACACACACACACACACACACACACACACACACACACACACACACACACACACACACACGGGGGGGGGTCAATATTTGAACATTCATTTATATGATATATGAGCTCAGGACTAGCAACATCTGTATAATTAACATGCCCAGCATAGGTACATGGGTGACTCAAGATATGAAGAATGTTTTAACGATTAAGCGACTCGCGAATATTGTCTTTTGACAACTAAAACAATTTGGGTAAACTTTGCTTTATCTTTTAAATCGTAAATCTATTGTAAACCGCAATTAATACTCAGAAAAGTTATATAAAAAGAAAGTACTGTTTGTTAATTTGATGAGGAATTTGAGGACATGTAATAAATAAAAATCATGCTCCATATAAGGTATCCTTCTCCATGGACCTAAGGACTTGAACGACAAAATTTGAGCACGATTGAGATATCATTTTTATCTTTATTTAATTACAATCGAAATTAGAACGAAGAACAAAATAAAGCTTATCTTCCACGATAAGCGTTTGAGCAAAACCGACCTGTGTGATTTACTTTTTTTTCTGCAAAGTTTGAAAATCAACCTGTTGAAAGAGAGAGGTAGAGATGAAGGAAATAAAGGGGAAAAAATGATTGAAGGAGAGGGATGGGAAAGGGGGAAACGCAGGGGCAAGATCTTAATATCGACCAGAGAGGCAAAACACCAGTGCACCCCAATCTAATGTTGGTATAAACGGCGTTGCCTCAAGACACCCTGCCTTACGTCCCTTGGCATTTCCGCTTTCCGCTTATGTGATAGTCTGGCAGGATTTATTAGGCGTTCGGGACGCTGCCTTTTACTTATAATTCTTCTTTCGTTCTGTCTTTCTTTCTGTCGTTCTGTCGTTCTTTCTTTCTTTCTTTCTGTCTGTCTGTCTTTCTTCTTTCTGTCGTTCTTTCTTACTTTCTGTCTTTCTTTCTTTCTTCTCTTTTATTTTTTTTCTTTAAGGGGAAGGGGGAGGAGAAGGAGTGGTGTGGTCTGAGGTAAAGGGACGGCGGAGGGTGGAGACGGGCGGGTTCACCTCTTATGAACCTGAATGTCGTAAAGTCGTCTCCTATTGACTTTTCCATCACTTGCCTTGTTAGCCACAGTCTCCCACAAATCCCCTTAGCAGCGTTAGTGTCTACTTTGGGACTGCCGTGCAGTTTAACATGGGAACTTGGAAAGGTTCGGGTGCGTCGAATATCTTCTTATATTTTTTCTCGCTTGGCTCGGACTTCTGAATCGGAAGGCGGGGTGGGATGGGTGGGTTGCTTTCTGTGCGTGTGTGTGTGGGTTGCCAGTGGCAGGGGTGCTGGAAAGGAGTAGGGCGTGTTTTTGCAGACCTTGGTCACTACGAAATTCTTGACAGAGATGCAACATAGGAGTGTCAGTATTGAAATAACAGACCACCTCGGTTTACTGAACGAACTGTATTTAACAAAATTTTACTGAGCTTAGAAAGAGCCGAGGAAGACCGGAATGGAATGGCTGAAACAGGAGTGAGATGTCACAGCACAACTATATGGTCGTTGACATCAGCTGATGAAATATATTTTCTGTTTTTACTTATGGGCAAATGACCTCCCACATCCCCTCCTTTCCCCAAAAGAAGATTTTGATCTCATCAGTCTGATTGTCGTCGCTATGCTGACTGAGAGTATATACCTTGTTTCTGAACTTAGGGCCGGTTGGTATTTGATGTGCGTACAATGTTGAGCTTGGTGTATGAGTTAAGAGTACAGGAGCGGATTTGCGATAGATAACTTTCCTCGTTAATGTTTAATTGTGTGTGTGTGTGTGTGTGTGTGTGTGTGTGTGTGTGTGTGTGTGTGTGTGTGTGTGTGTGTGTGTGTGTGTATGTGCGTGCGCGCGTGCGCGCGTGCGTGCGTGCGTGCGTGCGTGCGTGCATGTATGTGTCTGTGAAGAGAGAGAGAGAGAGAGAGAGAGAGAGAGAGAGAGTGAGTGAGTGAGTGTTTGTGTGTGTGCGTGTGTGTGAGAGACACAGAGAGAGAGGGAGAGGGAGAGAGAGAGAGAGAGAGAGAGAGAGAGAGAGAGAAGAGAAAGGGAGAGAGAGAAAGGGAGAGAGAGAGAGAGAGAGCGACAAAAACAGTCAGGCAGGCAGACAGACAGACAGACAGAATGTGCGTGCGCGTGTGTGTTTGTGTGTCTGAATGTGTATGTGTGTTTTTGAGTGTGTGTGTGTGTGTGTGTGTGTGCGTGCGTGCGTGCGTGCGTGCGTGCGTGCGTGCGTGCGTGTGTGTGTGTGTGTGTGTGTGTGTTGTGTGTGTGTGTGCGTGCGTGCGTGCGTGCGTGCGTGCGTGCGTGGTGTGTGTGTGTGTGTGTGTGTGTGTGTGTGTGTGTGTGTGTGTGTGTGTGTGTGTGTGTGTGTTAGAGAGAGATAGGGGGGTGAACAATAGACTCGAGAAATCCGAATCCAGGTCAGGTGCAAGGCCTACAACATGAACCGTGCCTAAACAGCGGCTAGTGCGGTCAGCATACATTCTGCAG
>CM031601.1:57701613-57706613 GCA_018398815.1 Conus ventricosus
TCTCTCTCTCTCCTCTCTCTCTCTCTCTCTCTCTCTCTCTCTCTCTCTCTCTCTCTCTCTCTCTCTCTCTCTTTTCGGTATAGATAGAAACATTATGTATGTTTGTGCTTACATACCACCTGAAAACTCACCTATTATGTGCATTTGACTGTGAAAATGGTGTCGCTTTATTGGAAGATTTTTATGTGACTGTTTGCTGTGTAATGAAGAACATGATGCTTATGTAGTAATAAATGGAGACTTAAATGGTAGAACCTCTAATTTTCTAGTGATTTTGTATCTAATGAGTGTGATTATGAAAATCAACATTTGAGTGGTCCTTTGAACTTGAACAGAAATTCTGAAGACCATGTGCAATAATAACTATGGCAAAATGTTACTCAACATGTGCACTGTTTTAAACCTGTGTATTTGAATGGTATGTGTCAGGGTGACCTTCAAGGTCATTACACGTACATATCGGATAATGGTAGCAGTGTAAATGATTATTTTTTACTGTCGAATGATCTGTTCTCAATAATTTCTGATAGCAGTAGAATGAATGTGTCTGACAGGATCGAATCTGATCATTTGCCTTTAGAGTTATGTATTCATTTCCTAAGAATAATAAGATATGTTCAAAAGATAATAGTAATGTTCAGGTTTTGGAAAAGTTTATATGGGACGAAGCCCACAGCAGTATGTTCATAGACAACATCTGTTCAAATGAAATGCAAATTCAGTTTGAAATGGCGATCACTTTGATTGATGAAAATATTACACGAGGCACTTGAGCTTTTAATCATTGTATAAAAAGTGCAGCAGACTTCATGAAGAAACAGGTACACATGGTAAGGGCGTGAAAGAGGACGACTGGTATGATGATGAATGTCGTGTGGCCAAAAGAACTGTACGCAATTTGTTGAACAAATTTAAGCGTACGTTGTCTCCACCCGATCGCACTTCTTTATGTATAGCAAGGCGCGAATATAAACATTTGTTAAAGAGAAAAGAAAAGCAGTTCAATGACACTTTGCTCAATAATTATTAACTTCGGTAAATAGTCAACAGGAATTCTGGAAATCTGTGCGTAAAATTTCCAAGACAAGAAGGCAGCCTATGAATGATATTAGCATAAACGATTGGTATGTACATTTTAAAGAATTGTTAGAAAGAAAAGACAAATTTGATAATGATCTGATTCAGGGAGTAAATATTAGTAACCAACGTGCTTTTGGAAATCGTTATAGTGCTATAAACAATGACGATTGTTGTGATGACGATGATGATGAATCGACGATGGTGATAGTGAAAGTGATTTGAATCAGCCTATCTCAGCAGAAGAAATTTTGAGCGCTTTAAAGACACTTAAAATCGCAAGGCGGCTGGACCTGATAAAATCATAGGGGAATTATCAAAATGCTTCCAAATCAAACTTAGTAATGGAATTTTTGTTAAATTTTTCAATTCCCTGTTTAATAGAGGCATATACCCTGAAAGCTGGTGTGAATCAATTGTTTTACCATTATATAAAAACAAACTACAGAGGAATTTCGCTGTGTAATGTATGTAGTAAATTGTATAGTACAATTATTAATAAAAGACTTCAAGTTTGGGTTGAGGATAATAACATTACAGGTGAATTTCAAGCTGGATTTAAACAAAATCATTCCACAATAGACCATATGTTCACATTATTAGCTTTCGTTCAAAAACAGTTTTGTCTGAATCGTAAATTGTATGTTGTTTTTCATCGATTTTGAGAAAGCCTTTGATTCTATTAATAGAACTATACTTTGGCCTATTTTGTTAAAAAACGGAATTCATGGAAAGATGTATAAATGTATTATGAGTATGTATGACCATGTAAAGGCAAGGGTGCGATGTGGTGCTGCTTTAACAGATTATATCAACTGTACATCTGGTGTTAAGCAGGGTGATGTTTGCAGCCCAGTTTTGTTTTCTTTATTTATTAATGAGTTGACTTCCAAAGTCATAAGCTCTGGAAAGCATGGTGCCCATTTTGTAAATGATGTTCTTGAAATATTTATTTTACTTCTTGCTGATGACGTTGCATTAATATCAGAGACTGTAATAGGTCTCCAAACTCAGTTGAATAGTTTTGCAAAGGGCAGGTGATTCACTCCAGTTGAAAGTAAATGAATTATGAGTAAGAGTAACATAATTGTTTTCAGAAAAGGCGGTTATCTCGCTGCTAGAGAAAAATGGACATACAATGCAATATATATGCCTGTTGTAAATGTATATAAGTACTTAGGGATATATTTCTCTACGAGATTAAGTTTCACTTTTGCATGTAAGATATTGCTTGCAGAGCCAAAAACGCATTGCTAAAGTATTATGAAGAAATTGTCGATGCTTAACAATGAATCTCTTGCCTTGTTTTTGAAATTGTTTGATGCTAAAATCCTGCCTATGTTACAATATGGGGCTGAACTGTGGGGTCTTGATGCTGGAGCTGCACAATGCGAAAAGGTTCATTTATTTGCTTTAAAAAAGTTTTTGGGTGTCTCACCACAAACACCAAATTATCTTGTGTATGGTGAGACTGACAGATACCCCATATCTTTGCACTCCACTGTTAAATGTGTCAAGTACTGGTTAAAACTAACTCAGATGGCTGAACATAGATTGCCTCATAAAGCGTATAAAATGCTGTTAGAACTAGATAATAGAGGCAAGATGAACTGGGTGTCGCCATGTTAGAATGAAATTATACGAATATGGTTTTTGGGTATGTGTGGCTTAACCAAGGTGTTGGAGATATGAACAACTTTGTCCGTACGTTTAAAGAAAGACTTATCGATTGTCGATGGCAAGACTGGAATTTCCATGTTCAAAATAGTAACAGGTTTAGTTTTTATAGAACATTTAATGATCTTCATTCTCTCCCAATGTACATGTCAATGCGTGTGGACAGGCACCCGAAGTTTATAATGACTAAGTTTAGAACTGGAGTGTCTGATATTTTTGTTCATCATTATCGTTATAAACATCTCTCTGCTATGTCCATTATGTCGACAGTCAAGAGAAGATGAAGTGCATTTTGCATTAACCTGTCCAGAATTACAAGATTTTAAGAGAAAAATTCATTCAACGGAAATTTTACACAAGACTTGCCTGTTCAGGCTTGTCTTGTTAATGACATCTAAGAATGAAAGCATGTAAAACAGTTTGTTGTTTATCTGTATAAAGCTTTCAAAAGGCGAAGCGTTTATGTAATGTAATTATTATATTGAATCTGGTGATGCTGCTTTATTGTGTCTCATGTACATCCCCCTTCTGAGGGGCCAAGGCTATAGAATAAAACATCTGAATTATCTGAATCTCTTTTCTTCCTCTCTCCCTCTCTCTCTCTCTCTCTTCTCTCGCTCTTCTTCCTCTCTCTCTCGCTCTCTCTCTCTCTCTCTCTCCTCTCTCTCTCTCTCTCTCTCTCTCTCCTCTCTCTTTCTCCACTAAGTATGGAGCTAAGTATGGGGACTGGATGCAGCTGCTATTTATTGTGAAAAGCTTCATTTGTATGCCTTGAAAAAATTTCCGGAGTTTTGCCACTGACACCTAATGATTTTGTCTATGGTAAAAAATATCGATATCCTATATATTTACTGTCTGCTGTCAAATGTATCCAATACTGGTTAAAATGAACTCAAATGAATGCTGAAAGACTACCCTACAAGGCACACAGAATGTTGTTAGAACTGAATTGTAGAGGTAAGAAAACGTGCGTGTCCAATGTTCGAAACAAGCTGTATGAATATGGATCGATTTGGTGTTGTATGGATGAGTCAAGTTGTTGGAGATGTGAAAGCCTTTGTACGTGTATTCCGTGAAAGATTGATTGACTGTAGATGGCAAGACTTGGACTTCCACATTAATAATAGTGATAGATATTATTTTTATAAGATGATAAATGGCTAACATGGAGTGCCAAGCTACATGTCAATGCCTATTAATAGAGGATGGAAGCGTATGATGACTACATTTCGTGTTGGTACTTCTGACATCTCTGTTCATTATTCTCGCTATAGACAGTCAACGAATCGTCATCTTTTTTGCCCTTTATGTGGCGCGTCAAAAGAAGACGAATGTCATGTTGTGCTTATTTGCCCACAACTTCGTGATCTCAGAGAGCAATTTATTCCTCATAAATATTTCAACAGCCATGCTTATTTAAACTTGTTATGTTAATGTCGTCAAGAAATGAGAGAATTGTTAAGGAACTCGTGATATATTTGAACAAAGCATTTGATGAAGAAGTTTGTATTTAACTTAATAATACACTATTTATGAGCCTGTATATATTTTTTCATGTACACCCCCCTTCTAAGGGGCTAAGGCCTTTATGAATAAAAGTCTATGTCTCTCCTCTCTCTCTCTCTCTCTCTCTCTCTCTCTCTCCTCTCTCTCTCTCTCTCTCTCTTCTTCCCCTCTCTCTTCTAGCTTCATAGTTTTAAAAAAAAAAATACCAGCATTATATGAACGAAGACAGCTGCCAAACGTTTTCCTTCCTTTATCCTATCGTTAACGCGTAATGCAAGATGGCCAGCCCAATACATCGTTTCTTCGCCTGTTATTGTGAAAGCACCGGCTAAAATCACTGTACACTTCCCTCGGTTCTGACTCCTCCACCCTACAAATCAGCTGGTGGGCACACGGACATACACAGATAAGAGAAGGAGAGAAAGAAAAGAGAGACAGACAGACAGACAGACAGACAGTAAACAGACAGAGAAACAGAGGCGAAAGAGGGAGACGAACATACACACGTAAACATACATACGCGCGCGCACGCTCGCAGCACGCACGCACGCACGCACGCACGCACGCACGCACGCACGCACGCGAGCACGCACGCACACACACACACACACACACACACAACACACACACCGGTGAATGTAGAGGAAATTTTTAAAAAAAAAGAATTAAGAGATGAAGGGAACAAAATGGGAAGGTTGGAGGGAGAGGCAAACTACTAATACTTTTTTGTGAGAATAAAC
>CM031601.1:57711613-57714113 GCA_018398815.1 Conus ventricosus
TTTCTGTTCTTTATGATGCCATGGACAATTATATTATTTGTAAATCGTTGGATTTCAGTTCCAAATACTTTACACATCATAGTTTATCTTGTGATTAGTGAATTGCTTATGGCTCTATAACCATACTCATTTACAACGTTACGACAAAAGGAAACAGAAACAAGCTACATCCAGAAAGGGATAAAGAAGTGTGGAAAGGGATGCAGAAAGACAATGTGTGTGTGTGTGGTGTGTGTGTGTGTGTGTGTGTGTGTGTGTGTGTGTGTGTGTGTGTGGTGTGTGTGTGTGTGTGTGTGTTGTGTGTGTGTGTGTGTGTGTGGTTGTGTGGTGTGTGTGCGCGCGCGTGCGCGGGTGTGTAAAAGAGAGAGAGTGGGGATGGAGGGCAGGAGAGAGAGAGAGAGAGAGAGAGAGAGAGAGAGAGAGAGAGAGAGAGAGAGAGAGAAATCCGATATCAAAGATAGAAAAAAATAGACCCTACAGACAGAACGAGCTACCTTCATTATCTGTATTCCACACCTGCCCTTTTCCCACTGGCATTTTTTCCATCACCAGAAAGACCCACGAAAAAAACAATCGGCCCAAAGAAGCTTTGGACTCTGAACATCGACGCACAACCCCAGTTCTGATCCATGGCTGTACTCTGGCTCGCTGTTATCGACTTTCCCTCGATGTCTCTCTTCACTCCTCTTCCTTGAGGGAATCCTAAAATCCATCATCTCTGGGGAATCAAAGCCTCCGCGCTGACCGTGCGCGTGCGCACGACAATACTGATCAAAGAGACTGAGTCATTAATCAAAAAGGTTGTGACCTTCCTTCTGGGTGTTTTCCTGCCACCAAACTTCGGTGTTTTCACGTGCGAAAGAGGTAGACAGGAACTAAAGGAAAACGGCAAACTGTTACACTGAAATAAAACAGTTCTCTCTCTTTTTTTAACAGTTCTCTTTTTTACACGAACAGTATTACGTTTGTTAGACTTAACTGACCAGAGACAGATGGACAGACAGACGCACAGACTGACACACAAACAGACAGACTGACAGAGACAAAGCCAGACAGACAAACATACAGGCAGACACACAGACGAGGAAGAGAGAAGAGAGAGAGAGAGAGAGAGAGAGAGAGAAGAGAGAGAGAGAAGAGAGAGAGAGAGAGAGTGAGAGTGAGAGAGAGAGAGAGAGAGAATTGTCAGAGAGAAAAGGGGAAGAGAGAGGGAAGACTGAGACAGGAGAAGGAAAGTACAGACGAAGAATATAAACAAATTAAAAAAGAAACAAATTCACAAAAGATGGGTATCAGCTGTAAACCAGACGCGCTTCTATACTTGTTCATGTGTGTGTGTGTGTGTGTGTGTGTGTGTGTGTGTGTGTGTGTGTGTGTGTGTGTGTGTGTGTGTATGTGTGTGTGTGTGTGTGTGTGTGTGTGTGTGTGTGTGTGTGTGTGTGTGTGTGTGTGTGTGTGTGTGTGTGTGTGTGTGTGTAAGGCACAGAGAGAGAAAGACAGATAGACAGACAGACATACAGAGAGACAGGGAGACAGAGAGTGAGAGAGAGAAAGAGAGAGAGGTGCGTCTAAAAATGTATGTATGTATGTAAGTACGTTAGTATGCAAGGCGTCTGAAAACATATTTTCTGGACCACGACTGTGTCTGTTGTTGGTGTTTTGAACATGTATAGACAAGGTTGCATAATTGTACGGTGTATGTTTGCATGTATGTATGTATGTATGTATGTATGTATGTATATGAGTGTGTATGTATTAACGGATGTTTTGCCCATGGCCAGCTTAATTGTTAGGTAGGAGAGAGAGACGATTAGAGAGGGGGGGGGGAGAGATGGAGAGAGAAAAGATCTTTTACCCAGATAAATCGTCCCAATAACTCAGCCAGTGATAAAGTTATACATGTACTTAATCATGTATCTAGGCTCATTCAACAAGGCAGTCTGTCGTTAAAATATTCATGTAGTGTATTACTAAAGGCTCTATACCCGTATTTATGTATCCGACTGAATTAAACTGTTAACAATCATCTCAGTCGTAAAATTGTCGATATTATGCAACACTAAAGGGTCCATAATTGCATTTGTGTCCATACTAATTAAGTTTTTTTTTTTTTTAAACATAAACAAGTAGTCAATAATCCTTGTTTGTATCTCATGTTTGTATAACATCCTATAGATGTGTAAGAGAAGGGTCTACCAGAGACTGTTCCTACTAAAGCCAACTTAGTCATGAATACAGAAAACAAAACTGAGCAGCAGACGTCACCCTGCCTAACATCAGATATGTAATACATACATTGTGCTAAAGCAGCAGCACGG
Organism: Conus ventricosus; assembly: GCA_018398815.1. Taxonomy (NCBI): domain Eukaryota; kingdom Metazoa; phylum Mollusca; class Gastropoda; order Neogastropoda; family Conidae; genus Conus; species Conus ventricosus. Next base: position 57,713,932 of record CM031601.1, read on the forward strand.
CCTACGCTTGCCTTCACTCAGTCGTGCACTGCTAGGTCAGTTATACAGCTGTCGACCAGTGCTGAGAGAGACGGGCGAGTGGACAGGACTGCTGACCTCAAAAGAGGCGGGCGATGGGTGGAACAGAGCACACGGATGGGACAGGCAGAGGTCATTCTCTGTACATCTGACCACACATAGAA
>CM031601.1:57724113-57729113 GCA_018398815.1 Conus ventricosus
TCAAGCTGTCATCCTGCCTACCCTGATTCCATGCAGATTTAGGGTACCAGTCAAGACGGCTGAAAATGACGTAGTGTGCCAGACTCCAGTTAACAGAGGACCCACATCCTTTTCTTTTGATGTCTTGTTTGCTTTCCTAACTTTAGTCTTCTCTCTCTCTCTCTCTCTCTCTCTCTCCTCTCTCTCTCTCTCTCTCTCTCTCTCTCTCTCTCTCTCATGAGAATTTTTCTACGTACACTTCTAAGCCTTGATTGTGGAGTACTACTTGATAACTGGGCAGAATCAGTTAAACCATTCTCGTTTAAGAAAGTTGAAGTCAATAATCGAGACAATTATAGGACATGGTAGAAAGATATATAAATCCATAATCAACTATAGATTATGGAACAATATCACAAGGTATTGACAAGCAGATTATTAGAAAGACTTGATCAAAAGTTTACACTGCTGGCTATTATACAGTAGTAGGTCTCGTGCAATCGCAAATTACTCGTGCCGTCCATTCACTTCGAAAAGGCATTTGATTCAGTATATAGTACATTAAGTACCGCTTTACTTCAAAGTAGTGAAATTAAGGGTAAGCTTTATCCATATTAAAAACGTATATGATTGTTGAAAAGTAAGGATCGTGATTGTTGAAAAGTATGGATCAGGTGATGTGGAGTTTTTATTGACAACATCATTTCTACAAAAAGTGTGAAGTATGCTGATCATGTAATCCAGATTTGTTTTTGTAGTTTTTGTCATACATTCCATGCTATCTTTTAAATGTAATCCTCTTCACAAAGGGTTCTTCCTTTACACGAATAAAGTACTCTCTCTCTCTCTGACTCTCTTCTCTCTCTCTCTCTCTCTCTCTCTCTCTCTCTCTCTTCCTCTCTCTGTCTCTCTCTCTCTCTCTCTCTCTCTCCTCTCTCTCTCTCTCTCTCTCTCTCTCTCTCTCTCTCTCTCTCTCTCTCTCTCTCTCTGTGGGCAGACTGTAAACAGGAAAGTATGTGGACTCCCCAGTGTACATCGGAAATACGTCTGAAGCCAGGACGTGAAGAGTTCTGCTCGTCCCAGGAAGGCACCTGGGGAGACTCCATCAAGCTGTCATCCTGCCTCCCTTCATTCCATGAAGACTAACGGTGCTCGTCAGGACGTCTGAAAATGACGTAGTGAGAGCGACTACACACAATGGACAATCCATACTCTTCCTCTTCTTCAGTGCTTCGTTCTTTCTCCCATTCAGAGCTTCTACCAGTCCAACGCCCTTCTGTCTGCCATCTGTCTGTCTGCCTGTCTGTCTGCCTGTCTGTCTGCCTGTCTGTCTGCCTGTCTGTCTGCCAGTCTGTCTGTCTGTCTATCTGTCTGTCTGCCTCCCTCCCTCTCTCTCTCTCTCTCTCTCTCTCTCTCTCTCTCTCTCTCTCTCTCCACACACACACACACACACACAACACACACACACACACACACACATCTTAGAACTATATCCAGACTGATGTGATTAGTGGCACAATCCTACTGAGTGGAAAAGGAAGGAACAGGTCAGACAAAAGACCAAACAATTTCCCGACATCATAGGAGGTGGAAAACATCAGAGACACGATCACGCCACATGGGTATCCACAGAGGGATTGAGTAAGGAACCAAACAGACACCAGCAAACTTATTATCTTCTGGCACCAGCTTAGCTATATTCCCTCTCCAGTCTGGAACAATGTTCAGGCCCTACAGTACGGGCAATGTTGAAGACATGTTCCGTTGATACCCTAAGGCAAAAACCGAAAAGACTGCATCCATTCAAGCAGAATGTGGCTAATCATCTTTTAATACCAATAACGATCTGACCGTCACTAGGCTTATTACCAGGCGCCACAATGAGGAGAGTGCCAACGCCCTGTCATGTCCCGGGGGAAATTCAACGGCTCACACCTCCTTCACTCAAGTCATCAAAAAGCTATCCCGCCATCCCGCGGAGCCAAACTGGTCGACAGCTGGAGCTCACCAAATGACGTCACGTGACTTCACTCTGGGGAAGTCAGTGTCTCGTGTGCGGACGTTTTTGTAGTGCTAATAATAGCCAAGCACCCACGGATACTATTTACCGGCACACTGTGAATTCTACTCATCCAGCCTGTATAGTACTACAAGATAGCTCTTTGCTAAGCAACCAGCAGTGTTCATCCTTGGGCAGGGTGGACAAATAGGGTAGGTGGAAGGGTGGGGGGAGGGTACTGGATAATCACTCAGAAACATCAGCCATTGGTTCATTTGCATTTCAGATCAAGCTGAGAACAGGATAAAGAAAGACAATGAACAAAGCAACAGATTATGATGAACTCAAGATGTTACTCAGCTGCTAAACGGTATTTTTTCTTCCTGCAGTCAAAGCTTACACAGTAAAAACAACTTTTCCGAAAAGATGTGATTTTGGACACCTTACGAACACTTCTAATCAGTGTTTTGTTCTGCGTAATTGTAATTATGGTAACCTTTAGAAAAAGGTTCTGAGGTCATTTCCAATTGTCCACAAGCAAAAAGAAATATATACGATTTGCAACTGTTTCATTTCTTCACTCAAATGATTCTTTTTTTTTAACAACGTTTCCTGTTGTCTGCACTGATGCTTGGGTAGATCATTATCAGCATGCTTTTAGGGGAATAAAGTCTCTCTCTCTCTCTCTCTCTCTCTCTCTTCTCTCTCTCTTCTCTCTCTCTCTCGTTCGCTCGCTCGCTCGCTCGCTCCTCAGATGAAACAATAAACTGAGGTTCTAGGTGCAGCATATATCTTACACACCTAAAAAAAAAAACGAGAGGACTGTACCAGCTCAATATGTTATTGCCATACTTGTTAATATCTGGTTAAATTTTCAGCGACAAATACCATACAGTTAAGTTTAGTCCAGTCCAATTAACGTCTTTTCATCACAGAAGAATACACTGTTTAGTTGTACTCAATAATTCTCAAATGTAGCCAAACAAACTTATGATACTGGCCCTAAAATTCAAGTTTCAGATGTGCATGTGCTTTATACCTACCCCCATTTCCACTCCAGAACGTCTTACCACACAGACCCAAACGTGTGTGTGTGTGTGTGTGTGTGTGATAGAGACAATATAAAACTAAAAAGTGCCTTAGCATCTGCCTGAGTTCTGCTCAAGCTCTCATGACCCATTGAAAGTAAAAGGAAGATGCAAAAAAAAGATTGCGAGAAGAATGATAATGTCAACGTTGTAACAGGAATGGAAGATGAAGATGAATTTCATTTGTTCGATCAATATAAATTATACATCGAGGTTGTTAATATAGATTTTATTTTTTTAAAAACAGAAAAGAAAAACAACGTGCAGACAAATAAAAGTACATGCAGGGAATCATGCGCACACACACACACACACACACACACACACACACACACACACACACACACACACACACATGGCTACTATTGTATTTATAACGATCCGTTGGACGTGTATGCTTGAAAGCTTGTGTATATACACAGGCAGAGGGGGGAGAGAGAGGTGAAGGCGATGTTTTCTTTTCATATAGGTTTTTGCGGGATGCTAAACCAATCTGCATGTCCTTCTATTTGTTGCGGCAAGCACCATGGCTGGCTTCAGTCACCTCACATTTACGAAAGTAATGAACTATTATGGCATTATTGTATTCAGTTATAGTTCCTAAAAGATGAGTAGTAAGCACAATTATTTCTAGGAAACCCTACGATCTGTGTATGCAACATTTTAGTGTGAACGCTTCTGAATCAGTGTGGCTTTGCAAATGTTCTTGAGTCTGATACTGAAATGGTCTCTCGTGCTCATTCAATGTACTTCAAGGAAAGAATGGTACATATTCTGACAAATCGATTTACACACATCACCTTATATATATATATATATATATATATATATATATAGAGAGAGAGAGAGAGAGAGAGAGAGAGAGAGAGAGAGAGAGAGAGAGAGAGATTAGTGACTGTTATATATAATATATATATATATATCAGGACAACTTCGAAAACACAAAAAACAAGTGGGCTGTGGTATCCCAATATTTCGGCCGTGGGGCCTTCGTCTGGGGAGTTTATTGCACTGGCAAGGACGCAGTCACACTCAAACAAAAAAATGTGAAAATCGTTCACGCACACGCACACACACACACACACACACACACACACACACACACACACACACACACACCTCACATCCTGTCATACCTGAACACAACTCCATCCCCATCCTCCCCCCCCCCACACACACACACAAACATTTACGCACAAGCCACTTCCACATATGCGCGCAGTCAACGCCCCACTCACCATTTCCAATCCCCACCCTCACGCCCAACCCACACCCAACCTTAAGACTACTTGTCTGCACGACCAAATTAAAATGAGGACAGGGCGGGGAGGTGGGGAAGGGGAGACCGGGGGGGGGGGGGAGAGAGGAAGGAACCGCTCAGCAACACACGCCAGGACCGTCCCACACAGACCCCTCCCACCACCAAACCGCGGCCACCAGTCCCCAGCTAGATAGACCCATTTCAGAGAGAGAGAGAGAGATAACAGTCACTAATATCTTCTCTTTCACAATTCATAGATTTATATAATTCATTTGCAAAACTGACATTGATTCAAGTTAAAGTTAATATAGTGAAAAATTCATGGTAATGAAAAGATGCAATTGCACATATGAAGTATGAAGAGTGATCGCATCCCAAACACTAAATGCACTGTTTTAATACATGCAGCGAGGAAGAGGCAATAGCTATACTGGAAAGTACGCATAAATCCTGGAAAAGGAGTAGGATGTACAGATGATCCATAGATTCTTGTGTTTCTCCATTCCGTGAGGATGTATGTAACGATCACTGAGGGTAATGATAAGTGAGATGGTGCTTTGGAGTTCAATATTTGGTCTGATGTTACATGACATAGCTGTATGCCAAGCTTCTGGCATCTTGACGTCAACCAGGCCCAAAAGATACAGACACCGCAGCGTTTGCTGGGAAATTT
>CM031601.1:57749113-57761613 GCA_018398815.1 Conus ventricosus
CCATGGTTCGAAGATATTTTTCTAAAAATACAACAGATGAATGAAATGGAAAAAAGGAAGTAGTGGAAGAGTCTTGTGCTCTGTCCCCTTTCTTCCTCTTCCTTCAACCAACGACTCTCTCTCTCTCTCTCTCTCTCTCTCTCTCTCTCTCTCTCTCTCTCTCTCTCTCTTGTTGTAGTAGTACTTTCGTTTTACGTCTTGTCACAAAATTAGGTGTCCCTTGCTCTCACCTCTCTCTCAGTGGTAGATCTAACTGAACCATTGATTAAAAGGGGAATCACACACACACACACACAGACAGACAGACAGGCAACCAGAGAGAGAGAGGCGGGTCATCTAAATTATGATTGATACCCAAAAACGAAAACTTTACAGTCTACGTTCGTCATAGCTACATGATTCTTATATAATTATAAATATAATACTGAAATACTGAAAAATGAAAACAGCAACACAGTTTAGGAAACGCATATACAAACTGAAGTCATCTGTTTATTTGTTTATTCATGACAATATTTTCTAATAATGTTATAGACGATACATATTTTTGAGCTCCTTAAATCAAAATTCAAAAAGTCTACGGTTAACTTATTTAACAAGAAATAACAAAGTTTGTAACTGCTCTATCTCTTTCAATCACCACAGTATACACACCTCGAAAATTCCATTTACTGCTAACTTTCCATCCCCACCAGTCGTCACCCATTTAGAGGAGCTTGTGGTCAGATGGTCAGAGCATTTGACAGCAGTGCTGACGGTCCTGAGTTTGAACCACACGTGAGGTCGGATTGTTTTAGGCTTCAAAACCCTCTCCGTCCATCCAGCAATAAATATGTACCTGATTCAGTTCATGGAAGGTTAAAGATGGTTGAAGAAGAAGGACGGACACAGCCTTCTATCATGCCATACCCTACGCATGGTGAAGCTTTGATAGTCTAATGCCCCTACAACCATCCATGCTTATCTCTCAGTGCACATTCTGTCCCCATTCATTAAACGCCCATTCTATTGACCTTCATGTTCATGTTATCCCCTTTCATTAAACACCCATTCTATCAACCTTCATGTTCATGTTATCCCCATTCATTAAACGCCCATTCTATCAACCTTCATGTTCATGTTATCCCCATTCATTAAACACCCATTCTATCAATCTCCATGTTCATGTTATCCCATTCATTAAACACCCATTCTATCAATCTTCATGTTCATGTTATCCCCATTCATTAAACACCCATTCTAATCAATCTCCATGTTCATGTTATCCCCATTCATTAAACACCCATTCTATCAATCTTCATGTTCATGTTATCCCCATTCATTAAACACCCATTCTATCAATCTTCATGTTCTGTTATCCCCATTCATTAAACACCCATTCTATCAATCTTCATGTTCATGTTATCCCCATTCATTAAACACCATTCTATCAATCTTCACGTTCCAGATCTCCCTTGAACGGCACTGCTATTGTGACCTCTGTGACCCGACCTCGGTGGCTTTGACACGTGCTACTCGGAAAGGGGCTGACCTTGACATTCTCGAACAGTGCGTTCACTAGGAGGGTGATTCCTTAATGGAGCTTTGGACTGGGAGAAGATGTCGGAGGTGTTATTATGAGAGATTAGACGCCTTCTAGGAATGGGAGACGCGTGTCATGTTTCATCTTCTTCCTGGTAACTTTGTAAAGTGTAGAAATGATTATCACACCTGATCCTGCTTCCTTGTTATAACTGCTACTCCTCCCTCGTTCTCTTATTGTGATCTCTCTCTCTCTCTCTCTCTCTCTCTCTCTCTCTCTCTCTCTCTCTCTCAACTGAATACACTGGTCCTGCTTTGGGTTGTTTTAAGCCAGTCACAGCAGAGTCTGTGAAGAAAGTATGTGTGAGTACTGGTCTAAAGTCATGTGTACTTGACGCTGTTCGATCCTCTCTGTTGTCCGAATATCTCCAAGTGCTTCTGTTATGTATTGCCCATGATACTAGTTCTTTCTCTTTGTCTGCTTGCTTTTGTTTTCATGTCCAATGCCAAGTCATCAAGAAACTTTTGGGATCATAACTGTTTAAATATTACTGGCCTTTTTTAAGTTTGCTGGGGTTTTTCATCAAAGGTTAGAAGATATCCTACTTCCTCAGCTCTTACCTCATTAAAACAAAATCGACAGCTTGATTCTTAGCAGTCAACCTTTAGACGTGATCATATTAGTGATACAGTTCTTCTTAGAATGATTAGCCATTTGTTTTCTGGATATGATAATGACAGAATATACGCTCTTGTATTTCTACATGATTTTATAATTACCCATAACCTGTGAACCATTGACTACCCCATACTCCTGACCGCATTTAACACTTCTTTTGCACTAACATGGATAACTTCTTACCTAACACAGAAAGTATGTGTGAATAAAACACATTCTGATGTATGACCATGGAGAATGGTGGCCCATACTGATCTTTCCTGGGTCCAGTGTATACTATCCAGCCGAGCGCGGCGCACAGTGCTCATTCCCTGGCGCCGTGCGCCGCGCACAGCGCGCAGTCCCTGCCGACGCACAGATTTGGCCACTTTTTAATTTATTTTACGGTAGCTCTACAACAACTGACGGTCTTGTGTTAGGTGTCACAGGAAAGAACAAACACTCAACTCCAATCATCACCAGATCCACTTTGTAATACGATTTCAAGCACTTCATTGCACGAGAAATTGTTACCACCCCTCTGTCTGACCGAAATTTTTTCCGACACAGGAAACGTGCCGCGCGCGGCGTGATCGTACTCTCAGTTCTTTGTTCCAAAGCTCGTGAGGTCAGCCAAGTTCACAATAGGCCACTGAAAGTATGGTCGACAACTCGTTCCAACATCCCAAGACTGGTTACAGAGGTTATTTCCTTGGACCATTTCATGGAAAGTGTAGGAATATTTTATGTTCCCGTCGTCCGACTGTGGACGACACGGCCGACTGTGAGCTGTCTTTCCGTCGTCCGGACTTGGACGACTCGACTCAAGGGAGAGAAATCCTGTCGTCCACTATTGTGCTGTAGTGGCTCCCGTGTCTGATGTCTTCAGTCGTTATTCAATGCTGCATGAGAATTGCTGAAGACACTCAGCTTCGTCAGTTGACCCCCATAGCTGAATCTGATGCACTAATGTCACAGACACAGATGTGCAGTGCTGACCCACATGGCTGGATGATTCTCAGTCAGCAGCGATTGAATGATGATGAGGCTATACTTGGGAGGTGGGAGAGTGAAAAAAAAGGTTGGAGCACATGACTTTCTACTGCGTCTTGTTCTTTTGCATTTTGCTCTGTTTCGTTCGCTTTAACCTTACATGTTTGTAGCCATGACATGTGATTTCTTGATGGCAGTCTATCATTGCGAGATCCAGCGTTCCTTTAACAACCACAGGTTTGCTACTCTCCAGCTACCCAGAACTAGATAATGGCACTGTTGTCTACAGGGTGCACACAGCCCTGACTATAAAGTTTCAAAGTTCTCTACATCCGTTTATCCCTACACTTTAAGACTGTCACTTGGAGTTTAATTCTGATTAGCCACACCTTCCACATCACAAACAAGACTGTGAGGTCTCTGGGTAGTGACGATGTTGGCGGGTGCAGCAGACTGCCTACTTAGCCTCACTGGGATGGGAGGATAGTTTTTTGATGACACCCCTAAACGGATGTGCAGCACGAGCCGCCAAATTTCCCCTGGGGCACAAACAGGCACTGGGCACTTCTCATCCTGTCACTTGGTGATAAGTTTTGCAGGGTTCACTTCTAATAGTTATCAAAGGATGATTAGCCACTCCAGGCTTTGGTCCATACAGCAGAGTCCCGTTCCGCTGGGTTTGCATTTTACTACACTTTGCTACGTACATAACAACGTTTCATGGTTACAGCACTTGTCTGTGTACCTCATGATTATGGGTTTTAATCGCTTGTGTGGTCAGTTGTTTCAGTTTAATAAGAGCCCTTTCTGTCCATCTGTATCTGGTTCTCTCAGGTAAGATATCAGCACGGAGAGGGAGAGAGGGAGAGGGGGGGGGGGAGAGGGGGTGGGTGGGAGATGGACTCTACCTTTCAAAATGCCGTGCACCAGACATGGCGAACCTCAAAAACCTCACTACATCTGCAGCCTTTACGCTCTGTGGCTTTCATCTGTTGATCTAACTATGTTGTTAAGCCAGTTCCACTTTTTAAACCACGTCAAACTTATGTGTGTCTTTCGGTCAGTGGTGCGTCTTGTTCTACCTCGTATGTTACGCTTTATGTTCCGTACACCCAGAATGCTGTTTACACTGGGTTTGGTTTTGTTTTGTCTTGTTTTGGTTGGTTGGTTGGTTGGTTGGATGGGTGGTTGGTTGGTTTGTTGGTTGGTTGGTTTGGTTGGTTGGTTGGTTTTCTTTCGTTTTGCTTGTTTGTTTTTTCGACCAATTCAACCTTTTTTTTCCTTCACAGAGCATTCAGTGCCTGTTTTGTTCATGGCACCGTTCTACATACATTCAGCCTGCTCTACCTTTCCTTGAATATAGCATTCAGTCAGTGCATTGTTCACGTCTCAGTCTACACGTTTTTGGCCAACACTAACTTTTCCCTGCACATATCATTCAGTAAGTGTGATTGTTTATAGCACCGTTCTATACGTAATTAGATAGTAGGCCTACTACCTTCTTCATTCACGTTGCATTCAGTCAGTGTTCTGGTGTGAAAAATGTCCATGGAGGCATATTTGGAAATTGGAGAGGTCAGACATAACTTCCAGATCATGACCTACATCTGCGCATGTATACGAAGTCCAAACGGAGGACAACAGTTGTGCTTTTCTTCGAATTTACTTTGAAACTGAGAATTAAAAACAGTCATAAGCAGGGTTTTCTGGATCAGAAAACATGTGAGACAGTAATTTAAGGATAGTTTCCGCCTGCAGTTGGATAATGAGGGTTCACCTGCCTCTGCATATATGATGTATCCAGGAGTGGTACGGAATGCTCCAAGACAGACACGAAGCCCTTCATGATGAATAGGATCCAAGAGTTTCAGATAAGAAGGTTTCGCAGAACCGTACACAGCAACCATAGTTTAGTTTAGAATAAACCAAGGCTCTGTAGAGGTACAGCAAATTTGTTGTTTTTTATCAGCGCCCAGTGAGTATCTGCCACGGACCCGCAGAATGTTTAGAGCTTTCTAGCAAGAAGTTTTTATGCGTTTAATATGACTAAGAATGTTGAGCGTTTGGTCGAAATAACTCCCAGAAATTCGGCCTCTTTTACCGCTGCAGTTCGATATTTCTCTATTTGGATTTCAGGATCAACAAAGGACTATCGAAAGTTATGAAAGTGAATGGACTGTGTCCTAACAGCAGAAAAGGTAAAGCCATTTTCTTCTGCCCGCAAACGTCTTGTATACACAAAGCTGGAGCCAGCGCTGAACAGTTGGGTACAAGCTTCCAGTTGCATTTAGGGCAAATCATCTACAAACAATAAGCAGTCGGAATGCTGCTGAACTGAATTAACAATGTTGTTTATTTCATGCTGAAGGGAGTAGGAGACAGGACGCTCTATTGTGGAAACACCAGCTCCTACCCATGAACCTCAGGAAGAATGGTTGCCAACCCGGACTTTAAACTATCGTTATACTAACTTTGATAAAAGGTAGAAGATGATACCGAAAACCTAGATCATAGATATCATAAAGCATCCCATATTTCCAGGTGGCATCATAGGCTTTGTCAAAGTCAAAGAAAATGGCTACCGAGTGTTGTTTATTCAGAAAGGCGCTTTGAAGCATAGATTCCAGACGGATTATATGGTCCACTATAGTTTGATGTTTGCGAAAAACCACATTGTTCTTTCGCCAGAAGGCCGTCGGTTTCAAGTTTCCAAATGAGTCTACTATTGACAATTTTTTTCCACAATTTACCAGATTACCAAGTATTACTGTTTGTCTGGTCTTGTTTCACATAGGGCATAATAGCTATTTTCTTCATAGACATTTCAAAAACGGTTTTACAAGAAGAAAAAGTTTTTTCTAATTTACCAGATACCTATATGATTGCCAGACTGAAGTTCAGAGGTAGCAGTCACAAATTACCAATCAAAGCTGGAATGATTCTTCATGATAATTACATATTTATATTTGTCATAAGCGTGAAATGGGTGTAATCGGAGACTTTTTTAAATTAAAAATAGTATATCCCCAATTCAAGCATTGTCAAGAACAGTCTCTTTCAATGAAACATTTGACATGAATGGTTTTTCTTTTCTTTCATTTCTTCAAAACTCGCGGGTATATCTTTCAGCTTTGGCAAATTCTTAAAGAGACAGAATGCAGTATAATATCTTTATGCGATCACTAAGTAATTGCATGACGTAACTGCATCTACGGTTAATATTTTTTTTTATTTGTCAAATCTCCGACAAGTAATGTTTCATTATTGCGTAGTATTTGATTCTTATATCTTAATTTTCTTTATAAAGAACACCTTAAGAGTCTACAAACGTGCAATTCCCCTGTTTAATACCAGTTTGCATTCAAGGCAGTTATTGCTCAAGGGGTTGATAAAGTAGGAAAAGGTAGCAACATGTTTTGCTGGTTGAACAACTCTCTCTCTCTCTCTCTCTCTCTCTCTCTCTCGCTCTCTCTCTCTCTCTCTCTCTCTTCTCTCTCTCTCTCTTCTCTCTCTCTCTCTCTCTCTCTCCCCCTCTCTTCTACTTAAGTGAAATGTTAAGCGTGGTGTAAAGTGAAAAGCTCGTGGGTCCAGACTGGGAAGGAATTCCAGCATGTTAGTGCCAGAAAGTAATCACAGTCTGTTGCAGCCCCCTTGGGCTCCACACTGGAATCTCCAAGCTGATTACTGCATGGTGCGATGGTGTCTGTGACGCTGCCATCGTCTGGTCTGACCAAAGATAGTTCTTGGTCTGACTCTCGACCGAGTATTTGTCGAGTTCTGCACGTTCCTCACTGGACCGAGGAGTACCCTCAGTGTGCAGAGAGTGCATGGATGTCCCCATGGTTGTGTTGGCATCACCCTTATTTCATCTTGTCTTCTCATTTACTGTTTCTCCTTCTGTACATCTCTCTCTCTCTCTCTCTCTCTCTCTCTCTCTCTCTCTCTCTCCCCTCTCTCTCTCTCTCTCTCTCTCTCTCTCTCTCTCTCTCTCTGTGTTTGCGTATGTCAGTGTGAGTTTGTATGCGCGCGAGCGTGTGTGTGTGTGTGTTGTGTGTGTGTGTGTGTGTGTGTGTGTGTGTGTGTGGTGCGTGTGCGTGCGTGCGTGCGTGCGTGCGTGTGTGTGGTGTGTGTGTGTGTGTGTTGTGTGGGGTGTGTGTGTGTGTGGTGGTGGTGTGTGTGTGTGTGTGTGTGTGTGTTGTGCGCGCGCGCGCGCGTTCGTGTGTGTGCTTGTGTGTTTGTGTTTGTTTGTGCGTGTGTCTCTGTGTGACACGCACGCACGCACACACACACACACACACACACACACACACACACACACACACACACACACACACACACACACACACACACACACACACACACACACACAGAGAGAGAGAGAGAGAGAGAGAGAGAGAGAGAGAGAGAGAGAAAGAAACAGACAGACAGACAGACAGACAGACAGACAGAGATTCTTGGTTACCACCAGTTATACTACATATCAGGCAATTACTCGGTTATTAAAACAAACACCCGTAGCATACACCTCTAACAGTACAAATCAATTAAAAGACCATTCACTTGAACATCCACTTAGTATTAATCTACAACAAATAGGTCAGTAGTTTTGCTGTGTTTGTTGTTGCTAAATGCTTCACAATTGTCATCATACATAACTAAGTAAAATGAGCAAACATAATTAGAAATAGAGAATATATTGTTGGATGAAATGGCATCCTGAGAGAGAGAGAGAGAGAGAGAGAGAGAGAGAGAGAGAGAGAGAGAGAGACAGACAGACAGACAGACAGACAGACAGACAGACAGACAGACAGAGACAGAGAGATTCATTACCCCTTTGTACGAAGTTTCACGTGTTTATACGATGGCAACATTGAAACGTATTTTTTGTGTTCCTAATTCGCTAGGAGATAACACAACTAACGAAGGTATCGCCATTACAAATGTCTTGAGAAATTGGAAAACAAAATACCATTGATTGTGAGCGAAAAACAAAATCTCATTTTTTCTGTCGATTTCAAATTAGACGTGAATAAAAACGCTCCCCGCACGTAAACTTTAATTGAGTTAACCTTACTTTCGTTAACTCTGTTGATTCATCTGGACTTTATTCATTTGACAACGGTGATGATGATTATGAATCTATCTCTATCTCTCTGTCTCTGTCTCTCTGTCAGTCTACGTCTCTCTCTCTCTCTCTCTCTCTCTCTCTCCTCTCTCTCTCTCTCTCTCTCTCTCTCTTCTCTCTCTCTGTATGTGTGTGTGCGTGTGTGTGCGTGCTTGTGTGCGCGCGCACGCGCGCGCGGTGTGTGTGTGTGTGTGTGTGTGTGTGTGTGTGTGTGTGTGTGTGTGTGTGTGTGTGTGTGTGTGTGTGTGTGTGTTCGCAATTTGTTGATCCTTATTGTCACTTCGTGTGTATCATAGCGTCGAACGGTTTCAAGGGAAAAGGCAGCCATATTGAAATCGTCGCCATATCACCACCGAGCTAATCCCGGGATAGGAACCAGGCTGAAAGCTCAATTTGTATGTCTCTCGAGTTGCTCTACATAATTTCAAATAATTATCAGCATCATTAGCAATCAAAACGGTAAATTTAGATAACTTAATTTGATAGTATGTGCAGTTCCAAGCTATTCGTGTTGCTATTGCACTCAGTTTCCGTTGCCATGTTTAATCTGGTAGCGATATCGGATATTCTGCTTGGTTTACTAAAAGATCATCAATGATGTAAACGATCTACATGCTTAATCCAGTAGCATTCTGATCATCATACTGGAGAGTTCACGGTCAAAACTATGCTCGGCGGTTATTTTGTAATGGTCACCACGTTTGAGTTAATTTGATATGAAACGGTTTAGATATTAATAATCAAGACCATACGTTAACTACAAGCCTAACTCGGCCATTTTGAAATGACCACCACGTTTAAATTAAAATCATATGAAATGGCTTAGACATTGATTATCAAAACCGTACGTTAACTACAACGCCTAACTCGACCATTTTGAAATGACCACCGCGTTTGAATTAATATCAGCTGAAATGGCGCGAATATTGATGACCAATGCCAGAAGGCCTCACTTTGATCCACTCCGACTCTTTGATTCGCAACAATATGTTCATGCCGCCATTTTTAGATGGCGGACATGTTGGATATGCTACCAGATTCATATATAAAAGAAGACTTCACCTTTTATTGAAACTGTCTACATGCCAAAAACTGTTGGATTTTGCTCATTCTCACTGATGTTTTCAGGCGCTTTTATGATGAAAGGATTAAAGAGGCAACCATCTTGAAATGGCATTTGCAAGCCACTGTGTTGACACTCAATTCGGCGGTCGTGTTTAAAATGGTGGCCATTTTTAATATACTTATTCAACGCCCATCTTTCTCCGAATTGGATGAAGATAAGTGATCGCTCGTTCATTTTCATTGTCCTGAATGTTGTGTATCTTACTTGAAGAAGACCTAGGAGGTCGAAACGCGTCGTGTTTTGTCATGTGATTCGTTTCTCAACTTTCTTTTTCTTCTTTTTTTTTCTTTTTTTTTTTTTGAGGGGGGGGGGGGGGGGGTGGGGGGGGGCGGAGCTCTTTTCAGTAATTTTTCAATTATACTTTTGGGGGGTATTTACAAGAATCCTGAGGCTAATGTCAAGGTAGGAACTGGGCTAGAAGTGTATATGAAGGTATCAGTAAGCCTCTCCAGAAGGTTGCTTGCTTGTAACTAACAACGTCAAGAGATGTTGCATTTTTGCTCAAATTTGCTCCCAGTCTACTGTCCTCCATGACCTCGAACTCAGTGGCTCTAGCTCGTGCCACTCGGGTTTGGGTTTGACCTTGAGATTTCCAGACACAGCCTTCCCTGGAGATTGATCCCTTAATGGACTGACGTTGCGGGTGTTACGAAGGGGATGAGACGTTCTGTGGGAGTGGGAGACGTGTTTGATGTTCCATCTTCTTCCCAGGTACCTTGGATGGGTTGAAAGGTAATTTACCGCCTCTGATCCTTCTCCTGTTATGACTGTCTTACCTCTCTGTTGTTCTTCTTGTACTCCCTGTTCTTATAGAGCAAGGAGTACTTTAAACTGGGAACGAGGAATGCTGTCTCTGTGTGTCTGTCTGTCTGTCCGTCTGTGGTCAAAATGTGTTCCACTCGCTCCAGACAAAACTATTGGGCCGATCGTTCTGAAAATGTGTAGGTATGTTCATTATGGGTCACGGATGATGCCCGATGTTTTATTTTACCGTTATATCCGTTACAAAGGGCTATAACGGCCCATAACGGTTTTTCTTCTTATAGAATATCCCAGAAAGTACTCGGCCGATCTTTCTGAAAATTTGTAGGTATGTTCATTTAGGGTCACGAATGATGCCTGGTGTTTTATTTTACCGTTATATTCGTTACTAAAGGCTATACGGCCCGTAACATTATTTTCTTTTTTATAGAATATCTCAGAAAGTACTTGGCCGATCTTTCTGAAAATTTGTAGGTATGTTCATTATGGGTCACGGATGATGCCCAATGTTTTATTTTACCGTTATAGACGTTAATAATGGCTGTAAGGGCCCATTACGGTTTTTCTTCTTTATGGAAAATCTCAGTAAGTACTTGGCCGATCTTTCTGAAAATTTGTAGGTATGTTCATTATGGGTCACAGATGATCGCCGGTGTTTATCAAAATAGCCGTTACTAACGGCTATATCGGCCAATAACGGCTTTTCCTCTCTATGGAATATCTCACGCGTATTCAAGATAACTGGGGGTACGTTTATATGCTTGCATCTTTTCCTTGTTACTCTGTCTTTTATTTCATGTAATTGACCTCTCGCTCTCTGTCGCTGTCTGTCTGTCTGTCTGTCTCTCTCTCTCTCTCTCTGTCTCTCTCGCTCTCTCTCTCCGCTCTCTCGCTCTCTCTCTCTCTCTCTCTCTCTCTCTCTCTCCTCTCTCCTCTCTTCTCTCTCCTCTCCTCTCCTCTCTCTCTCTCTCTTCTCTCTCTAAGTGCAATAATATTATTTCATTCTGTTCTTTGTACTCTCCGTGTTTGATTGGAGTGAAGGTGGACATGTGGACTGGGAGGGTAGGGGATATTTTTCATGCGTTTTAGGTGACTGCCTCTTTCTCCTTTTTTCTCTCACTCTTTTCCACCTCTTCCTCTTTCTAATTGTCTTTTTCAAAGTTGCATTTTTTCTATATATAATTTTTCCAGTAGTTATGTCTTGAACTGTCTTCATTTAATCCTCTCTCTCTCTCTCCTCTCTCCTCTCTCTCTCTCTCTCTCTCCTCTCTCTCTCTCTCTCTCTCTCTCTCTCTCTCTCTCTCTCTCTCTCTCTCTCTCTCTCTCCTCTCTCTCTCTCTCTCTCTGAGTAGTGTGTGTCGGTGGGGGATGTGCGTGTGTATGTGCTCTCTTTCTATGCCTTTGCCTGTGCGCGACAATTGGTGTGTGGTGTGTGTGTGTGTGTGTGTGTGTGTGTGTGTGTATGTGTGTGTGTGTGTGTGTGTGTGTGTGTGTGTGTGTGTGTGTCGCGCGCGCTGCGCGCGGCGTGTGCGTGTATGCGTACATGTGTGCGCGCGCGTGCGTGTTCGTGTGTGCATGTGAGAGAGAAAGAGTGTCTACCTGTGTGTCTCCCACAAATTACACACACACACACACACACACACACACACACACACACACACACACACACACACACACACACACACACGCACGCACGCACGCACGCACGCACGCACGCACGCACGCACGCACACCACACACACACACACACACACACAACACACACACACACAACACACACACAAACGCGAACACATGCCTGCGCGCAACCACACACACACACACACACACCACACACCGGCCGCGCACCCCACACACACACACACACACACACACACACACACACACACACACACACACAACAACCACTATGCGCCCACGCACACACATGGGCCCATGCCAGCACATGATACACACACGTGTACATTCACTACACACACATAAAAAAAATGGTAGGTAGGCACTCAAGGTCTGACCAGCGCTGAGTCGTAGCCACGAGACCCTCTTCTTCAATTTCTCATCTTAGTTGTTAATTCATTTATCCATCAGCTTCAAATCATGCGTAGTGTGGTCTCAAAACTTAGCTGATGTGGCGTAGCGTATATGGACAAGACCGCACGCAGTGACGCTCCTTCATGAAACTGAAACTGAATCTCAAGAGGAAAATACCTTGAATAAAAGGGTATATTTTTAAAACAAGCGGGGATCTGATCAAACTTTTTGTCTGACACACTGCCAGGAGAACGAAGAAGAAGCAGACAGAAAAGAGATGGGAG
>CM031601.1:57766613-57771613 GCA_018398815.1 Conus ventricosus
TTCGTGTGGTGTGGGGGGTGTGTAGGGGAAAAAGACGTACAGGCATCCAAGCTTCTTCAGGTGACAGTCGCAAAACGCACTGCACACCATCCGTAACTTTTTCGTAATTATCTAAAATGCTTACATTGTTTGAAAATATTGTTGACACTAAAAAGAATGCCAGGATATATAAAAAATAGAAAAAACTGGATTTACGAGAGAGAGAGAGAGAAGAGAGAGAGAGAGAGAGAGAGAGAGAGAGAGAGAAAAGAGAGAGAGACTTTCTGAGTTTTTGACCAGTTGGTTAACGGACTTTATGGGTTGGGAAGGACACATCACACACACACACACACACACACACACACACACACACACGCACACGCACACGCACACGCACACACACACACGCACACACATACATACACACACACATACACGCGCGCGCGCGCACCCTCGCACGCACGCACTCGAACACACACACACACACGCGCGCGCGCACGCACGCACGCACGCACGCACGCACGCACGCACGCACGCACGCAAGCACGCACGCACGCACGCAAGCACACACACACACACACACACACACACACACACACACACATGAGAAGCGTACTTTTTTCAATCGCCCTTTCCCGGGTATCATTTACTACAATCCCCAGGATCCAGCTAGACAGTCAGAGAGTGCATGCCTTCCTCCCCAGTCTAAAGAGACTTCATTAACTGCAGTCCGCCCGTCTCCACAAATAGGCCATCAGCCTCCTTTTGCCATCAACTGACCATCTGGGAAAGGCGGCGGGTGCTGGACAAGGTTATTGCCTCCCTGTCGCCTTCCACTACCACCCACCCACTCACCCCCCATACCCCTTCTTCCGTCCTGTCTCAGACGTGGTCGCTTACGCGTGGGGTATGGAGTGCACCGGGAAATGGTGTGTGTGTGTGTGTGTGTGTGTGTGTGTGTGTGTGTGTGTGTGTGTACATGCGGCAGCACGCGCACGTTTGTTCGTGTGTGTGTGTTTGGGGGTGGGAACGTGTGTGTGCGTGTGTGTGCGCGCGCATGCGCGCATCGCGGCGTGTGTGTGTATGTGTGTGTGTGTGTGTGCGTGCGTGTGTGTGTGTGTGTGCGTGCGCAACGCGCGCGCGCGTTGTGTACATGTGTATGTCTGCGGTGTGACTATGAACATCGTGTAGATATTTACGAGTGGAGGTGGAGGTGGTGCAGTGTGGGAGAGATAAGTGTTGGTGACCGCGCGGACGTGTATATTCGGCACTCCCACTGGGCTCATTCCGCATACCAGATCCCCAGCCAAACTCCTAATCTTCTGTTCCAGCACCGCTACCACAGTGCACAGGAAGCAATCACTATCACGTTGCCATGAGGCAACCCAACGGAGAAGACACTGCACTGCTTCTGAGTCACTTCCGTTCTGTTCAGTGGGTGGTCTGTTCTGACACAGTCGTAGGCAGGGCACAACCCACGGAGTCCCCTGCTACTGACGACAATCACTGTTTTGTGGTAGAACCAGTGTGGCTGACCATCACCTCCACAGAGATCAGCCATGTCTGTTAATCTAGATGAATCTTGCGATAGCAGCCATTTAAACTATAATTCACCAAGGGCGCCGGTGCCGGGGCTGCGGTGGACCGGGCTGGGCTGTGGCTTTGAAGAAAAAGAAACACCGAAGGTGCTGGGGAGGACCCAGAGAAGCACTGTCTTCACCTGCCCTTAGAGCAGTCCTGTACCACCCCTGGAGGCCTGCGCTGTGTTGACGATGGTACAGGCACGCGCAGGACACTCCATTAAGATATCAAGGGACATAACTGCTCCTGAACAGAGGTAAATTAGACTACAGGATGCAGCTCATAACAGCCCCAAAGTAGCATCCCCCATGGGAGTACCAGCCCGTATTTCATGACTGCAGAGCCCACCGGCGAAAAACACCACCCCCCAGCTGCCGAGCACACCCCACAGACCCAACCACCCCTGCCCACGGACAGATGAAGACAGTGCCACTCCAGACACAGCCAAGCTTTCGCCATACGGTCTTATGTGCCCTCAAGAGAGAATCCAAAGTTGTAGTCTTTCCCACTGTCAACAGGACTTTCCCTGTGGTCAGTGGGTCTTTCCTCACCGCCACTGGACCTTTCTCCAGGGTCAGCCTAGTTAAGGCAAAGAAGAAAAAGAAAACACCCGAAGGTGCTGGGGAGGACCCAGAGAAGCACTGTCTTCACCTGCCCTTAGAGCAGTCCTGTACCACCCCTGGAGGCCTGCGCTGTGTTGACGATGGGTACAGGCACGCGCAGGACACTCCATTAAGATATCAAGGGACATAACTGCTCCTGAACAGAGGTAAATTAGACTACAGGATGCAGCTCATAACAGCCCCAAAGTAGCATCCCCCATGGGTGTACCAGCCCGTATTTCATGACTGCAGAGCCCACCGGCGAAAAACACCACCCCCCAGCTGCCGAGCACACCCCACAGACCCAACCACCCCTGCCCACGGACAGATGAAGACAGTGCCACTCCAGACACAGCCAAGCTTTCGCCATACGGTCTTATGTGCCCTCAAGAGAGAATCCAAAGTTGTAGTCTTTCCCACTGTCAACAGGACTTTCCCTGTGGTCAGTGGGTCTTTCCTCACCGCCACTGGACCTTTCTCCAGGGTCAGCCTAGTTAAGGCAAAGAAGAAAAAGAAACACCCGAAGGTGCTGGGAGGACCCAGAGAAGCACGTCTTCACCTGCCCTTAGAGCAGTCCTGTACCACCCCTGGAGGCCTGCGCTGTGTTGACGATGGTACAGGCACGCGCAGGACACTCCATTAAGATATCAAGGGACATAACTGCTCCTGAACAGAGGTAAATTAGACTACAGGATGCAGCTCATAACAGCCCCAAAGTAGCATCCCCCATGGTGTACCAGCCCGTATTTCATGACTGCAGAGCCCACCGGCGAAAAACACCACCCCCCAGCTGCCGAGCACACCCCACAGACCCAACCACCCCTGCCCACGGACAGATGAAGACAGTGCCACTCCAGACACAGCCAGCTTTCGCCATACGGTCTTATGTGCCCTCAAGAGAGAATCCAAAGTTGTAGTCTTTCCCACTGTCAACAGGACTTTCCCTGTGGTCAGTGGTCTTTCCTCACCGCCACTGGACCTTTCTCCAGGGTCAGCCTAGTTAAGGCAAAGAAGAAAAAGAAACACCCGAAGGTGCTGGGAGGACCCAGAGAAGCACTGTCTTCACCTGCCTTAGAGCAGTCCTGTACACCCTGGAGGCCTGCGCTGTGTTGACGATGGGTACAGGCACGCGCAGGACACTCCATTAAGATATCAAGGGACATAACTGCTCCTGAACAGAGGTAAATTAGACTACAGGATGCAGCTCATAACAGCCCCAAAGTAGCATCCCCATGGGTGTACCAGCCGTATTTCATGACTGCAGAGCCCACGCGAAAAACACCACCCCCCAGCTGCCGAGCACACCCCACAGACCCAACCACCCTGCCACGGACAGATGAAGACAGTGCCACTCCAGACACAGCCAAGCTTTCGCCATACGGTCTTATGTGCCCTCAAGAGAGATCCAAAGTTGTAGTCTTTCCCACTGTCAACAGGACTTTCCCTGTGGTCAGTGGGTCTTTCCTCACCGCCACTGGACCTTTCTCCAGGGTCAGCCTAGTTAAGGCAAAGAAGAAAAAGAAACACCCGAAGGTGCTGGGGAGGACCCAGAGAAGCACTGTCTTCACCTGCCCTTAGAGCAGTCCTGTACCACCCCTGGAGGCCTGCGCTGTGTTGACGATGGGTACAGGCACGCGCAGGACACTCCATTAAGATATCAAGGGACATAACTGCTCCTGAACAGAGGTAAATTAGACTACAGGATGCAGCTCATAACAGCCCCAAAGTAGCATCCCCCATGGGTGTACCACCCGTATTTCATGACTGCAGAGCCACACCGGCGAAAAACACCACCCCCCAGCTGCCGAGCACACCCCACAGACCAACCACCCCTGCCCACGGACAGATGAAGACAGTGCCACTCCAGACACAGCCAAGCTTTCGCCATACGGTCTTATGTGCCCTCAAGAGAGAATCCAAAGTTGTAGTCTTTCCCACTGTCAACAGGACTTTCCCTGTGGTCAGTGGGTCTTTCTCACCGCCACTGGACCTTTCTCCAGGGTCAGCCTAGTTAAGGCAAAGAGAAAAGAAACACCCGAAGGTGCTGGGGAGGACCCAGAGAAGCACTGTCTTCACCTGCCCTTAGAGCAGTCCTGTACCACCCCTGGAGGCCTGCGCTGTGTTGACGATGGGTACAGGCACGCGCAGGACACTCCATTAAGATATCAAGGGACATAACTGCTCCTGAACAGAGGTAAACGACTGTGGCTTTGGAAAGAAGGGGGGGGGGGGGATCGGATTGAGCGGCTTGGGTCCAGTGGCATGGAGGTGGCACAGAAGATGGGACAGCACAAAAAAAATAGATGAATGAATAAATAGAAAAATAGATTAATAGATAATATACCATGGGCGTGAACGTGGCAAGGAGGTGCAGGCTGAGTCTTTTACAAGAGCAGGGTCTGAAGGATCACCAAATTAGGGACTTTTCATGCAGACTCAAGAGTTTACGGATGATAAACATGATGCTGTGGAATTCTATTCTCGTTTGAATACATGATAGGGCGGTAGTCTGTGCGTCCTTTCAAAACACATCCTTACGTAAATCTGACCTGAGAGCAATATGCACTCCGCCTTTTGTCAAATAATTGAGCCACACTTTCAGAAGCACGTTTATATGAGTAGATGAAAGTCGACATTGTGGTTCCATTCTTCCAAGTTCAATCCACAGCACACATGATTCTGGATGAGCACGCCGGCATCAACACCTCTCACAAAGATTGCCTCTAGCGTGAATGGAACCGACAGTCCCCAAGACTGCAAAGTCCACAAAGCGGACAACGCCACAGCTGTGGCTGCTTGGTGACAACGCCTGTCTGAGAGATCCATGTCGGCTGAGCG
>CM031601.1:57776613-57799113 GCA_018398815.1 Conus ventricosus
TGCTTTTCTCCACCGAGCCTGGGATAGATAGATAGATAGATAGATAGATAGATAGATAGATGATTGATAGATAGATAGATAGATAGATAGATAGATGTAGATAGATAGATAGATAGATAATGAGATAGGCAGGTAGATAGACAGACAGACAGACAGATAAGTTGCTAACTGAATCAGTTTCCTAAACGAAACGAGAATTTGTGGCAAAGAAACGAAGCCATGAAACTGGGCATCTTTCTGTTTTTTGTGTGTAACTGGAGACAGAGAGAGAGAGAAAGAGAGAGAGAGAGAGAGAGAGAGAGAGAGAGAGAGACAGACAGACAGACAGAGACAGAGACAGAGAGAAGGAGAGAGAGTAGGGGAGACAGACAGACAGACAGACAGAGAGATGTAAGCAATACTGTAACCCTATAACATGAAATGTGACCTCGAACGAAAGAAGCTGTGTCTTTCAACACCTCCTCCAACAGCTCAGATCCACTTCTCTTTTCAGTCAGACGGGTCTAACCGAAAGCAGTCAAAAGAATGAATATCATATAAAGAAGAAGTTCCACCACCACTCCACCCCCCCCCCCCCCTTCCCCCACGTCCCGTTTCCTTCCCCTTCGCTGACATTAACGGTTTGCCGCAGGTGGGAGCTGAATGGAACACGAGGAAATAGGGCGACAATCATGGGGAGGAACGGGAGGGAAGATGTGGCTGGGAAAACCAATGGTCAGACCTCGCTGTGACAGAATCAATAGGATGATGGGGCTGGTGGTCAGTTGTGCTCAGACGTAAAGGTCGCTTCTGGGCGAGGGTCTTGAAGCGACAATGCGTAAAGGATGTTCTGCTCTCTCAGCTAATTGCCTGGGGAAGTTGGGCTGGCTGGCTGGCTGGCTGGTTGGTTGGTTGGATCTTTCCTCGTCGTTGGGTTGGTTGGTTGGTTGGTTGGTTGGCTGGTTGGTTGGCTGGTTAGTTGGTTGCATCTTTTCTTATAGTTTGATCAGTTAGTTAGTTGGTTGGCTGATCTTTCCTTGTAGTTTAGGATGGTTGGTTGGCTGGTTGGTTGATTGGCTGGTCGGTTGATTGGCTGGTTGATTGGTTGGCTGGATGAAACAAGGTAATAAATCAAATGGTGAACACTGAACAGACCAGCTAAGATATTCCGCCTGCCCCTCCAAGCTAATTTCACAAAGACCCTGACCCTTTTGATCCCAAGCCACTCCATCGTCCTCTCAGCCGAAACGGTGGGCGTTAACCCATTAAACGTCGTTGGTACAGTGCACTGCCCTCGGTGACCCACAAAGTTTGACAAGACAGCTGGCACGTGCTGCTCGGCAACTGGCCTGGTTCAGTGAGAATGATTTGATTGCTGGAGTGAACGAGCAGATCTCGCTTGATTCGGCGGGTGTGAGATGTGCAGTCTGCTGACTTGATTGGATGACAGGGGCTGAGGTGAATTCAGTCAGCAATGGCTTTAGGCAATGTGTCACTGCTTTGTACTACATCTCACTACGTCTTACTGCTTTCTACTACATATTACTACTTTTACTACATGTTATGCCCTGCGGGTCACTTGAGGTGGTACCCCTCACTGATACACTGCACAACCAAAGAGTACATACGTCCTGGACACCCCGAAACGTACACCAGTCCTAACCTGAAAACAAGCAGGAACAGAAAGAAACCAATTCCAATGCTGATTTACTAGCGTTACACTACAAAGACGTGAAATAACTAACCAACGAAGAAAGGCAAGTGCATATGGAACAAATGTAGGATAGTATAGAGTGAATATTGCAGTGCCCACTCTAGAGGAGTTCGGTTGAACACGATGATTGTCTCCCCTGTCGTTGATCATGCAAACTGTGGAAATATCAGTTTGAAGAGTGCTACGATGATTTAAGATAAGCTATTGTCACGAACGGCACGTGCTGCTCATCAACTAGCTGGTTGAGTGCGAATGACACTGTCAAAATGGTTTCTTCGGCAATGATGATGTAATGAAAATGTGCGACGGTGTTGAACATGCCATTTCTGTTTCCATTGTTTTGTTCCCCAGTAATTATTCTCTGATACACATTTGACCTTTCCTTGGTGACCTTTGTCTTTCTGTGCTTCAATGCCTGTGCTGATATGTCGTCAAGTGCTGACCATTTGTTTTCTGTTAGTCCAGCTGATATCCAGATCTTTTCTCCTGCTGAAAGTCAACTGGAGAGTACTACTTTCTGCATTGTCATGTCTGTTCTTTGGGATGTCTGCAGAAAACGTGTATATCCAAAATTCGGTTGCTTGTTTTATACTGTAATCTTTCTTCTTCTTCTTCTTCTTCTTCTTCTTCTTCTTCTTCCGTATCGCATACTGTGTATGAAATATACATTACATTGCAGTCTGTTTTGTGCATCAATTTGCATGGCGGTATTATATTCCCGTTATTGTTCATCCAGCTGATCGCTCAGACAAAGGAAGGACAAAAGTACGCCGAGCACAACACCAGCATTCGGTATTCAGAAAGGGGTCATCGACAAAACACGAAACATATTTTGCAGTCCCTGACATAATACTTTAAAGCCCCAAAGTGAGATAAACATTGGTGGTGCTAAAGGCGTCAATCATTGCACGTAGCTTATACTATATATCAATAAAAAATAAAAATAAAAATAAAAATAAAAATACCATGAACATTTTGAAATAGCTGGGTTTGTTTTACTTTTAGCGCGCGCGCGCGCGCGGGCGTTTGTGTATATATATATGTGTGTGTGTGTGTGTGTGTGTGTGTGTGTGTGTGTGTGTGTGTGTGTGTGTGTGTGTGTCTGCCTGTCTGTGTTTTGATGTATAAATGAAAGTCATATGATTACTGACTTTGCCCCCAATGAATGCTTGCTCTTGTATTCGATGTAAGAAGTGAGTTACAGTGATTTTTAACCACCGCCACCACCACTCTCTCCCCACCAACTAAAAACAAGACACAGACATACCTTGACAGCAAATGCCACTGAAGAATGGGCAGCTAAGCCAGTCGTAGACTTAAGATAAACTGAATAGTCAAAGTAGAGTCATCAAACATCTTAACGACTGGAAACTGTGATTTAGCAGAAGACAAACAGGCGAACGCGTTCAGTATGTGGAAAGAGAAACTGAACGAAAACAACAGAAAATAGATGCGAAAAGGAAAGGAAAACGTACAGAAAGAGAGAACTGAGCCGAGCGCTGGAACGACAATAATTTCCAACACACAGCTCCCAGAACTCACGTGAAAAAAATAAACTGCGTAACGAAAAGCCAGGAAAGGGGAGAGAATGAAAATGAAATGAAATAAAAGAACATAGTGAAATGAAATAAAACGATATAATGCGAGAAGACTCTAAGTGACGGACAACCACACAGAAAACAAAACGAACAACGAGTCTGAACCCATCCAACAAATACAGAAACGCAAAAAAAAACCAAAGGAAACAAAGCAACCCTGACACATAAAAGCAGATGAGGGGGGGGGGGGGGCAGCGAGGGTGAGGGGAGAGCGGGGAGCAAAGAGATTAGAATCGCAGAGATGCCCCGAGGGAAAAATGGATACCCTGTCGAACTCAATTCCACACCCACAATCAACTTCACAATTCAACAACAAAAAAGGACATCAAAACTAAAGCAGACAACAGCAAAGAAAACAAAAATCAAATCACGCATGCCCCAAGGCCTTTACGTAATGGAATTTGCCATCTGTTTTGCTGTGAGAGAGAAGAAAAGGAAAATAAGGTCCGCAAAGGCAGTCGATAGCCTAGATGGGCAGCATTTGTTTTGAAGTGCAAGAAAGAAAAGAGAGAAGGAAAGTAGTAAGCCTATCAACGACGTAGAAGAAACTCAAAAGTAACCTTGAAATCTCTAGACATTGGAAAACTGATACACGAAACACAAAAGACTCATCTCGGTCTTTGACCTGATGAATTATTTCATTTCCTCAGCGATCTTCAACAACGCTGCATCAATAGATTAACTATATCTGTTAAATAATGTATGTATGAAGAGCTTAGTGCGAGGCATGTTGCCTAGGCTCGAACTAAGTGCAGATGCATGAGAACATGTCATGTCCTCTGTGTGTGTGTGTGTCTGTGTGTGTGTGGTGTGTGTGTGTGTGTGTGTGTGTGTGTGTGTGCGTGTGCGTGTGTGTGTGTGCAATAGACATCAGAATATAAACATAGTCATTTTGCATAGTATGTACCCAGGGTAAACTCGCTTCGTTTTTGTCTCTCCATCCCAACTTGAACCATTGGTAACCTCAGGCACGTAAAACTAGTCACGTTTAATACATCTTCATAACAAGATCGGTCGGTTTGGCTCCGAGCTGTATATAACATCCGAAACCTGCAGCAACAAACAGCTTCTTCGACCCCCGTTTGTTAACAATGTCTTCGAACCTCCCACCTTCAACCGCCAGGTCTCAACAATTGTCTTCATTCCATAGCTTTTCACAACTGTCTTCGACCACCCAGCTCTCTTGAACCACTTGCTGTTAACAGCCGTCTCTACCACCCAGCTCAAAACAATCCTGAACTCAAAGCAGTAAATAGCAGTCTTCAGCCCCCATTTCTAAACAACTGTCTTCGAGCCAGAAGTAAAGCAAACGCTGTCTTTTAAATCACGTTGTAAACAACTGGTTTGGATTCAGGCTGTAAACAGCTCTCTTCAATCCAAGCTGCAAATAACTGCCTCTGACCACGGCTGTTAACAGCTGTCTCTGACGCCCAGCGCCAAACAACATTCAGTGACCCTCAGCAGTGGACAGACATCTTTGATTCCAGCCGTAAACAAGTGTCTTGGACACACAGTTGTTGCCAAACGTCTTTGATCGTAGGTCCCAGCTGTGAAATTGTGTCTTCTGACCTCAGCTATGAACATGTGTCTCTGATCCTCAGCGGTGAACATGTGTCTCCGAACCACAGCTTTGAACATGTGTCTCTGAACCTCAGCTGTGAACAACCGTCTTCTGACCTCAGTTGTGAACATGTGTCTTCTGACCTCAGCTGTGAACATGTGTCTTCTGACCTCTGCTGTGAACAAGTGTCTTCAGACCTTAACTGTGAACGGGTGTCTTCTGATCTCAACTGTTGACAGGTGTCTTCTGACGTCAGCTGTGAACATGTGTCTCTGAACCTCAGTTGTAAACAAGTGTCTTCTGGACCTCAGCTGTGAACATGTGTCTTTAGACGTCAGCTGCGAACATGTGTCTTCAGACCTCAGCTGTGAACATGTGTCTTCAGACGACAGCTGTGAGCATGTGTCTTCAGACGTCAGCTGTGAACATGTGTCTGAACCTCAGCTGTGAACATGTGTCTTCAGACCTCAGCTGTGAACGTGTGTCTTCAGACGTCAGCTGTGAATATGTGTCTTCAGACGTCAGCTATGAACATGTCTTCTGAACTAAGCTGTAAACATGTACCTTCAGACCTCAGCTGTGAACAAGTGTTATCTAATCTAGCTGTGAACAAATGTCTTCAGACCCTAGCCTCCACCTGCGAACTAGTGTTGCAGAATCCACATTTAAGCAAACGTTTTGTGGTTGTTTTCGAAACCCAGCTGTTAACAAGTATCTTTGTCCCCCTGCCATAAACAAGAGTTATCGACGCCAAACAGTGAACAACTGTTTCCAACCCCAAATGCACGCAAATATGCTAAACGCTTACATGCGTAGCTTCCTCACCAACATAAAACAATCGTCTCCATACGGTGGTTAGTGTTTGGAGCTTGGGACTGGAAGGTCATGGGTTCAAGTCCTATCCGAGGTATTTGCTTATCGGATTTGTTGTCTCAGGTAACTCCTACCTAGAATCCAGCGAGCATGTGTTGGGCTCAAACGGAAGGTCAGAATAACAACGCAGTCGAGTTTCGCAAATTAATGGTCATGTCTATGCACGTATTATTCATGCTTCTCTGAAGTGTCAGGCTCTCTGGGAGCTGGCTGACATCGAAGTGTATTAGGACCGGATCATGGAACTCAGTAGCATCATCTTCTCAGTCCTCATCACCACCTGTCATAATTTCAACAGACAAAGAGTCCCCAGTTCTGTGGCTCTGTACACCCAGCTTTCGTGGTGACCTCACTTTTGATTTCCTCTTCATGTCTAAGCTCGTGATCAGTTTGCATTGAAGTCTTTGGCCTCCACAAGCCAGGCCCGGAATCGCACGGCACCGCAAAGATTGGCACGGCCCGGCACGGCACGGATACACCGCACGGCACACTATCACTAGGATAGTTTTCGGACATACGACAAAATTGAGCTGCTACATAGGTATGGAATACCGCCCGGTAGTGGCTCGGAATGACTCACTCTAAGGTCGTCAGACTGCCGGAATTACCTCGAATATGTAGGCGTAAATGCCGGCCCGCTCGGGAAAAGAGGCATCAAAAATGACCCTACAGTCCTTGGACAGACGTGAAGGCACACTCCACAGAACGACAGACTGTGACATTCATTCATAAGCTCGGGTCATTTTCATTAAGAAAATGACGCAATCGATACATGACGTCTATTCGCTCTGCGCTTGTTTTATATTTCTATGTCCAAACGACAAAACTAATTGTTAGTTTTTGCTTTAAGGCAGTACGTTTATAATTTCAAGCGTTATGTAGACTCGTATTGTATTAATAATAAAATAATTTACAATCGTAGGGTATGGAAAACCATCGTACTGACCAATCGC
This sequence comes from Conus ventricosus, assembly GCA_018398815.1. NCBI lineage: Eukaryota > Metazoa > Mollusca > Gastropoda > Neogastropoda > Conidae > Conus > Conus ventricosus. Next base: position 57,783,292 of record CM031601.1, read on the forward strand.
AATTATCCAAGTGTCAGTGGTTTCTCCGTCCGCGCATGTGCAGTAAGTATTAACTGTTGCATCTTAATCTTGGTCAACCCGGTCGACGTGAAATTGGCTCCGCAAGAAAGGTCAAATTATTCGAAAAGCAAGAAACCTTTTGAAGGCATCAGTCGAGGCCGGACTGAAGGGCACTACAGGGCACTAGGACGATACCCACAACTTTTACGGGAAGGTCTGAACGAGTCTCATCGTTCCGTGGGCGAGTCTGTTAGCTGTGGTCAAAAAGGCTGTCTTGAGGTAAATAGGTCTAAATCATTTTTTCGTATAGCGCAACAAAATTTATTTCAATATAATCGTATTAAGGCACATTACCGATTCAATAATATTTTGTGCGCGCGATCATTTAAAATGCTCTGAATTAAATATTTCAGGTTTACCAGTCAACACGTATGATTGATCGTAGAGCTGTCATTTTCATCTGTTTGCTCTCATCATATCGTGTTGCCATGTACTAATCCATATTATGTAAATTCTATTTCAGCTCACCGTTGTATGCAACCATATTTAGAAGATGTGATATTTGTGTGAATGCAGTTTTATTATTTAAAGAATCGTAAACGAGTTCAAGTTATGAACGAAACATTTTCTCAGATCTAAGTGATCTGTGTAATATGAAGATTGACGCCATTTGATTTAATCTGTTCAAGGATTAAATATAATTGTAATTCATCAAGCATTAAGCCTTGGCGAATAACTCAGTCAAGGCAGATTGGAATATTCGTGTACACTTTCCTTCCTTGTTAACGAGTTTTATCGTAAAGCAATTTTTAAAGGAAATCAATTGTAAATGATAGAGCAAGCTAGTGCAATTGTAAAGTGTGTTTAGAGCGTGTAATGGGTGGAAGAGTGATGTGCCACTACAGTGCAAGATCTAAGACGATTGTTATCTTGCAGGTTTTACTCCTACTTCTGTTTCTACTCCTGTTCCTGCTACTACTCCTACTACTCCTTTTCATCCATCCTGATCATCTCTCCGCATCTTTATCTTCACCTTCGGCACACATCTTTATCCCGCTACATCCTTCGTCGAGAGGAACGTGCTGGTGTGTCAACCTTGCCGGGATCTGGAAGTGAACTGTGAACGTCAGTGGAACTCCGGAACGCTACACGATTCCGTGAAGCTGAGTGGCAATCACATAAACACATCCCTCCACATTCAAGCACGCTACAACACACTCAGACATTTTTCTTTGTATATCTTCTTGTGCATAATTATATTCTGTGTGTATTCTCCGGAAGATATATTTTGTAGCACGAGCGGACAATCGATATTTGTGCTACTGCAAGAAGCGAAGTGAAGACGGACAGAGACTTGGTTGTTACAAGTGTATGTGCATGATTAATTTCTTTTGTGTGTAATTCATTTCATAGGGAACAAACGGATACAGCATTGAAAGCAACAATACGACATATTCACTGCAGATCATCATCATCGTTATTGTTACTTTATTAAATTCAGTTGTTGTTATCAAAATCAAACCTCTTATTCCATCTGTAGAAAGGAAGTGAAGGGTGTGGACGAAAGCTTGACTTTCCTACTACGGTCTATCGTTCTTGCCTGAGCATTCAACCATCATTTATGAATGGGGTCTTATTAAAAACGTCACACAGACACTCCGACTAGCTCCACGACTTAGCAGTCGGCAGGTGGGGACTCGCAACTTAGCTGTCAGCAGCTGGGGATTCACAACTTGGCTGTCAGCAGCCGGGGATTGACAACTTGACTGTCAGCAGCAGTTGGGGATTTACGACACAGCTGTCAGCACCTGGGGATTTACGACACAGCTGTCAGTAGCTGGGGATTCACAACTTGGCTGTCAGCGGCTGGGGATTCACGACAAAGCTGTCAGCAGCTGGGGTTTCATAACTTAGTTGTCGTCAGCTGGGAATTCACAACTTAGCTGTCAGCAACTAGGGATTCACGACTCAGTTGTCGTCAGCAGGGGATTCACGACTTAACTGTCAGCAGCTGGTAATTCCCGACTTGGCTGTCAGCAGCTGGGGATTCACAACTTGGCTGTCAGCAGCTGGGGATTCACAACTTGGCTGTCAGCAGCTGGGGATTCACAACTTGGCTGTCAGCAGCTGGGGATTCACAACTTGGCTGTCAGCAGCTGGGGATTCACGACTCAGTTGTCGTCAGCTGGGGATTCAGGACTTAGCTGTTAGCAGCTGGGAATTCACGACATAGCTGTCAGCAGCGGGGGATTCACGACATAGCTGTCAGCAGCGGGGGATTCACGACTCAGTTGTCGTCAGCTGGGGATTCAGGACTTAGCTGTCAGCAGCTGGAAATTCACAACTTGGCTGTTGTCAGCTGGGGATTCACGACTTAGCTGTCAGCAGCTGGAGATTCACAACTTAGCTGTCGTTAGCTTGAGATTCACAACTTAGCTGTCAGCCACTCGGGATTCACAACTTAGCTGTCAGCCACTCGGGATTCACGACTTAGCTGTCAGCAGCTGGAAATTCACAACTGTGCTGTCAGCAGCTGGGATTCACAAGATAGCTGTCAGCAGCTTTGGATTCACGACTTAGCTGCCAGCAGCTGGATATTCACAACTTAGCTGTCAACAGCTGGGGATTCACGAGTTCGCTGTCAGCAACAGGGGTTTCACGACTTAGCTGTCGTCAGTTCGGGATTTGCTGGTGGCGCTCCGTGTATGTTGGATCAGAACAGGCACCACTGACAGTCATCGATGTGTTTCCATCTGTGTCTCATCCAGCGGGATAACCCGTAATTATCTGACGTGCCACTGTCTCCATCCATAAAACAAGTGGTTTGGCTTTTGTTGCTATGATTTTTTTTGGACACTTTTTTTTATGAAGGCAGCAAGATTTACTCAGATTTGAGGGAGTTTCATTTCTGCTTATTTGCCAAGTGATTCCCATCAGCAGGTAACAGACTATCAAGAACTGCAGACCTGCCTACCCTTCCGTAATCGTCCGTAATCTTACGGAAATTAACCCCCCATTACGGAGGTACGATTTTCCGTGCGAAATTACGGAAAAGAAAATTGAAAAACTACGCAAATTCCAGACTCGAAAAATTCTTGACTGCTAGACCTTTCCAAGACCACAGAGTAACTTCCCTTGACTCAAGCCGAAACCACAGATGGTTCGGAACTTGCGATTGGTCAATGTGGTGCTGTGGGCCAACACGACGCGCCATCACATCTGTGCGCGCCATTCGAAGTCTTTTGTTCAGCCATTGTAAGACAAAGTTTCAACCAATTTTTTGCCGGCGATTGTGAAAATGGCGGAAAAATCTTCTAAACGTTTGCATGAAACCGACGACGAGGGTTCGAAAACCACTGTGCCACAACGGAAGAAGGCGAAGAAGCAAGTGTTCCGAAGTAAACACACGCGGACTTGGCCTTGTCTTTTGCAATCCAAAAAACATGGACCTGGATTTGTATACTGCTCGGTGTGCAATTCAGACTTCTCCATCGGACATGGGGGAGCAAATGACTGCAAGCGCCATATCTCGGGGAAAATGCACAAAGAGACAGCTGCGAGTGCCTCCAGTCAGAAGATCACATCGTTGTTTACGAAATCCAGCGAGAGCAGCTGTCAGACCCACACACGGAAGATCACCAACGCTCAACCTCACTGACCAAAGGTCTACCCTGCACCAGGACACCATTGAGGCACTCCTTGTTCTCAAAACCCGGCCTGCAGAGAACACAGATCTTGAGCCAGAGGAACTGGACCATCTCAAGAGTGCCTACTCCAAGCAGCAGGCACAATACAAGGCTTAGTGCAACACACACACACACACACACACACACACACACACACACACACACACACACACACACATTTTTTTATTTTTTTTTTTGGGGGGGGGGGGGGTTGTACATTAGGTTCTTCATCAGTGGTGTCATCTGTGGTGACTGCTGTGTAAGTTACAAACTGTCAAGTATATCACCTTTGAATTGACCTGAAACTCCTGTCCTGAGTCCGTCATCAGCCATCATCCCAAGGTATTTTAATTCTGCTTTGTTGTTTTTGTTCCTTTTTTTACTGTTTATATTTTTTGTTAAAATGTTAAAAATGTAGCTGGAGTTTTGTACACATTATTTGTTCAAAAACGCCGTGTATTACGCGTCCGTAGAATTACTGAAGGAAAATGCAAAATTACTGAAACTCTCTGTGGTTAGTACTGATGAGCATAACATGAGGTAGGCAGGTCTGAAGAAGCAAGCCTGGTGGGGTCCAACTGGAGCAACAACAAAAAACTGTATCTTGCTAGTCCAGCTGCCTCCACTATGGAGGAACATTAAAGCGTACAGAGTGCTCACTACAGATTAATTCTTTGTCATGCCCTGCCCTTCCCTTTAAAAGCATGTCTACCTTTAAGTAATACATTATTACTAGGATTGCCTTTGACATGTCCATTACCCCTTCTACAAAGATGGTATGTGGAGTGGGGGGGGGGGGACGGCAAAGTTTTTTTGTTGTCTCTAAAGTGTGTATGCATGTGAGAGATTGATTGATTGGTTGACTGATTGAGAGAAAGAGGGGCGATGGGGAGAGGATGGTTGGTTGGGGAGGGAAGAGGGATGGGAGAGAAACTGGGAGTGGGATGAGTGGTTTAATGGAGTAGGAGGTGTTCAGACGGTGCTTGCGATATGTGATTTGCGGAAGACTTTGTAAACGGACGTTAAAGATTTTAATCGACTAATCAAGTTATGGAGACATAAAATATATATTGAAATGTTTGAATGTATTCGTGTTTTGCAGAGTCGGTGGAAGTGAGTTCCATACATATAGTCGAGATTAAGCTAGGCTTGCTTTCCATTGATCAGTGGGTGGGTACGGGTGGAGGAATTTCTTCGAGCCAGAAAAGCTATTCTGTCTTGTGAAAAGGGGCATTGATACAGCATGGCATGGTATCTGTCCAGATTCTAGACATACATAATGCTGTCAAGGGGCGCGAAACCTCTCACAAAAGGCATTAAACGCTTGGAGGCAAAGGGACGTTGTACGTAGTATACAAATAGGTAATAGACCCATTAACCAGGGTACCTTACCCATCGCACATGGCCGAACTGTGTCAAGGAGGACGAAGTGGTCAGATGACAGATGACACCTAACGTAGGAGAGAGTTCGGACCTGCCCGATGGCGAAAGGGGGAAGGGATGTAACCACTACGACCTCGGTGCTCCAAGTGAGCGCTAGACACTTAGTCAGCTGAGGTTCTTTTGTAAACAGTCAGTGAAGAGCAGGAGTCTTGGACTCGTTCGGATGGTATTGCCGTGGGTCACTGGGTTGGTTCTATTGTCAGGCTGGTTAAATGCGTGTGGAGGTTGTCGTAGCCCTCTTTAAGATAATTACTGTGTTAAGTGACCCCCGAAGTCGGCGGGAAATTTCGATGTCCATCTGGTGCGAAGTGTTTGTTTGCTAATCAATTAGGTAGGGATGTGTGTAAATGCTGATGTGTGGGAGAATGTAGCGAATGGAGAATTCAGGGTACTTGTGAACTAGGGTTTGAGAAGCAGCATGGACTAAAGGCATGGCCCGAAGGGGGATCCTTTGTTTTCCATCCCTATATAAACTGAGGGAGAACAACGTGAGGGAGAACAACACCACGAGAGAAGAGAGAGAGAGAGAGAGAGAGAGAGAAGAGAAGGCAGAGGACAGAGAGAGAGGAGAGGAGTGAGCAGGACAGAGAAAGGGTCGAGAGAAACGTGGTCTGGGAGATAGAAGAGACAGCTAAGTCTTAGGGTTGAAGACAAGCTGGAAGAGAAGAAAACTAAGTTTGAAGCCCAGAGGTGGGTGAAGACAGACAAACTGAAATTGAACCCACAGGTGGGTGAAAGAGAGAAGAAGAAGAGTTCTACGTCGAGATCCCAGAGACGACCACAAAGACCCAGTCCTGAAGCCTGGAGCCAGTCAACCAAGGGCATCACCATCAAGCAGTGCTGAAGAAGACGTGAAGAGACTTTTTTTGCAAGAACTGTGGTGTGGTGTGAAAGCGTGGTTGTGTGTGTGTGAAAACCTGGCCAGGTAAGAAGTCATTTTTATTATAACCTGGGATTAGGAAGTATTGATCTTTCATGTGTTGATTTGTTCATTTTGTGTAATTGGATTTTTTCATGTTTGATTATAAGTAGCATAGAAATTGTATTTCTTGTGCTCAGTTGTGTTAGGAGAGAAACGAATGCGTGACATCCCATTCCCAGAGAGAGGCGAATGATTGATGGGCGCATGAGTGTGCATATGCGTGTATGAGTGCAAAGATAACCGTGGTGTGTTAACCCTGACTAATAATACATCAACTTAGTGCACTTAAGCAATACCATCACGATTTCCCCCGTCCTGGACAGATGCCTTGTTGAATTCAAATAGTTAACTCAGAGGAAGCATGTTCAGTGCTCTTAGATTTTACTTTTTGTTAGAGGTGCGGCTGGACGAAGCAGCTTTGCAGCACATCTAATGGAGAGAAATCGGTCCCTTTTTGTGGACATTGTGGACTTTTTGTGGACTACTTCCATCCCAGAAGAGAGTGAGAGAGAGAGAGAGAGAGAGAGAGAGAGAGAGAGAGAGAGAGAGAGAGAGAGAGAGAGAGAGAGAGAGAGAGAGAGAGAGAGAACGAAAACAACAACAACAAAGTCAACAGCGGAAATAACTGTTTTAACATACAATATTTCGTCCTTTCATTTGTCAAAGGATTTTCTTAGCTATTGCCCGAGATGCCAAGCCTGGGCTATGGAGACAAGCTGTTTCTTTTTCTCTCTCTTTTTTCTTTTTTTGACAGTTAGCGAGGAAAAGGAGAAGAAAGCAAAACAAGGCAGAAAGAAGGATTAAAGTCAAGGAGAAAGAAAATTTGAACGTACGCAAAAGGGAAACAGAAAAAAAAATGAAATGCCAGAGAGAGAAGAGAGAGAGAGAGAGAGAGAGAGAGAGAGAGAGAGAGAGAGAGAGAGAGAGAGGAGAGGAGAGAGAGAGGGAGAGAGAGAGAGAGAGAGAGAGAGAGAGAGAGAGAGAGAAGAGAGAGAGAGAGAGAGAAGGAGAAAGCGAAAAAAACAACTAAAGAAAAGGAGACAGAATGGAAGAAAGACACACATACAAGCATGTGCGCACGTGGTCTCTCTCACAGACACACACACACACACACACACACACACACCACACGCACGCACGCACGCACGCACGCACGCACGCACGCACCAGCACACACACACACACACACACACACACACACACACACACATGCACTCTGTCACAAAAGACAGACAGACTGACAAATGGAGCTAGACAGTAAGGTCCGCAACACCTAAACTGGAATTCTAGACCAGCTAAATCGATAAGGAGAAATGACCCAGGTGCCCCCCAAAAAACAACAACAAATAAAACGTATCTTCTGGATGTTATTACAGACAACGCACAAAAGAAAATAAAGGTGAATAAGAGAGATGAGACAGTTGACAGACTTCCACCTTATTCTCCTCTCACTCCTCTCTTCACATCCCCACCCCTTCCCATCCCTCTTCACCAGGTCCATTCTTTTTTACCAGTTTCCCACCGCCTCCTCTTGCACTTCATGAATCTAACATTCTGTTCATCACCTTTAGAGGAAAATCAGCGTCAAACGAGCAAATTTCAGAACCAGATTCAAACTAGGACTCTTCATGCCGTGTATTGAGGGATCGAAGGAATTTTTTTCTCAAGAAAGTTCTTCTTTTACAGAGCATGGACAGACAAATCGGCGTTACCAGCAGCAATTGTCTTGGGTTTAGGGCGTGTCGTTGTGTCACCAAGGGAGCAAGAGATATACATCCGAGACATCTTTGATTCAATAGGTCGGTGCTTGATGTTTAAGGCATAAGGCGCGTTCGGTTTTCATAAAGATATTTGCAGACTGTTGGGGCCTTTTTTTCAATCGAAGACAGTAAACCTTACGTTATTGTGAATGGCCAGGTTTCAGACTGGCTCAATGCTTAAAAAAAGAAGACGTTGTTTACAAGGAAATCCTGTCTCTCCCTATCTGTTTGTATTATGTGTAGAAACTCAAGCCATTATGGAAAAGGAAATTCAGCCATTCAAGGAAGTGTATGAACTGTCTCAATATGCTGACGACATTGAGTGCCCACTTGCAGGAGATTGTGGCTCGTTTGCAACTTGCTTCGAGGTTCTAACTACATGTGCCTTTACCTCTGCTCTCCATATGAATTCGGGGTTAAACAAGTGCTGTTTGACTGGGGATAGAAAATATGTTGAAACTTTAGGAATTGACCATATATCCATCCACATTTTGAATATTGGCGACATGGTTTACCAATTATTTTAGAAGGGTGTGCAAGCTTAAATCATTCAGAAAGTTTAGCGTTGATTACTTTAATTTAAGGTATGCTAATTCATGCCTTTTGGCAGAGTAGTTATTTCAAAATCCAGAATTCTGAACAGACACACTTGTAATTGCTTCTTTCCAGCCCTCCCGGTGCTTTCTTTCATACATGCCAACAAACGTGTTGCCGGTATTTTAGGTTTTCCTGACAGCATTTATCACATCTTTAACACTATCGTGGATTTGCAAGGCTAAACGAGCAACACATGCATTGTACTTTCTGACTTTTTGATTGACCATTTTTCATAGATATGATCCAGAGTTTATTTCAAAACTTAAAACATGCAACTGATTTTGAACGGATGCCTTTGAAGCGTACGATCTTTTCAGTAAACGTGTTTTTAAAAAATGCTATTGAACCACTTTTTTTGAACAAATATATTCAAGTCGTCAAAATTACATTGCATCTAAAATACGTAATAACAAATATGTGTTTAATCTTTTTCAGTTTTTTTTCTCCTAAAATGCGCATTAGGGTGTCGTGATGTTCTAAAGAAAATGATAAATATAGCTTCTTTTTACTTTCGCAGAATATGAGTCAGCTACAACTGATTACATAAAAGAATCCAATCTGACCGTCACTGATTACAAAAAGAATCCAATCTGACCGTCACTCATTGCATAAAAGAATCCAATCTGACCCACACTGTTACATAAAAGAATTCAATTTGACCGTCACTCATTACATAGAAGAATCCAGTCTGACCGACAAAAGCAATCAATACATATAATCAACACTGCGTTTTAAGACAGTGTTTGTAATTCATAAAGGTTAGAATTTGCACCGTGACCTATTGATTGAAACAAATTTGCAAGAAAAATGCTGTGATACGTGGGATTTATAACTGTTAGTATGCCATGACTGGAAAGCATGCTTTCCTATGTAGATAAAGGAAAAGATATGAAACTCACTTAGTTAAAGTTGAGAATGTTACGTAGAAATCAGAAATGTCAGTTTAAATAGCAGTTATTAACAACGATAAATGTAACGCATGTAATTCACGTAAAGGCTGCATTGACCACATGCTTTGGAAATAGACTAATGCTCAACGGTTTGAGAACGGTCAGTCTTTCTGGTTTTATAACAGCAAAATGTGTCAACGCTGAACATATGAAATCAAAAGACATGTTACTAGGCTAATGTGACGATTGTTATTGACAATGTTTCTTCATTTCGTTACACTGTTAACACAAGCATTATCTATACACAAAGAAGCCAGAAGGAAGCCTTTGACAAATACACATATCCAAACTTGAACTATATCCATTTTTCTACCAATGCATAATACCATGTATCTTTTGCAGCGTGGCAAACTATGCTAGGTTATTTTTTGTATTTCAAAACGACCAAAAATGAAAATTTACAAATGTGACGCCTTTTTCAGGTAAATGTGATGATTTTGTATACTGTAAACATTAGATAAGCGTAAAGCTTGTACTCTCTTCTCTCTCTCTCTCTCTCTCTCCTTCTCTCTCTCTCTCTCTCTCTCTCTCTCTCTCCTCTATCTCTCTCTCATGTACATATCTCTCCTTAATTTGATCTTCTTTTGTCATGAACATAATTACGTCCTATGTTGTGAGTTCATTATAAATGTATTTTATCTATGTTTATTCCATGACTGTGTATAACTGTCTATGGTCTAACTTGTATTCTTTATGCATAGTTGAATGTCGTGTTATTGATGCCATCTTGCATGCAAAATACTCTTGCTTGCCTAAAATTGTATGTGCTGTGTAATGTATGTTGTATTATGTTATCATTAAATCACGATTGAAACGTTTAACTTTAAAAGTATACTTCTTGTCATTGCTTTGTTAAATGCTCTCAATCTTAAAATCCCTTCCTGCCATATACTAGGTATTAAAGTGTCTTCATATTTCTTCCGCGTTTCATTCCTGATTTTTTGAAAGACCTATATGTTTGCAGCAGCCCTATCATTCAATTTCTGAACGAATACAGTCACTACCTTAATACGAAGGCGCGCGCAAGTGCAGCCTGTCCTGCTGCGGCTGAAAATGGTGTGTGCTTTTGTTGTTGCTGTTGTGTTAACGCAAAATTCTATTGGGAAAATCTAGATTCTAGAAACCTGTCCCCTACCCCTCCCCAACCCCATACTACTATATAATGTGTGCACAGAGAAAGACGGGGGAGGGGGGGTAGAGATGCGCATGCGTGTGTGTGTGTGTGTGTGTGTGTGTGTGTGTGTGTGTGTGTGTGTGTGTGTGTGTGTGTGAGTGAGTGAGTGAGTGTGTGAGTGAGTGTGTGCGTGTGTGAGTGAGTGTCTGTGTGCGTGCGTGTATGTGTGTGTGCGTGTGTGTGCGCGTGTGCGTGTGCGTGCGTCTGCATCTGTGCGTCTGTGCCTGCACCTGTGTGTGTGTCTGTATATGTGTCTGTATGTGTATCAGTGTATCTTTATGTGTCTGTGCATCCGTGTGTGTGTGTGTGTTTACACATTATGTATGGTGTTCAGTTTAACATCATCCGAAGCAGCCTCGATGAAAATTGTTGAAAACGAGGATAGTTAGGAGCATCATGATTTTCGCTGCTGATCTCCAGTCACGGACCATTGAATTAGCATCTCTTCATCTCACCTTCTCCCTGAGCCCCGGGAAGACTCAGTCACTGGGGCGCCTCACTGAAGAACTGTTTACCAGGAGCCACCGGCTTTGTCTACTGGGTGCCATTGCCAGGGTCTCTGATACCGCTTTCCCTGCCTGCTTGTACACTAGCATTTACAGAAATAACCATCCTGATTTTTGTTTGAAAACATGTGGTAGTATTCTCGCATTTTAGACTGAGTCAGGATGTGAATTCTATTTATCTCTGACGGGGAATGTAAACTGTACTTTTCTTATCTTTGTTATATATATATACGGTGAGTTGAACAAAAAGAAAAAAAAAGAAAAACAGTAAATTGGAGAAATTTAAAACACACTTCTAGAAGGAATTGGGCGATTTGAACCGAGAAATGTGCTTTGTCCTTAAGCTTACATCGAGGGGACGTGTCCTTGTTTGTTCTGTGTGCTCTGTGTCACCATTTCTGCTAGAAGATTCGGTGTCATAATCAGCATTCGTCTGGAGTTTGGGGCCTGTAATTATTTCATCACGGGAGCAAGAGTGAGCCTATCTGCTTGTTATTTACAGAGATAGGGCAAATGGGGTCAAAATGGGGTGAGAACAAAAATGCGAAGGAAGTGGAGCGATGGAGGAGAAAGAGGGGAGGGGTAAGAGAGGCGAGGTTGTGTGTGTATGGGGGGGGGGGGTGGGGGGGGGGGTGGCGAACGTCAAAGTCTTGCTGAGCTCGGCTAACGTTGTTGACCTCACACCCTCAGGCCTCCCTCCCAGCTCTGCGCGTCTTTCATCTTCCTGCTTTATAGTTAGGCGACCAGCTCCCGTTCCCTACCCCCATTTCCTTCTGCATCCCCCGTCCCCTTCTCTAGCCCCATCCCCTTCTGCACCCCTCTGTGTGTGTGTGTGTGTGTGTGTGTGTGTGTGTGTGTGTGTGTGTGTGTGTGCCTGTGTGCCTGTGTGTGTCTGTCTGTCTGTGTGTCTGTCTGTTTCAGCCATTCTTTGTTCTTTGGCCTCGATAATCATGATACCGATATTTTTCATTTCGCTGTGGCGAAATGATACTGCCGCTTCAACAGTTCACTAATTCCATTGACTGCGTTTCACGTCATCCCAGAGCTAGCCGCATCATTCAGAAATGGTGCCATGTCCAGGAGATGAGCTTCAGCAGAGGCTCTGTGAAATCAAGAGAGAGTAATATTTGATATTCCCAGCCGTCTCTGCCACTCGCATCACACAACCCTCCTTAAAGGTTATGATCGATTGAGTGAAAATCTGATCGACTTTTATGTTCCTTTGGCAGTGTGGAGGTAGTTCAACAGTATTTGTCCTGACACTAACGTTAACCTTTGACGGAAATCATCTTTCATTAGAAGGACAAACGTCACGGGAAACTGTGCGCTCGCGTCCATATATGCGCGCGCGCGCGCGAGCGCGCACACACACACACACACACACACACACACACACACACACACCCCAACACACCACGCGCGCGCGCGCGCGCGTGCGCGGCGCGGCGCACACACACACATACACACACATTCACTCATATACACATACACGCACGCACGCACACACGAACTCACACACACACATTCACATGCCCATGCGCACACACAAGCACGTACACACACAAACTCTCTCTCTCTCTCTCTCTCTCTCTCTCTCTCTCTTCCTCTCTCTCTCTCTCTCTCTCTCTCTCTCTCTCTCTCTCTCTCTCTGTAGATAGAGTAGATAGATAGATAGATAGATAGATACATATACACGTATATATGCATAATTATATCCACTCGGGACTTCCGTTTGGACTCACAGCAAGACATTGCACGGTACATTTCTAACGCGTTAAAGCACTGTGTCAACGTCCAATGTTTCAGACAGAGTGACTATGGGTGGAAGGACACTGAGGCGGAAGAATGGAGGCTAAATTACTTGGCTGCCGAAATTGTTTTAAAAACTTGTGCGTTCCACTTTCTAATTTTTTTTTCTGAAGTGACCTTTTGCAGGACTACCGTTATCATGATCCGACCTTTTTCGTGATGTGGCTTTTTTTCATGAAATGGCTTTTTTTACAGGGTTGACCTTTTTCAGGGTTGACCTTTTTCAGGTTGACCTGTTTCGGTCTGACCATTTTCATGGACTGACTTTTTCAGGATTAACCTTTTCTCAGGATCTGACCTTTTTCAGGTGTGACCTTTTTCACGGAGTGACCTTTTCAGGACCGCGTCTTTTTCATGGTCTTGGTGGAAGTTTGACCACTCCGTGTGGTTGACCGAGTTGCAACAATACGAAAAGAAAGCTATAGTGTATTTCCATATCGGTTGTTGACCTGCAGGTTCAGTAGCCTGCAGACTCACGCTTTTGGCAGTCAATGGTCGTCCATACCCACAGCGAGACTGTCACGTGCACAGAACTGAGGTGAAGAATACACACCAAGTTGGACTTCTCTTCCTTCAAACTAAGAACTTTTTTTCACCTCCCTTTGCTTGACGCAAGCGGCCGACATGTGCTCGAGTTATGTTGCCAGCCGCCGTTGAAAGACCGAGTCCGTTTCATTTCCGGCCCCCGAAAGGAAAAACCCGGATGTCGTTAAAGTGGAGCCACAAAGACGTACTGCGGAACGCCGAAGTTTCGAACAGTTGACTCCTCGGGTCATTCAAAGGAGTTTCTTCGCCGACAAGTCTCTAAAGCTCAGGAAAATGACCGAGGTGACTGCCAAATATTCTGGACTGGCGTAGTGTTTCTTGAAAGTTAGTGGCTGGTCTACTAGTATCAAACGACACTACTTGTGTGTGTGTGTGTGTGTGTGGTGTGTGTGTGTGTGTGTGTGTGTGTGTGTGTGTGTGTGTGTGTGTGTGAGAGAGATGTTGGTGTGTGTGTGTGTGTGTGTGTGTGTGTGTGTGTGTGTGTGTGTGTGTGTGTGTGTGTGTGTGTGTGTGTGTGAGTGTTTGTGTGTGTGGTGGTGGTGGTGGTGGTGGTGTGGTTTAATTTTACGTCTTTTCATCCGGCAGATGATATTAGACGGGAAAAAAAAAGGGGGGGGGGGACAAAAAAGAAAAGAAAAGAAAAGAAAAGAAACCACTTAAGTCATTTCAACACACATCTGCATACACTTATGAAAAAGAAAAACAGCATACCAGTTAAGGACCCTCATAATAGTCTAGCTACATCAGAACTGCTAAAGTGGCGGCAACTCAATTATGCATGAGTCAGATAGAACTTGACTCTCATTTTCATATTTGTCAAGATTGATACCTTTCGCCTTATACATTTTAGTTAAAACTGGACAATCTAGTAGAAGGTGATGCACAGAGATGAATTTTCCACAGACACACGCAACTTCAGGAGAAAATTTGGTCTTCCATGTGTTCAGCCTTAATTTTGTGATAATCTTAGCAAGATGGCGTGAGCAGCTAGGCAGTGTGTAGCATTTTTTCACAGAAAAAGGTTTTGTAAACGTATGTTTCCAGGTTGAATAGTATTTCAACTTGGAAGGATGTAATGACAAATATTGCACACATCTGAACAGTTTCTGTGCACCACGTTTAGCTAGATTATCTGCTATTTCATTCCCTCTGAGACCACAATGTGAAGGAATCCAACAGAAGTCTACTATTATACCCTGAGACATAATACAGTGTATCAGGTACCTTATTTCATATAGTAAATCTTTCTGGCCTTACAATCCCAAGTTTGCAGTGCTTGCAAAACAGACTTGGAATCAACACAAACAGCACACTAAAAAAAGGATATTGGAGTACTATATACACAAAATAAAGCCATCAGTATAGCATACAGTTCTGCAGTGGATATTGAAAATCCCTTTCCGAGATGAAAATGTTTTCCTATATTCAGACTTGGAATAACGAAACCAGAACCGCTGTCAGCTGTGTCCATAACTGAACCATCAGTATAGATTTTAAGGTGATTAGGATATGAATTTTCTAGGTGTTCTTTCACATCGTTCACTAGAATGTTAATATTTTCTTTTTTCTTTGAGACTGTATACTCATAATCAAAATTTCCACTCAAATGTTCCCAAGGAGGCATCATTGGAACTGTGGGGAACTCTGGAATCGATGTTAAATCTACATTACACTTAGACATAAGTTCAGCGGTATAATTCATTATTGGCTGAATATATGAAATTTCCTTGGCTCTATTTGGAAAATCTTTATTCGAATTTACAAAAATATCATCAGTAACTGAATTTTTTACTGACAAGCTTCGAATCACATATTTGGCTACTTCTAGACATCTTTGCCTCCGATAAAGGTAAGATATTCGCCGCTTTGTAGCTCTTATATGCTATTTGTTTGTACAGAACCCTAAACCTAATTTAATAGCTTTACTGTCAATACTTTGTAACTTTTTTTAAAAGATACTTTGGCGCTGAAAAGTAAACTTCTTGTCCATACTTTAACTTGGAGCGGACAAGAGCCAAAGACAAATGCAAAAGGGTTTTAGTATTTTGACCCCAAGGTTGACAATTAACAATTTTAAGAAAATTTAGTCTAGTTCTAGCTTTAGATAACAATTTTTCTATGTGCATTTTCCAGCTTAGTTTTGGTGTTAAAAGGACTCCCAAAAAATGACTGATTCGGATATTGCAACAAAGTGCCATCTATATTCAAGGATGGGAGTACAGGCGGATTTTCTCCATTGTTAAACAACATTAAACTGGTTTTTTTCACCAGATAATTCTAGCCCATTTTCTTTTATATATGCCGATAAATTGTCCAATTCATATTGATATGACTTCTGCAGATGATTAATTGACCTCTTCTTTGTATGTTTTTTTTAAACTAGTATGCATCCATATTGCGATGTCATCAGCATACTGACCTATATGGAT
>CM031601.1:57811613-57816613 GCA_018398815.1 Conus ventricosus
ACGGTCAGCCGAGCCAGCTTCGACCCCAGTGCCACCAGGTCACCCAAGGTGAAGGTCTGCCTCTGGCCACCAGGTCATCCATGGTGAAGGTCTGCCTCTGGTCACCAGGTCACCCAAGGTGAAGGTCTGCCTCTGGCCACGAGGTCACCCAAGGTCAAGGTCTGCCTCTGTCCGTTTCCTTGTCCGGGTCTTCTGGTTTTCAGGTTCTTTAGTTGTTTGGTTGGTTGTTTGTTTTCATTGGAAAGCAATACAATTTTAGAAGAACCGTGCCATCCATTGCCCAGTGACGTGGTCAACCTTTGGTTTGAAATTATTTCTTCCGTTCTATTTATTTCCATTTCACTGTACAGATCCCCGAATCACTCAAAATGTATTGGTATATCTCCCAAGATGAGATACAGGCAACACTTACTGGTTGGAAACATCTATTTTATTCATGAACCTGTCACCTACGATTTAATCGTAACGATGATAAGTTTTTCAGCCTATATGTAAACTGTGTGTTGTGAACACGGAAGTGCTACGCTGTGTGTATTAGACAGTGGTCTTATGTGTCAAGGAAGTGAGCATGAAGGTGATGAGGAACTTATCGAATTAGTTTTTGTGTTTATTCTAAGTAAACCACACAATATCAATTTTCTTTCATACAGCTTCAACATTGTTTTGACTGCTTTTGAATTCGGAATTAGGCAGTTCGATTCTTTCCACTGTTCTTACCAGAACCAGAAATACGAATCCGATGCATTTGACACATTTTTTATGTTACCGTTATCATACGATGTTTTGTTGTTTTGTTTACTTGTTTATTGAGGCACATATGCACAAAAGGTGATAGCCACCAGCAGGTTTGTACGTGATGAATAATGCACCAAACAGAACATGCCTACGAAGAGCCCAAGAATCCTGTGCTGGCTGAGACAACATCGCCAAGAAACCCAAAGAAAGACAAAAATGGAAGAGTGTATCGCCAAACCTGGCTTATGCGTGCGTAATCAGTAGGCAGCAATGTCTTTACACTTTGAGATAAGGGGAAGTACTGCAGAAGACTACGACCTGTCAATGCCTACCAGCTCACGCCGGCTCCTACAGATCTGCAGCATCTAATTGCAATACACCAAAACATCAATTCATTCCTTGCTCCCTTTTTAGTATTGACCAAATCCCAAAAGAATCTTCTGACGCTGATGCCGACCACAAATATGTACTAATAATTACAAGATAAAAAAAACCATTGTAGCGAACCATAAGGAAAGGAATTTACCATCAACATTTGCATGGCCAAAAAAATGACATTTTATCCTGTGACCACAACAATTTTGAATGCATTGTAAGTTGTGGATTTCTTTTACAAAACTGCTTAAGAAACATTTTGTGAAGGCGGAAAATGAGGTGCTAGGAAACAGAAAGAAGACCAAGCCACATATCAATTATTGAATCTGGGATGTTAATCACATGTAACAGATGTTAACAGAACTGAAATAAATAGCGAATTACAAAGCAGCACAACAACGTAACTATATTGGTAAAGGGAAATGTCAGTCAAACTGAGACAGACGCCACATGCAAACAGACCGTCAGTCAATCCCGGAACTTCAGAGCCAGAAGCTGCATGAAGACAACCTTTAATACAGCGAAGAATCTAACGAACGAAGAATCTAACGAGACCACGGCAGTCTAAATCTACAGCTACAAAAAAAAGAAGAATATGATTCTTGCTCACACAACAGACAAGTGGTCCAAGCTCTGCAAGAAACCATACAACCAGAAACACATGTCTGCATTTGATCATGCGACCGGTGTTAACAGCAGACCTAAAGACGATCCAATATTTCAAGGAAGAAAAAATTGTGAAGTGGCCCGCATTCTCAAGGGAGGCAAATCAGAAAAGATAGCAAATGCCAACAGAACACCTAGCAAGCACATACATAGCAAAAAGTCATCAAGTCTCAAACAGTCATCTGTCTCAGACGACTATGGACAGCCATGGCTAAAGATGAATGTGCTCCTTAAGAGTACCTGTCTGCAAGAAAGTTGTGACTGACGGAAATACATAACCCCCATTCTTCATAAATTACAGTGACCTTCAGAGAACCCCTAAACAAAATCGAAAGGAAAGCAAACAAAATCATTGTGGTAAAACGCAAGCACTACAGGTCTCCGGAACAACAGATTCGAAGAATAGTTATAAATAATCATGCTATTGCACCAAGGCTGCATCCTCTCCCCTAGTCTGTTGAACATCTTCAGGTCTTCAACATCCCCGTAACGATTGGAGTGAGTCTTCGATAGTGATCGAAGACATCAACCCCATGGAAGGCAGCAAAACAAGTTAGAGGAACTCACCGGATATTGGAGAAATTATTATCGACAGTTTGAATAAAAGGCAGAACTGTGGTCAGTATTTCTGACGTTAAGTTGCAATTTAAAAAAAAAAAGATGGAAGACGCTCATTTCCTCTCGTAATTTTTGGTTCCTTCTGATCCAGGACAGGCGCCGGCAAGACCCAATGCTACTGTAGCCTGGTAACACCTGCAATAGTCAGACATAACGGCTGTCCTCTATGTCACAATGGTGACATAACTTGCATGGCATGTGCTTGCATCTTGCTGCGATTCCTGCTCAAGATCATGATCTTGCGGAATTTGGTGAAGATCAGACATGGCATAAACAGTCAAATCATCAACAAGATCTCTACTTTGCTGCATGCGACTTCAGATAGGTAGGTCGATGTCAGGTTTTTATTTGATTAGTTTGTTAATGTTTTTTTTTTCCTTTGCAATATTTTTAACAATCTTATATGCTGAGTTTTCTCTCGTTGTTGTGAGACTGCCGTCCATATGTAGAACAGTGGGTGGAGGACACAGTGGAGCGGTGTGATGAACACGACCATGGTGTCATGGATCTTGTGGGAAGCAGTCGCACCACCCGCAGACGTGATGGCTACCAGACCGAATGTACACCAGCAAAGAACGCCTGTTACAGCTACCTTTCTCATCAGCAGGATTGCTGAATTAATTTTTCTCATTGTGTGGTCTAAAACAATTCTGTGTTTTGGAGTACGTAGGTAGATGGCAACTTGACAAGATGTGGTAAGTAAACTTACGGTAAAATTAATGGCTACAATGACTTTGAACCACCTAAACTTTTGCTGAGTTCTGTAACCTTGAAATAATGCCAGGCGACACAGACCAGACTGATCAGACAGACCCCACTGTGACAGCCCTGGGAGAAACGGAATTATAGACAAGATAATTCCAATGAACCAAGTAACTGCCCAAATAATAACAGTTGAACATTTGTTGAATATTCTGAATGCCTTAGAAAACGTAAAACGTTTACATGGTTCAAAGTAATATACAATATGATTAACACGGACACCTCATTGGAAAGAAGGAAAAGAAAACCATTCAGTCTACAAATCACACTTTTGGTCCACGTCTTTTCAAAGCGAATGTATCGTTTGTGAAATAACGTGTTCGCTACCCAGGACAACGCCAACATGACTTCCCATACATATATCAGCAATGTGCAGACAGGTCAAGGTCATTAGGAATGTATTTTCAAACACATCCTTGACAACAACTGAAGTGCTCAAGCAAACCAAATTCGTTATGACAGCAACTGAACTGACCAACCAGAAGAAAACAGCACACAGTTCAGACGGCAGCAAGGACCTGCAGGAAGGGAGCATCACGCCAGGTGCTAAACATTTTGCTTTACTGGATTGTTCAGGAAACAGATCCTCACAGCAAAACCTATAATCAGAAGAGGAAATACGTTTCAAATCATACGACCTTGAAAACAAACATAATGGAAAGCTCCGGACTGGATTCCCCCGAAGGTCCAAATGCATTATTTCAGGCGTGTTTTTAAAGCCTTTTGGTCCAATCATTTTGATGTCACAAACGAAACATTCAAATATCTGACATGGGGTAAATACATAAACAATACATAATGAAGAACACCTAGATGTGTTTGTGATACATCCACTTCCGTTAGAGTGTAATGAATGTGCTTTAACACTTTCCTTGTCACTTCCCACAGAGGATTATTTGCTAAAGATAGACTTTTTAAATTTGGCATTTCCATGAAAACAGCAGCATCAAGAGTTTCCAGGTGGTTGTTGGCAAGGTCAATGAACTGTAAGTTGGTGAGCTTCACAGCTGTAACATTAGTCAGAGAACAACGAGACAGGCTTAGATAGATTGTATAGATATTGTGTTTTAAATTGCTCAGTGACATTCCCGAGCCCGTGGCATTTAAAAAGCGAAGTTGAGGATAGAGTGCAGCAGGAAAAGAGTCACTGCATGAGAAAACGTGACCAAGACAAAGACAGCGATCAGGACAAGTCAAGTCACACATCACTTCATCGTCCTGCTGTGGACACTGACTCAGACCATCACAGAGATTATCTTCATGCACACAAACTTCTGAACCTCGACACCGGAAATAATATGGGCAAGACAGTCTCTCACAGTCTTGCTCATCGTCCCCATAGACACAGTCATTAAACCCATTACATCGAGTGTAGACCGAAGGCAGTGCAGCCACTCAGCTGTACAACGATAATGAGTGTCAGGACAAGACTCTTCAGCTTTCATTGCTTGATGAGTAAAGTATCCAGTGCCTTCTAAGTTGATGACAAACGTTTCCTTTGTGAGTTCTTCTGTGACTGGAAAGTGAAACTTTCGTCTTCACCGCAACCGACTTCATCAGAATCGTCCAGACAATCTGGATACTCATTGCAACGCTGACTACGCTTTACACACTGACCGTTGGAACACAGAAAACCGTCACATAATGGATGTTCACAAAACAACTCATCACTGCCATCTGAACAGTCCTTCCTAAAGTCACACACTACAGTGTAGTGTACCATTGTAACACCGTCGTTACACCTGAACATGGTATATGCATCCGTAGTGCTCTTGTTTTGAAGTGCCTTAAGCGAAGTCCACCTGGAGTGACATTTTTGAACGTCTCATGCGGTGAATGCGTGA
>CM031601.1:57821613-57861613 GCA_018398815.1 Conus ventricosus
CAGACACACATGACTTGGCTTGAGAAACATATTTTGTATAACTTTTAATATTTTGCTACTAATCCACTATTTATCAATTTATGCCATAGAACGAGCGATTAACTTTGTCGAATGCCTTTTCATAATCCAGAAAAGCACAGTACAAACGCTTTTTCTTAAACAACAGAATATCAATCAGGTCATTAAGGTAAACAATGATCAAGTGTTGAGAAGTTATTCCGAAAGCCTGCTTGTTCCATACCAATCAAATCGAATGTTTCAATAAATATCTTTAAACGCTCATTCAAAATACTTGTAAACAGCTTTTCAAAACAGGATAGTATAGTTATCCCACGGTAATGACCGGGGTCTAAGACACATCCTTTGTTTTCGAATACAGGATGTATAACTCCAAGCGCCCACTCAGTTGGTACTTTACCAGTAATTAATATAAGGTTAAAAATTTGACATATGATCTTAGCATTTTCACCGCCGAGTTTTTCAGAAATTCATTTGCAATATTATCTAGTCCACTGGCTTTGTTTTTCTTTAACTTTTTAATGCAATGCATTACTTCGTTTCGGTGATTAAATTATCCAAAAGGCATAACTGGTGTCATTAAAAGGCACATTTTCAAGAACTTCGTCAGCATCTTCTACATCATCTACATTCATATTTTTAATAATTCAAATAACGCATGGCAACTGGGTTGATTACAGTTGGATTTTCTCTTCTGTCCATTAAGATAGTCCAATAAGCCTTTGGTCTTTAGACTGTAATTGGCGTAGCTGTTTTGCCATTTCGTGTTATATTTTCTCATTTCTTTTTTAACTGTTCTCTTATATGATTTTGCTGCATTACCCTTTCCGCCTTTAAAAATAATCATTTTTCATAAGTAAAAATGTTCTCTCCCTCAACGGCAAACATTGTTTCTTTTAACTTTACAAATTTCATTAAACCAGGGTTTATCCTTCTTTTCTTTTAGTTGGTTTGGCACCTTTCCTTCTCTTTTTTAGCATGTTTAGTGCATTTGCACTTTCAGGTAATTTTTCATTAACTCTGCCAACAATATTATTTAACATTGTTTACAGTAATTTATCTGGATTTGTAAGCAAGTCATCTAGCTCAATCAGTAATGATGCAATTTTTTAACATCTAAGTCAACAGCAAAAATTGCTTTCAAAGCATTATTCTTACATAGTATGAACTGGCGTCGTTAGCATGCGAAATCGGCGCTGTTTTCTCTGTTCTCCCCCTTGATGCGATTGCAAACTTTATGGTAATAGGGCAAGGGAATATCTGAAAATAATTCATTAAAATCATCTACACTAAAATCTACAACACTATCAAATAAATCATAAGAAATTACAGCGTAATCCACTACAGATGCATCTTTACGAGTCGGTTTACCTTTATCATAATCTCTACCAGATCTACCATTCATGATAATAAGCTGACATGCTTTGCAAAAGCTTATTAATTCATGTTCCATATTGTTTGTCTGTCTGTCTTCAGATGATCTAACAGGAAAATTATCATCTCTATCAAGAACGCAATCAGCAAACAAATTATTGACCAACAATTCATTTAGCTGTCCCGATCTTGAGTTCAAGTCCCTAACAGACAGATGCTATCAATACAAATATTCAGAATTGTATCTTGTAGATCATTATAAACATTTCTATTAAAGTAAGGTGATCCCTCGGTTCAATATAAGCAACACAACACAAAACTTTCTTTTCAAAAATGGAGTCACAAAAAGCACAAACAATGCACTTTGACACATATCAAAATCCATAAAAACTTATAACTACTTGCAGACTCTGCACTAGTGGTATTTTTAAATTTTTTTTCTTCAAAGACAGTGACATATTGAACAAACAGTCTTTTTTTAATACTAGTATGCCTCCAGATTTTCTTTTATATTTACTTCTATTTTTATAAAACGCAGTATATCCATCAATTTCCCCAGTATCAACATCAGGAAGTTTACTTTCTGAGATGCAGACAACATCATACCTGTTAATAAAGTCCGCAAAATCAGGAAAAGCAAGCTTGGACAGGAAACCACACACGTTGAGAGCAACACACTTCAGGCATCTACTGGCATTTCTCCATTAATAGCATAAAGGTCATCTGCTTCGCTGCCCTCATTGTTAAGATTATCATCTTCTTTTTCTGTACTATCTCAATTATTGTCATTATTTTCATTATTGAAATCATTACTTTCACCAGTATTGCCATCATCATTTGTACCACTGCTATCAGAATGATTATCTGAATCACTAGGGGCTTTTTATTGCTGACCATCTTACTGATCATCTTGCTGACCATCTGTACAAATAACATTGCTGTTGTCATCACGACAAAAAGCACCAATGTCAATGTATTCCTCACCAATATGCCTACACCCACTTTCCTTTACACCTTCCCACACTCAGTAACATTAGTAACACCTCTTGCATATTTGTCAACAAAAACCGTAACCGTATCTTTACTGTCCCTCCTATCCAGTTTCACTTCGCAGACATCCTTTTTATCAATCACTATCATATCAAATTTCGAGCTATTCATGGTCAACATTTTTTCTTCAAAACATTGATTATATACACCTAGACTATGAGTAAAATCATCATGGCTTTCAATAGCATTTATAACCTTTATTACTCTATCATTACGTTCTGTCACCAAAATACTATCATACATTACGTCGTACACACGATCATGATCATAACATCCATACTCACAACCATGCTCACAAAAAATATGTGCATCAATAATATCTACATCGGGTACAAATATAGGGTAAGAACTCCGCGGCCTTCGTGGGTTTTAAAAGAAATGCAACAGTTTGTTCCCGTGCTGTCACTGGTTTCCCATTTCCCCCGCCCACTCTTACACTCCTCCTCACAAACGACATAACCATGCGTAGCACCAACAGCAAAGTTGCTTTTGATGTTTCATTACTGTTAAGTTTTCCTGGACTTCACTTCTTTCGGTGGCACAGTCACTTAGAGCCCGTTTCTCACTTTGATTTACACAATTAACATTCACATTGCCGCTAAATGTATTACAGTTATGTAACCACGCATCCATACATTCGTAGGGACTGAAGCAAGAGATATCTTTCAATGCACAAGACTCATGTTTCATATCGGTTACACACAACATTCGTTCGAACTTATCACTCACTTTCAGATCCTTTGTATTCAAATCAATAAATTGCTCCTTCATATCACACCCATCCATACCTTTTGCATCATCATTCATACTCATTTTCCAAACAACTTTTCCTTTCTCTATCACATCTTTCTCTTGGCTCTTCGTCAACAGAGCCAGACTTTGACACGTTCACATCACTCCCAACAATGTTGGTAAGGTGTGCCTGTAGAACGCCGACTGAAACCCCCAAGGCAGCCCTATTCCAAATCTTGGTTCCTGGCGAAGATCAGGTGGGTCAGGCCCAGTCGATCATAGTCGACCTCCGTCACCCCCAAGCGGAACAGGTCGTCGGGTGTCTCTATGGTGACGGGCTTGGGGTGGTTGTCCGGGTGAAGTCCAGGGATGGATTTCTTGCGACAGTGGATGGTCCCATCTATGGTCCACACCCTCTCCACGGCAGGGAGGATTTTGACGTACTCCATCAGCCGGGAACGGAGGGGTGTGAGTTCGTCGTTGATGAAGACCTTGTCATAGCCGTTCTTTCCCTTCAGGGTCTTCTTCTTCGTCATCAGCTCGCGACGCTTTCGTCTGGACACGAACTTCACGAGCACTGCAGGTGGCCCTTTGCTGCTCCTGTTCCTGCCCACCCTGTGACAGGCAGCGATATCGACTTCCCCTACCTCACCTCCAGCTTCCTGCATCACAGTCAGAGCCTTCTTCTCCACCTGCTCAGCTGTCTCGCCGTCCTCCTGCCGTATCCCGAAGATTCGGACCGATTCTCTGCGGGAATACTGTTGCAGACGATCGTTCTCATAGCTCAGACCACGAATAGCAGCCTCCAACTTCTCATGATGACAGCAGGGAGAGGCAGTGTCCATACGTCCCATGCGCTCCAATCGCTGATCCTCTACCATCGCCATAGACACAGCAGTAGACACAGCAGTCACAAAGGCAGGGAGAGTCTTCACAGCAGGATCATCTTCTTCCTGTGGAGTAAACGCCTTCAATGTCTCGTTGATGCGTGTGACCACCGTCTCATGGATTTTGTGAGCGTCGAACAGAGAAACTTGCTCTTTTAGATTAGCCAGATTATGTCTTGCCTGATAATGAAATAGCAGGCAAGAACTTTGGTGGGTTTCACAGACGCGAGAATTTGCAAGTGGCCAGGAAGAAAATGACAAAATCTTCAAGCTCTTCAGGTTGTTGGAGGGTCGGCATTCTAATCTAATCAGAGAACCGTAACCAATTTTGTGTGTGTCCTTAATCAGCGGATTTCATGAGTGTCCAACATTTTCTCTCGCAGGCGAGAGAACACTAAGATACTTATACAATCTCTTGTCAGTGTCTTGCCCCGTTCTCCGCCAGAATACGCCTGCAACTTCCGTGAAACATGTAACAGTACAGGTCCGCTTCAAAGTCTTCGCACGCTAAAAACTTTACTTCGGGTCGACTTCTTCTGATACCACCTATGCTGCACGGTTCAATACTGAAGATTTAAAAAGAAAAAAAAAAGAAAAACAGGCACCGAAAACCAGTTCGTGCACCACTCGACCAGTCGATGATATAAATGTAACTGTATGATTTTCTTGAATAGAAACAGCTTTGAAATACAGTAGAACTCCCCGTGTTCTCATCTTTACTGTTAGGACTTCGTCCCTGATACTGGCCAACGAACGGCCGAAAAGGCAGCCAAAATAGCGTCGTGACCATCGACCAAGTAGTTGAAAATATAACTCCGAAGTAAACATCTCTAAGAGTCAATTTCCCTGCGGCACTGTCGCGCCTTCCACCAAAAAGATGGTTGTTCAAACTATCCTAGTCAGCTTCTCAGAAAAAGAACGCTGATTCTAGAAGAGCGAACCGGAGTAATACAAGGAAGTATGGAAGGCTAATTGTAATTTCAATCGCCATCTTCCCCCAAACAGGAACGACATAGATACAAGATTTCATTAAATATAAAGAATCCATTTCAGGGAGCAGGAAAGTTATTCCAAATTCAAAGAAATTTTAAATAATAGTGTTTGCGCACCGCAAAAAAAAAAAAAAAACAGTGGACAAACGAATCACAAGACAAAACACAACGCGCTTCGACCTCTTAGGTCTTCTTCAGGCAAGATACAAAACAATCATGACAACGAAAATGAACGAGCAATCACTTACCTTCATCCACTTTAGCACAAGATAGGCGAATTCAACTATTCCAAATGATTTTTTTTTATTTTAAAGATGTATGCCTACACGGGCATCGGCAAAACGATTTGAGAGTGGTTTTGTGAAGTTCCCGTTTGTGTTTCATTGACTGACGCCCCTGTAGTTACTCTGTTCCTTGTTCTGTGAGTACCAATGAATGAGATCAAACTAGAAGGGTAGGAGAAGTGAGAAGGAAAACTATGTCTCTGCCGTTTGGTGAAGCCAGACGAGGCGTACTTTTTGTATTGTTGAATCAATGTCGTTCTTGAAGAGTCCATAGTATTCGATGTTCTTAATTGTTTGGGCCCCTTCGGAATTGGTATTTTACTTGCACACAGTGTCGAGTGACATAGACAAAAGCAGTCAAGCTGCAGACAGCAGGTTTTTTTCTACGGTTCCCACGCGAGATTTGTATCAATTTCAGTCGTCAACGATCCACGAGAAATGAGTGGCAAGTCGTACGTTTGCACTCTCAAATGATTATGATGTTATGTGATAGAATGACTTTTAAAGTGGTTCGAGTTCTCTCTCTCTCTCTCTCTCTCTCTCTCTCTCTCTCTCTCTTCTCTCTCTCTCTCTCTCTCTCTCTCTCTCTCCACACACACACACACACACACACACACACACACACACCGCGCGCGGACGTGCACACACACACAGAATATGCCATCGTGCGTTTGCGTGCATGCGTGCGTGCGTGCGTGCGTGCGTGTGTGTGTGTGTGTGTGTGTGTGTGTGTGTGTGTGTGTGTGTGTGTGTGTGTGTGTGTGTGTGTGTGTGTGTGTGTGTGTGTGTGTTCATTATTATAAATGTGTTATTCGCACCAATATTGCTGGTATTAAAATCTGCAAAAATCTGTTTTATAGTCTTGTGGACAAAGAGAGAATTCTTTCTTCCACCGTTTTTTTTTTTTTTCTCTCATTAGATATCGATTGAATGTTAGTAACACTCGGTGATGCTACCATTGTAATATTCTTAAGGCTGATCAAAATAATACACTGGTTACAAATTATTCTCCTTGTTTGTTTTGCTGTGTGTGTGGTGTGTGTGTGTGTGTGTGTGTGTGTGTGTGTGTGTGTGTGTGTGTGTGTGTGTGTGTGTGTGTGCTCCTGTTGCTGCCATTTCTGAATCTCTGAATCGCTTTTCAGACAATGACTGTACATCCACGTTGATCTGAAGTCAGTAGTGTTGTTTTTGCTTCTACAAAATCGATATTTTTAGATGCGGAATGAATGTTTTGTGCATTGCATGTTTTAAATGCAACTTCCATCTGCAATATCACATAAGATTAAAAAAGAAAGCATCTGATGTGCTATTAAATGGGCTATGAAAGAAAGTATGTGGTTCATGTTGTGCAATTGATCTGCCGATTGTTTGCTTTAACCACTTTTCCCAAGTCCATTGTGCAACGCACATGTTTAAATGACTTTATCGTCATTAGTAAACCGAGGAT
Source organism: Conus ventricosus (assembly GCA_018398815.1). Classification (NCBI taxonomy): domain Eukaryota; kingdom Metazoa; phylum Mollusca; class Gastropoda; order Neogastropoda; family Conidae; genus Conus; species Conus ventricosus. The sequence goes on from CM031601.1 coordinate 57,828,398, forward strand.
TCTTTCAGTACATAGTATGTCCTCGCGTGCTAGAAGATCTGTGCTTGTAATTTCCTCTCTTCTGTAACTTTCTTTCGCTCTGCTTTTTCATTTTTGTTATTCTACCATCTATTGTTTGGGTTATTTTATTTTAGTATTTTGTTGTTGTTGTTGTTGTTGTTGTTGTTGTTGTTGTTGTTGTTGTTGTTGTTTGCTTTTGCAACTCAGTATCCTGTCTCTGACCTAGAATGCCTTGGGTACATTTTTTTTTATCTGGTCACACATGTCAGCATCTTTCTTGTAATCTGTGTGAAAAGATTGTACACACAGCAGACACAGCTAAACATGCTGCAGTGTTGGATTTGCCAATATGGGGTTTTGTGTATTTGTTTGCTTGCTTTAAAATCTTTCGGTTTTCTTTGCTGGAATTGAAAAATGGCCAACGCTTACAATATGGCCGCTCTCATTTAACACAAAAATATCAGTAGTTTAACTCGCATAGTATTGATTAACGTGTCATTGATGTTTATTTTCACACCCTTAATAATTGGTAGAAATTATTTGACATAAATTTAAATTACAGACGTGCATGTAACGTATCAGAATGGCTTACATAAATAGTTTGTATAGTTGATAGCACTCATACATTCTGAAAACGTGTATTTGCGCTTTTGAATAACATTCAAGAAACGTTTACATTGAGCAATATTAAAACCACTTTTCAACCGCTAAAAGCTTTATGTCATTGGTATTTTTAAGTATTACAAACGTGTGCGTGGCATCGTGTCTTAACATTGTGAAAAATGTGATAATTCATTAAATTGTTTGAAAAAATGGTTCAATGTAAACCTTACAATTTTGAAAGGATCGCATGAAAAATTTAGGCGACGTTAACATCAAATGTTTAAAACATTTATTGGGCCGTCGCAAACAACCCTTTTCAAACTGTTTTTATAGCATTCGCATACAATCTGGGCATGGTTCAAGAAAAAAGGGGGAGAAATAAGCTCTCATCAAACAGATACTGCAGCAAAAGTAGAATAGTGTTGGAATGGTAAAATGTGAATGGGCGCAAAGGACAACGACATACGTCAGTGTTTGTGTGTGTTTTGTACCTACGCACAGAAATATTTCTCCCAAGGGCCTACTGTTAAACTTGCAGAGGAGTTTGTTAACCTTTAAAATGTGATCAGCAAAACATCATTAAGGAAGTCAGTTACAGGCAATTAAGAAGTCACTTCCGCCGAACGTGTGTTTGCAGTCAGCCATCACTTGCGGAGTTCAGAACAATGTCTGCCTTCATGCCATGCCTTCACAGCAGTCTCGTATGGCTTCATGGACAATCTAGACCTATAAATCATCATACCAGTAGATTGTCCTTGAAGTGCTACACTGGATCACCTAGTTTTCTACTAAATGATGCCAGTGTAAACAGGATCAACTTTGCCGCGTGGTTGGCAAGACACAAAGACATGGACAGCCACATTCCAGCAAAAGTTGAAAGCCCAAGAAAACATTCATCCTTTTGTCTGTCAAAGAAGGCAGATGCTATTTCCAAGACAAAAGTCCTATCTGATGAGCTGCAGTCTGTCCACGCAAGTCTGTTAATAACAAAGTCCATTGTTACGGATGGTGTGTGGTGCGTGTTCTGCTGTGAATATCACATCCACACCACACCATTCGAACATAGATAGCCAGGCAACAAGTGAAGTTTCTTCCTTGTCTTTTTTTGCTGCCTGAACTATCAAATCATAAGAAAAAACATACTACATAACAAGAACAAGCGGGCACATCAGTAAATTCATGCCACCCCCATTAAGGGCGCGCAACAACACAAGGTGCTAAACTGACATAGTACTTTTTTTCGCACTGGCTACGTTGACACTCACAGCAGTGGCACCACAAACAGTTCATGCACCCGGCCACGTCCGGCCCAAGTCACACAGTCCTCACACAGTACGGAAGCCGCCCATGAAAGCAGTTCGTGGAGTCCTTCAAGGGACTCCCACACAACAGAAGAAGCACACGTCGTCGTCCCGACGGAGAACTCTGAAGCCCTTTAACACACACGATGTCTACTGACCACTCGGTCAGCCTCTCCACATCTCTCTGGATGGAGACAACGGCTGGGCCCGGGCTGCACCCCACACCCGGTTGACAGTCAGCTCCAGGTTGGACACGGGTCTTCACCGTCACCTGGGGAACTGATAGCTACCTTGATTATCTAGCCTACTTCCTGCATATTTATCGTTCTTGTTTGTCACTAGCAGTCACTCTTCACTTAATACATTTTACTGGAATTTGGGGGAAAAATACCCATAATAGAATCTAAAACGTTTCCATCCAGTTGGTGCATTACAATAGAAAAAAATCCTCGATTAACACCATGAGTAATTGCATTGACGGAAAAGATTTCCACATGTAACACTTTTCAAAGTACCAAGAATACAATTATTACATATAAAGGAACGAATTCCTTTTGTCCCTATTTATCAAGAAAAGAATGTTTTTATCTTTCCACATTATCATCACTAGACGTGTCAACAACAGGAATCAGAATAAAGTTTCCAATAATTAAGTACAATAATTTTCATTGCTCACTTCCAGAGCTCACCAACACCCACGTCATTATAATACTTTAAGGGACAGATAAACAACTTTTTTTTTCAATAATACATTGATTTAGCTACATTACATTTCTCTGATCACATAAAAGTAGACATATTCTTCCTTCCATCTACTCACTCCATTCTTCTCATCCGCCTCTCGACTCACATATTCACTAACCACAACTTCCTACAGTCACCCTATGTCTCGTCAAGTCTTGTTAATCACAACATACATATCAAGGGAACAATGAAATATTTCAGTCCTTTACTAAGAACTGGAAAGTTCCCAGCCACCTGTGGGAAAAACAACTTCATTAGTGCAAACGCTGACCTCCATACAAACGTGACTGCCAGCGAGAACTTGCCTTCAGTCTCCCTTCGGCTCACTGGAGGTGTTGCTGTGCCGGCAGCTCTGTAGAGACTGAAGGGAAATCCTCGCTCACCTGACTGACACAAAACGCAGGTGAGTAACTGTCAGGTAAACGGATCAACCGGTGAACAGGTAAACTTGTGCCTGTCCGAAGTGTCCCCACAATTTGGGATCGGACAAAAATGGTCCATGATAGTAACAGGAAAAACTTTAACATCAAGAAGCCTTTTAAAAATGTCATAATTCATGATGCTAACAAAAACAGCCTTTAACATCAAGAAGTCTGTTAAGAACAGTCAAATTCCATAATACTGAGAATGAAAACTTAAGCATCCAGAAGTCTGTTAGAAACAGTCAAAGTCCATGATACTAACAAAGAAAAAGTTTAACATCAAAAAGTGTGTTAAGAACAGTCAGACTCCATGATACTAACAAAGAAAAACGTTATCATCAAGAAGTCTGTTGAGAAAAGTTTAAGTTCATGATACCAACAAAGAACAACTTTAGCATAAAGAAGTCGGTTAAGAACAGTCCAAGTTTATGGAACTAACAAAGAAAAACCAAGCAGGTCCTCGCCTGTGTCAACAGGCCTGTGTGAGGCATTCTGCATCTGGCTTGTCTGAGAGACTGATAGATGGAAGCTTCCATTGACAAGATCACCATAGAAACCGGTACAAGACAATCATAATTGTGAGAAACCCCTGTGAAATGACGTCATTATTTTGTTCGTTTCTTTGGCTTCTAGTTTTCGTTTAATCCATCTCATCAGCTATCATTAGCTAAGACATTTTAAACAGAAATGGGTTATGACAGTTCACTTACCACGAAATGAAAATTATGCAAAAAAAATCATATTTTATACCAAACTGTAGAAAATTGTCTTCAAATTTTGAAGCTGTAAAGAAAGCTGCAGAATCTGACCACAGATAAGGTTTGTGATCGCCGAAACAGTAACAATGAGAAATTCCGAGGGCATGGCATTGAGTGTAGATTTCCATATCAAGGGAGCAAACTGGTACTACGAGTTTACGAATTGTCTGCTTTCCATTTTCCTCAACTACAACGACACACGAGACTCTGTTGTCAAAAGAACAGTCCCCATGAACGTTTCTTTGGTCGCATCGAATAAATATCTATTCAGGACTGTTTAATGTCCAGAATACCGTGTCAGTGGAATAGTGCGTTTGCATGTGACTGTTTTAAATACTTAACCATATAGGCTTACGTATTTACTTATAGCCCCACTCTGGAAAAAAAATTCAATGTCCTCATTCCTCTTCTCATCGTCCTCGCGCGCGCTTGTGAGTGTGTGTGTGTGTGTGTGTGTGTGTGTGTGTGTGTGTGTGTGTGTGTGTGTGTGTGTGTGTGTGTGTGTGTTGTGTTAGAGAGAGAGAGAGAGAGACAGAGAGAGAGAGAGAGAGAGAGAGAGACAGACACAGAGAGAGAGAGAGAGAGAGAGAGAGAGAGAGAGAGAGAGAGAGAGAGAGAGAGAGAGAGAGAGAGAGAGAGACCATAAACTTCCTGATTCCCTTTTTTCTCTGTGCGATAAATCACGAGCGACGCAGTATCTCTCCCTGTCTCCCTGTAAATTACAAAACCTATAAATCTCAACAACACTACCTCCCATCCTTCCCCATCCCCTATCCATCTCCAACATTTTTAAAAATCTCTCTCTCTCTCTCTCTCTCTCTCTCTCTCTCTCTCTCTCTCTCTCTCTCTCTCTCTCTCTCTCTCAGAGGTATTTCCAAGACTCCATCGGACCACACATCAATTGTCCCCTCATGTTTGACACAGAGAGAGAGAGAGAGAGAGAGAGAGAGAGAGAGAGAGAGAGAAAGAGAGAGAGTTTTAAATCAAAGACAATCCAATGCGAACTGACTATGCACTGACTTCTTACACATCCTCATTAGAAAGTATTGTTTTGTCATCGTTCTCGCTTTCTCTATCTATCGATGTGTTTATATGTGTATGTATGTATGTATGTATGTATGTATGTATGTATGTATGTATGTATGTATGTATGTATGTATCTATCTATCTCTATCTCTCTATCTATCTATTATGCGTCTAGTCGTCTATTTACCTGTTTATCAATCAAGATCTTTTATAATAATATGAGAGAAAAGAGAGAGAGGAAGAGAAGAGAAGAGAGAGAGAAGACGAAAGAGAAGAGAGAGAGAAATTTTGGATATCGCCTATGGAGTAAAAATGAAAAATACAACCCACATTATGAACGTTGGCCAGTTAAGATTGGTGGTGGTGTGTTATCTTCTAGACTGCTGACTTCAACTCGAATTATTTACATCTCCTTGCATCCGAGACCTTCACTCGGTTTTGTTCGCAGTCTCCTTACACCGTGGCTGCCGAAAGCCAAAGCTGCGCGCACAATTCCGACCACGCTGGAAGCGACAACATGCGAGGAGATGGCAGGGGCCTGGCTACGAATGGTTCGCTGGCACGGTTTATTATGACCGGCCGACAAACGGACTCCCACAAATTCCGAACCATGAAAGCGACGAAAGACAAACCGATCTTCTCTCTTTACATCTCTTACTTGTGTTTACCACAGAGTTTAAACGACGAATCTACTCTTCACAACTCTTTCTGTGTTTACCACATCATGTTTAAACGACAAAAGATACCGATTTTTTCATACCTTATATATCTCTTTCGGTCTTTTACCACACATGTTTAAAGAAGCGACGAAAGATACCATCTTCTACTCTTAAATCTCTTCTGCCCCCATGGCCGGCTTCTCGTGGCGGGGTGTTTCTTACCAACCTGTCCCACCCCTTTTTCTTGTCTTTCCTAATGTTCTGCCTACCAGGTCATTTGCTATCTCTTTTCACCATAAAGTCTCCCCAATCATCTGCAGCCTCTATGTCGTCTTGTTTCTTCCTTCCCGGTTCTTCAGTCTGTTCTTTCATCTATTTTTCCAGTCTTCCTTTTCAATGCTTCTTTTTCTGAGACCTATCGGAGTGGTGGCCCTAAGTCCACTCGCAATCTAAGGTGCTGACACTGGCCGAGAGATGTATGGCTCTGCGTTAGTGAGTCGCTACAGCAGTCCTGTCTGGTTTTGTGGGACGGTATTCAGGCAGATGGACGCCCTATGAGTTCATCCTCACATGTCCTTCGTAGGGCCATCCATTGTCCTTTCCCTAGCACGGCAGCTCTCCTAGGGTGACTGTCAAATTTCTGCCACCATTGAGCCTACGCCCTATGAGCAATCAAAGTCATTCCAAACGACAGAGAGAAAGAGATTCAGATTCAGATGAAGAGATACGAGAAGTGGCAAAGAGAAAGGGTATCCAAAACACATGGCCAAGCTTCCTTATAGTGGAAGCAAGAGATCAAAGAATCCATTGCTAGGATTTCTCCATTCGCCATTTGTAAGTGGTTGAGGTGTTTCATCCACAGGATTCAAATGATAAAACGACTAAGATCTGGTAGTTACCTTGTTAACTGTGCTACGGAAACGGCGTCACGATTGCTGCTGAAAAGAGATGGTTCTCAACTTATGCAGATCACAGTTAAGGTTTCTATTCACCCATATCTCAACTACTCGAAAGGGGTTATTAGATGTGCTGACTTGGCTGGAGTTGCTGAAACAGAAATACGGACTGAGATGGAAAGTCAGGGTGTTCTACAGGTCATAGAGTGAAAATATCTAAAGGAAAAGATTGATTGAAAACTAACACGCTATTCTTGACTTTCGCTATGCCATCTCCCCCAGAGTTTATCAAAGTGGGTTATGTCCGGTGAAAGTTAACGCCTTTTGTACCATCTCCTTTGCGGTGTTTCAAGTGTCAACGCTTTGGGCATTCAGTCGAGCTTGTCGGGGTCAGGAGATCTGTCGTGATTGTGGTCAGAAGAAGCATTGATGGTCTTGTACAGATGCTGTATACTGTGTCAACTGTAAGGGTGATCATTTCAGCAAATTCAAAAAGTTGTCCAGTGTGGAAAAAGGAATGCGAGATTCAGAAAGTAAAGATTGAGAGGAAAGTTCCTTCCTGAGGCTAGAAGGTTAGTGGAGGCCAGGACTCCTTCGGGTGCTACTATGCACAGAAGGTGGTTAACGATTCTACGAACCAGTCATCAGGTGATAATCTGGGAGCAGCTCCATTCACTGCTGTAGAGAAGAAATTGACAGAATTGTTGTCATCGGTTTTGGTCGGCTCCCATACTTGAAAAATCAGTTGAGGTTTTGTCTCAGAAATACAACATGTTCCGTCCAGCAATGTACAACAGGCTTCAGTCCCTGCTGGTGAGGGAGAAGTGTTTCAGTTGTTCAAAGTGCTGTGGATCAGAGGTCAGGGGTGAAGGATCGGAAGAAAGAGACGTCCCCTCGCTCACAGACCAATAACAGCAGTACGAGACAGGCACGCAGTGAGGAGCGTCCTTTTCGGACTCCAAACCCTCCTGGGGGAAAATCTCGAAGTCAGGTATTTGGTGGCAGCAGGTTTCAGTCCAGTAAGAGCAAATTCCAAACATGGTAACAGCAACTTAGAAATTTATCAGGAGCATCGGCTTCTGATCTTGTCTTGAAGAATCGTTTTAGTTCTTTGGTGGACAATGAAGTTTCTGGAGAAGAGGGATGAAGATATTCTTTTAACAACTTAACATGGACATACTCCAGTGGAACATAAGGGAGTTAAAGCAAATTGTCGAGACCTTGAGCTATTATGACAGAGTATAGATCTTCAGTAATTGCTCTTCAGGAAACCCTTTTAACTGCAAGTAAGAAGCATGAGATTCCTGGTTTCTCCTGTTTACTCAAGCCAGCTTCTGCAGATTTTTCACGGAGAGGCGTTTCTCTTTACATTCATAATTCGGTACTACATACAGAAATTCCACTTCAGACGGATATGGAGGCAGTGGCAGCTCGTATCTCGTAAACAAGGTTGTTACGATATGTTGTCTGTATTTATCTCCATCTTCTGTGATTTCGAGAGGTCAGTTGGATGGTTTAATTTCTCAGCTCCCTAGCCCATTTCTTTTATTGGGTGACTTGAATGGTCATTCTCCACAGTGGGAAGTAACCGCACAAATTCTCAAGGGAAAGTTCTTGAAGATTTTATATCGGATCATGATCTCTGTCTTTGAATTCAGGCTCACCGACCTTTTGTCTCCTTCTGGTTCTTTGACTCACTTGGACTTGTCCATTTGTGACCTTCCTTATTTTTGGACTTAGAATGGCAGGTTCATACGGACCTAAGCGGAGTGATCACTTTCCGGTTTTATTTCTTTTACGAAGCAAATGCAGGAGTCCCCCCGGGAACATGGAAGCTTCGCTCTGCAGATTGGAGTCTTTATCAGCAACAAATTTTAAGTAGACTGCCTATGAATCTGTTGCAGAGTTATGATGATCCTGTTTACAGTTCACTAAAGTGATAGTAGAGAGTGCTAAGGAAGCTATTCCCTAGTCTCGTGATAAACCAAATGATGTTAAGACCCCATGGTATGATAAGAGTGCAAAATTTTGAAGGGTAAGAGAAAAGGTGCTCAAAGATTTTTGCTAAGTTTCCTATGGTGGGGAACAAAGTTAAACATCAGGCGTGTAGGTGCTAAGTGTCGGTATACTTTTAAAACTAAGAAGAAAGAATCTTGGAAAACTTTTTGTTCAAATCTGTCCTTTAAGGTTAATTCAAGGAAAGTTTGGAAAATAATCCGTAAGATTAAGGGAAAGTCGGCTGCATCAGTTTTAAAATGTTTGCAAGTAAATGGATCGATTATTACTGATAAAAAGGAGGTTGCTAACTTGCTAGCTGCTACTATTCATCAAAATTCGTCAGCTGATCATTATTGCAAGGAATTCCAGCGTATCAAAGATCAGCAGAGTCAAAATCTTGTTCCTTCGAGCCAGATAGTTCTGAGGATTACAACTGCGTTTCAGCATGGATGAGTTAAAGGACGCCATTTTGAAAGCCAACAACTCAGCTCCTGGACCAGATGACTTCATTATCAATTTATTCAACATTTGCCAGTGAGGTTTTAAAAGTGTTGTTGTCTCTGTTTAATCATGTTTGGTGTTCAGGGTATTTTCCACCTTCTTGGACAGAGGCGGTTGTTATCCCTATCCTAAACCAGGAAAGATCATTCGGATCCTAACAACTATCGTCCTATAGCTCTCACTAGTTGCTTATGTAAAACTATGGAGAGAATGGTATATTCTCGATTGTTATGGCAGTTAGAACGTCTGGGGGCCTTAGTGTTTCCCAGTGTGGATTTCGGAACAAACCGCAGTACTACTGATCATCTGGTTCGTTATGAGTCTTTATCAGGAATGCTTTGATCAATGGAGAACATGTAGTTTCTATTCTTTTTGATTTAGAAAAGCTTATGACACAACATGGAGGCATGGAATTCTTCAGGACTTGAAGGCACTTGATTTCAAAGGTAATTTACCAATGTTTATTGCTAATTTTTTGTCTAACAGGCATTTCAGTGTTAGACTTCATTCGACCTTTTCAGATCCTTTTGAGCAGGAGATGGGTGTCCCTCAGGGTAGCATCCTTTCTCCACTTCGTTCAATCTGAAGATTATAACATCGTCCAGTCAGTAAAGTCTGGAATCGATAAGTCATTATTTGTTGATGACTTCTCCATCTCTGCCAGGGGAAAACTTTGGCTGCAGCTGAGCGTCAACTTCAATTGTGTGTTAATCGTGTTCAGCAGTGGGTTACTGAAATGGATTTAAGTTTTCAGCTACTAAGACAGAGTGTATTCATTTCCATAGGAAAAGATCTCAGGTCTTAGAACCAGCTATCAGTCTCAATGGTCAGGTAATTAAAGTTTCCAACAAGTGAAATTTTTGGGGGTTATTTTTGATAATAAGCTTTCTTTTTGCCTCACATTAAGTACATTAAACAATCTTGCCAGTCAGGTTTGAATGTTTTGAAGGTTATTAGTCACACTGATTGGGGTGCAGACAAGCGAACTTTGTTGCGATTGTATCGAGCTTTGGTGAGACCAAGCTAGATTATGGGTGTGTGGTATATGGTTCTGCACGAAAGTCTTACCTCAAAGCTCTTGATCCAATCCATCATCAAGGACTGCGGATTGCTCTGGAGCACTTCGCACATCTCCAAAAGAAAGTTTGTATGCTGAATCGGGTGAACCCCCTCTGGAGCTAAGGAGGTGCGTCTTTCCATGAATTACTACCTGAAATTGAGGGCTAATCCAGAAAACCCTGCCTATGATATTGTCATGAACCCGCCTTTTAGAGCCAAATATGACTTAAGCCAAATGAGATTCCTCCACTGGGTATTCGTATTTTGCCCATTTCGGGGCAGCTGGCATTGACCTTGATGCTGTTGTGATGGTCCATTACAGACTGATTTACCTCCTTGGAAAGTCGCCAATCCAGAGATTAATTTTATATTTAACTCAATTTCGAAAGGAGGTCACCCCGAGTGTTGCATATAAACAGCTTTATCTTGGGCATGTGAACTTTATAAAGATTTTATCAAGATTTTTACTGATGGTTCTAAGAAAGGTGAGAGGGCTGCAGCTGCCATTGTGGGTGATAACGATTTTCAGGAGCCTACTTGCTAAGATTGCGGGATTGGTCATCTGTTTACACTGCTGAACTGAAGGCTTTAAATCTGGCCCTCAGTGCGGTGTCCAGATCAGATCAGAATGATTTCCTTATTTTATCGGATTCATTGTCGGCATTGTCGGCTTTGTCGACAAGAGAAGTATCACATCCAGTATTAGCGGATATTCATGATCTTCATACTCAGCTTGTCTCTTCGGAAAGCATATAGTTTTCTTGTGGGTCCCCAGTCACATGGGAATCTATGGTAACTCAGTGGTGGACAAAGCAGCCAAACAAGCTCTCGGTGCAAGTCTTCCAGGAGGCCTATGCAGTTGTTCCTCACTCTGATCTACGTCATAAATCCAGTTTGTATTGTCGTGAACTGTGGCAGAGTGAATGGTGTAATCAAATTCATAATAAATTGTTTAAAATTTGCCCAGATTTAACCAATCCTTTCCCATCGGTGGTACGTAACCGTAAAGAGGAATCGATTTTGTCACGGTTACATATTGGGCACAGCTATATACGCACAGTTGGATATTCAGAAGGGAAGACCCCCATGGTGTGTTGCGTGTGACAGCTTGTTCAGTGTTAATCATTTTTTGACGAATGTGCTGATTTGATGTGTATCAGAGAGAAGTTCTTTTCCACCAGTGATTTATCGGTTCTTTTTCGTGAGATTTCAGTGGATCTTATTTTTTCTTTTTGAAAGAGGTAAACTTATTTTATAAAATATAGGGTTTTATTAATGTATACAGTGTCGAAGGATTGAAAAGATAATTGTGCTTTTGTCCTCATAAATTTTAAGTGATGTGTTAATACTAGTGTGATATTTGTATCAAGAGACTCAGATATGATAGCTGAGGTCCTGATTTGGCTCCTAGTAGTCCGCTGGACCCTATAAACACTAACTAACTACTAACTAATATCTCTTTCTTGTGTTTACCACAGACGTTTTAAACGATGACAGATATTAATCTTCTACTCTTTATATCTCTTTCTTGTGTTTGCCACAGATGTTTAAATGATGAAAGATACTGATCTTCTACTCTTTACATCTCTTTCTTGTGTTTATCACAGTGTTTTAAACGACGAAGATACCGATCTTCTACTAGTTACAACTCTTATTTGTCTTTACCACAGATGTTTAAAACGATGAAAGATGCCACTATACTACTTCTTACATCTCTTTCTTGTGTTGGCCACAGATGAAAGATACAAATCTTCTACTCTTTACATCTCTTTTGCGTTCACCACATATGTCTGAAGGACCAGTTCATTTGACATTTCAGTCAACGGGTGATGTAAACACATGTATCTTAGATGTGTTATAGTTCCAGAAGTTTTGCTTTTAAAACCCTTTTGGAAAGTCCAAGAAGTTCCAGTTGGTTAAATGTTCTAATACATAACGCGCGCTTAGATTAGCTGTGCTACATGGTGATTTTCGAGCTTTCCCAATATATTACCAAGGTTTGGGAGTTTTAAAGAGATGGTTTACAAACTATTGTGGAGGTGATGAATGCGTGTCCGTTTGGGAACTTCTGTCACGGTCATTAAAGACTGACTTTGCGAATGTTCTGCTAATAGGAAACACATGTAACATCTTTCCAGAGTGGACCGTTTTTACGGCTGTTCAGATATAAATCAGCTCTCGTCAGTCAATTTCGTCAGTGTTCTACGTCTGATTATTTTTAAAAGACAGTAGTGCCTTTCTTATTGTTACTGGTTAGTGATTGCAGGCAAAATGTTGGGTCTTTCACATTCCAACAAACATGATTTATCCGGTACTGTTCTGAACATTTTTGTGTATTTCCGCCATATGTGCTGGTTTCTTCACATAATAGAATTTATGTGTCAGTGATTTGAAAAGAGCACAATGCCCCGATGTTTTAATGTAACCAGGGACGATCTGTGCCGGCTTTCGTAGCACGTTCTGTTGCACTTCGGAATATACTGTCGTCAGCCATAGTGTGTGATGGGAGTTTCACTACAAGAAATCAACTTCACCGGCTACAATAATTATGTGCCGGTGACAAAATCTGCCAGCGACAATACGGGCGGTAACAGAGAAGCGCGCGCGCGCGCGCGAGCGCGCGCACGCGCGAGCGCGCGCGCGTGTGTGTGTGTGTGTGTGTGTGTGTGTGTGTGTGTGTGTGTGTGGTGTGTGTGTGTGTGTGTGTGTGTGGTGGCTGTCTGTCTGTCTTCTGTCTGTCTGTCTGTCTGTCGTCTGTCTGTCTGTGAGTGTGTGTGAGTGGTGTGTGTGTTTGTGTTTGGCGTGTGCGTGCGTGCGTGCGTGCGTTCGTGCGCGCGCGCGCGTGTGTGTATGTGTGTGTGCGTGTGTGCGTGCGTGCGTGTGTGTGTGTGTGTGTATGTGTGTGCGTGTGTGCGTGCGTGCGTGCGTGCGTGCGTGCGTGCGTGTGTGTGTGTGTGTGTGTGTGTGTGTGTGTGTGTGTGTGTGTGTGTGTGTGTTGTGTGTGTGTGTTCTTCTCTCCTTCTCCCATAACTCTGTGAGGAGGCCTTGGGCTGCCGATCTGAACAACTGTTCAACAGGCTCCTCAAAATCTATCGGTTGTGTGGTAGGACCTGGATCTCTGCCAATTGTTCGAATGTTGTCCATCCATCATTTTCTCTGTCTTTTTTCTCACCCGCCTCCCTCACCAGTTTCTGTTTTAGCAATGCCATTGAATTTTGTTTCTTGGCCGTACCAACGCCGTTTTCATCCTCCGATACCCCCCACAAACAATATTTTCAACACTGACAGAATAACCGCGCGATCTGTCTGATCAGCCATGCATGCAGTCAATCTAAAAAGATCGTAGCAACAAATCAGACACCACTATTGCTGAAAAACAGGCTGGACTGTGTAAAAGTTACCATCGAACAAATTACCCGCGTACCCTTTGTGATTAGCACATCCTACACCAGAGGGAGTTCTCACGGGTTTGTGGACTTCCAGAAGGCATTCAACAGCGGAGGCGCTATAGGCGACACTATAGAAATGTAAGCAGGACAAAAGCTGACTAACATTAGCTAGCATCTGCACTCACCTGTAACCAATGCAGTGCTCACACAAAGTGACACTGGAGAGTAGCGCAATACTTTAGTTGGGATTCGTCCAGGATGCCTGTTATCTCCCACACTTTTCAATATATTACTGGAGCTTATCATAGCTGATGCACTTGAAGAACGTGTCAGCACAGTCGGATTGGAGAAAGAATGGTCATGAACTGTTATAGTGCAGATGACTTACATGGCCTAACAGGCAGTGTACAAGAGTTCGCCAAGCATGTTAAAAGACTCGATACAACTACTACAAGAAATGGTATGAATGTCAGTGCTGTAAAAAATCAATTTGACGGTGAGCCACAACGACATAATCTGTCCATGGACAGATGCAAGAAAATGCTTAATAGTTCACATCTTGGTGTCCTTCTCAAGCAGTGAGTGAAAAATAAGTGAAAAATGGTTGAAAACATAAAAAGAACGAATGAGAAGGAGAGCAAGATTAACATCCAATGTTCCTATGTTATAACCCGACCCAATGCTCAACACTTTTGAAGTACCTGTAATTGAAGTGTTTAATGTGTTAGTGCAATGTAACTTTGTTGATTTCTGCATTAACAAACTAAATAAATAAGTAAAGAGGGATGGGGGTGTTCTGCTCTGTTCATTGACAGAATGGACCTTCAGAGGGAGCATGAATTTGTGACAAGTGAACGTTCAACAACATGTGTAGCTTATGCTTTTCATTGATATATACTCCTTGCATGTTTCCAATTGGTGCTTTATTGTGAATGGCTGTTGAATTATTCCTTTGCTACTTCTGTCTAAAAACGTTGCAAAATTCTAAGCAGATGGACACGTGGTTCTTGTAATAACGTCACCATCATCTGGATATATCACAATGGGAAGAAATGAAAGTGAGAATGATAGACGTCTGTTACAGAAGATGTCACCGTTCCATTCGGACATGTACTAATGATTAGTTTCAAACGACTAACGGCTGATAAAACAACTGTCATTCTGAATTACACAGAACAATACAGAAGTTCTAACCGTATTTTAAAAGGAATCTTTCACAGAAAGGGAGTGTGGAGTTCGAGTGATTTTCAGTCTGATATTGTGCATGTCTACCAGATTGACAACACACGATTTACAGTCCAAGTCTCCAGTGATAGTTGTAACAATGGAGTGGATCCCATTACACCGTGCTTCCAACTCTTCTTTTCGTATTTTGCTAAAGGTGAGGTACCCCAGAAGTTATCTAGTGGTTTCTGGAACTGCTCAACCGAACATTATTCCAGATTTCAGCATCACGTGAATTGTAATCTGAAGAAAGACTGTGAAGATGGAAGAGACGAAACAGAGCACTGTCTCTTCAGCAGCCCTAACTGTCAAGGGTTAGTGGCCTTGTGTGACCGTTGTTACAAAGTTGTCAGATATCTCTCCGAGGCTGAAAGGGTTTAAAACAGACGGCAACAAAAGGGGTAATGACTATTGCAAAACATTCGGGGGCAAACTAGGATTTCCTTCATGTACATTCGACCCATACAGACTGCTTGTTAAAAGATCACGTCGATTTTGGAGTGACCTGCCAATTCTCTGGGCTGGTTTACATGCAAATGACATGTCACTGTCTAACATGTACAGACACAGTATTCACAGCGACAAAACTGTATTTTTTCATCTTTTTAGATCAACATTCGATATGTACGATGTGAATACTTACGTCTTACTTTCGCTGCAAAATTGGCATATTATGATCTCCAGGTACGCACTAAAAGCGTGGTATTTGCATTTCCCAGGGCTGTTTGTGAAATCAGGAAAAACAAGACTGGCGTCCTTTCTCATCATCCAAAGGTAATATCTCTACCCAAGGCAGAATTTTCGCGGGTAGAGGGACTATCCACTATGGCAGCGTACTACGATGATCAGATGACACACACATTTCTCTTATGTGGTTCTAGCGAAGATAAAATGAGGAGTCAGGAGTACACGTCTGCTTGTAATTTTCATCAGAGATCACGCATGAATAAGCTGAATTCATCCACGTCGGCAGTTTCTGCTCCTATGTTTACATGCAGTGATGGACTCACCACTTTTTCCTACACTCTGGTATGTGACTTCATAACTGACTGCCCTGATTCCAGTGATGAATCTTTCTGTAGGCATTCTATTTGTTTTACAGCATTTACGTGTACGAACGGTCAATGTCTGTCATTTGATAATGTTTGTGATCAAATATCCCACTGTCACGATGGATCGGAGGAAGACAATTGCCTCGTTTTCTATGAGTATGAGAGCCTATCCAAACGTTTTCCATCTCCTGCTCTCATTATTTTCGATGGCATCAGAAGATTTTCTGTTTTAGAATGGACGTCAATGAATCGTGTCCTGGCAGCCATTACCGCTGTCCTGGGGAGTTAAATGATTGCCTGCCGGTTTACACACGATGCAATGGGATGTACGATTGCACAGGACATGATGATGAAGACGACTGTGGGGAGATGACATGTCCAGGGTTGTTTCGGTGCAGACGGTCTACGACATGTCTTCACAGTGACCACATTTGTGATGGCTGGTCTCACTGCCCACAACGTGATGATGAATTATGGTGTAATGTTGCTTGCCCTGTAGCTTGCCTCTGTCAAGTTCACACTTTTCTATGTCCTGAGCCGTTCCATTCTGAACTCTTCCCACAGATCCGCTCTTTGGATGGCACAGGCTCGGGAATGACACTGTCTGATGTCAGCAGTAATGCCTATCTTGTTCATCTAGTTCTTTGCAAATGTTCTCTGACACACCTACCAGAAATAAAACTCTTGAATTTGAAACTTCTTAATCTCAGTGACAATAAATTTCAGCGTATCAACATGACTTCTTTTCTTCGTTTAGAAAATATGCAGTCTTTGTTGCTGTCTAACAATCCCATTATGTCAATCCATACTTGTTCCTCCTCTATTACCCACCATAACCTACCCTTATGATAGACCTGTCACACACAGCAATGACGGTGTTTGATTCCAAGCTCTGGAACAATTTCCCCTTTTACAGAAGCTGAATCTAACTTTTACAACCATCCACACAATCAGTTCTAATAATTTTCAGTTCACAACTGCAGCTGACTGAACTGTACATGGAGGGCAGTCCTATCAAAACCTTTACATTTGATGTTTTTAAAGACCTGTTCAACTTACGTTTAATCTCGGCTCAGAACTACAAACTTTGTTGTGACCGAATCCTACCTCGTAACTTTGATGCTTCGGCTTGCATGGCCCCTAAAGATGAGATTTCATCGTGTGAAGATTTATTGCAGTCCTGGATCTATCGTGATTTCTATGGCTAATCACCTGTCTTTCAGTGACTGGTAATATCTTCTGTTTTTGTGCGCGTACATTCGCAAGCAGAATGACGTCTCAAGTGGTTTTAGTGTACTTGTCACCAACCTCCCCATGGCCGATTTTGTGATGGGGGTGTACATGGCTGTTATAGGCGTGGCCGATGAATGTTTTCGTGGTAGATATCTGCACCTGGATGACACATGGAAGAGTAGCGCGGCCTGCAAGGTGGCTGGTTTTTCTGTGTCTGTTGTCCAGTGAGGTATCAGCTCTCATCATCTGCCTCATCACCTTAGATCGTTTTATTGTCCTCTGCTTTCCATTCAGTACGATGGGGCTTGAGAGAACATCGGCGTCAACGGTTTGTCTCTTGGTCTGGCTCAGGGGATGGTTTATTGCCGTGTTGCCTTTACTCCCAGTGGCATCACACTGGGCGTTCTACACGCCAGACAGGAATCTGTATCCCATTGCCAGTTACGAGGCAAGAGTTCAAAGAAAATTCTATTCGTTCGGTGTAATGATCATTCTGAACTTTGTCCTGTTTGTATTAATCTCCATGGGCCAAGCGTTAATTTATTGGTCGATACAACAAAATATGTTGAGGACCAGTTCTAACCCGTGTGTCTCAAGACATGACGATAGCTCAGCGATTGATCACAATTGCACTGACGGATTTCTTGTGCTGGTTTCCCATTGGACTGTGTGCATGCTGGCACTTGGCTGGCCTTCCTGTCCCCGGGGAAGTGAACGTGGCCTTGGCAATATTCATCCTACCTTTGAACTCTGCCATCAATCCTTTTATGTACACTTTTAACACTCTGGCAGAAAAGCGGGGAAAACAGAAAGAATCTGAATTGTTGAAATGGGTCGAATCTCACGCTGATATTATTTCAGCTTAAAGTGCTTCATGTTTTTTTTATCGACTTACTGTTTTCAGGAACTTATACTGATGTACATCTTGTGTGAGACCAATGTCTGTACTTTACAGGCCTGACCACAGGCTATCTGCTATTTTCTATTCCATTAAAATACAGACTGCATGTCCGTTGCACTGTAGTGAGACTGCTATTTCCTGTTTAATCCCACAAATTATCATTTACATTATAAGCTTTATATACCACTTTCCACTAAGTGAATACATAACGCACATCATAACTGGTTGTATCGTATTACATGAAAAGGTATCATGTTTTTATGTAACAAAAGTGCCGGACAGGAGAAATGGTGATGGGGGATCAGAGGTTTCTGGACCTCCCTTCCTCCCCTTTCACTGGCAAAAACAATTTACTAATAATTTGTTTTATCAGTTTACGCCATAATGCTTGTGCCTAAACCAAGAAAATGCCTTCTTGTCGTCACCTAAGGCGCAAGTGCTCCCGCAAACGCACACATACACGCTTGTGTGCCCCGCACACACGCACGCCCGCATGTAACCCACAAACACACACACACAACACACACACACACACACACCACACACACACACACACACACACACAGAGAGAGAGAGAGAGAGAAAAGAGAGAGAGACATGCACACAGTTAACACGTTTATATGTGCATGTACGACAACATCACACCGTTCTAAACTAAAAAATAAAGTTTGTATTTGATAGTAAAAAAATAAAACAAAATAAGATAAAAACTGAAACGCGAACAATATCATGTATCAATACCTTAACAAGTCAGGCAGTCCGTCTTATCACGTGCTATTTATAAACGTCACTGGAGTGTGACTAAAAAACGTGGGTGGAACAGAAGTAGACGAAGGGCGGCAGGCAAGCAATACGATTTCTGTAGGCCGATCAAATCAGGTTTCAGATGAACGACATTACATTTCAGGGGCCATGCCAAAGGAAGCAAAACGTGATGAAAAAAGACAAAAAGTAGCACGTGTCCACTGACCTGTACAAGTCTACTGTTACACCACTCTGGTTAAAGCAGCGGCCCCAGCACTCACTAAACAACAGGCACTGAATGCGTACTTAGCCGTCTGTATACTTCTCAGAACATTTTGATGTTGTTGTTTTTTCCCAAGTGGCTTTCATACTAATGCTGCCTTTCCCCTCCTCCCTCCCTGCTTTCCTCCCCTCCCACCCTCTACGTTTTTTCTTCCTCCCGCCCCCTTAGCTTCTCCATTCTTTACTCGACCTTTCTGTTTCCCCGACATCTCCCATTTCTTCCTTTTTTTTTTCTTCTATGCAGCTCATTGCTCGCAACCAATGTAAAATAGCAGCAGTGTCAATAGTCTCCTGACCTTGACCTCTGCCCTCGCTAGTGTTACGCAGCCGACATTGCAACACAGACAAGTCCTCATTTCTTAGTCTGCAACCTCCATCTTGGGGTGAAAAGGACATGTATGCTGCCAGTGATCTAGTTCGGCAGCACTTTTGTGTCAGTTCCCTATTACTCACTGACAGAATACTGACATTCCAAACAAGTGTCATCATCTGAAAATCTGCTGTCGAGCTCTTCATAGACTATAGCAAGCCCAGTGACCTGTGAAAATCAGTCCAGAGAGCATACAGGAAAAAACGGGTTCACACTGTCAAAGGCCAGATTGACGGGCTCTGTGGGCGTCTCCCCAACGTTTTTCTTCTCCAACTAACCTCCGGTTTGATAAACAAAAGATGTTCCCAAGACTCATCTCATAGGGGAAAGAATGATAAATCCATCAGCGCTAACCCAGTCATGACTGAAAATCCACAACGGACCATGAGTACACAAGTGGAATTCACATGTGTCTGCACCAAGCACGGGATGAAGAACCATGGGGACAAAAAGGCTGTATGAAGTCTATGACGAATGAATAGCAGCACACTGTGCTAGCAGATAAGACATCAAAAAGCTGAGGTTAGGATTCAAAACAACAGCGCCAAGGACATTTAAGCTGATTGTTCATATGAGGAGTTTCCACAGGCTTTCGATACTAAATTCCAGAAACTCATGCTGCCACTCATGAGAGCAAGAGAGGAATAGGAGAAATTACCCAACAAAAAGGTATCATAGAACAGCGCACTGGAGTATATAGAAACGACATTTAGAATCATTGTATATGAAATCTGCAGGGACTCCCGCAGAGTTTAAAACAAAAAAAACTTCAAAGATCAAGACAACTTCAAAATCCAGACGTGTGTGAGAAAGGGGCACCATCTGGGAGAGAAAGGCTGAATCAAAAGTTGAGAAGAAGTGGCGAGAGAACCTCTAGGAAAACCTGGAGGCGCAGCACAGAACCCACAGCACAGCAGTTACGGGTTCATCATAGAGGTGTCACTAACATGTAACAGTGCACGTAGCATCAGGCTATATGTATGACATCAACATGCTTTGTCCAAGTGAACAAAATTCTCTAAATGTACCAAGGCTGTAGATTTTGTAGTTGTTGTTTTTGTGCAACGGGAAAAAATCTCAGTTTTTTACCTCATACATTTTTTTTTTACTTCATGCATGATGGACACATGAAATTTCAGTATACAGAGCGTCCATATTTAAAACGACTCATATTCGAATCGGATACAGACAGCGAAAATCTGACTAATCACATTTTTAACCTTTTATCACGTTTGCATGTAAATGGTATTCCACTTCCTCTGTGTCACTAAGCGTTCTTAACAAACTAAATCTTTATCAATGCGGCAGTCAACGTTGATCTACAACTGTTATAGAATCCATTCATATTTCCAACACATTGAAGTAATCAAACAATGTCATTGTCAATGTAAACAAACCTACACATTTGACGACCAATTGTTCTTCCCTCTGGCATTTAATCATCACAGTATGTGTATAAACGCAGCCAGAGTCAGGGAAATCCTCACAGTATGTGTATAAACACAGCCAGAGTCAGGGAACTCCTCACAGTATGTGTATAAACGCAGCCAGAGTCAGGGAAATCCTCACAGTATGTGTATAAACACAGCCAGAGTCCGGGAAATCCTCACAGTATGTGTATAAACGCAGCCAGAGTCAGGGAAATCCTCACAGTATGTGTATAAACACAGCCAGAGTCAGGGAACTCCTCACAGTATGTGTATAAACACAACCAGTCAGAGAAATCACTGAAGCAAGTGCCTTCCATAGTCAGGGTCACGGAATTCAGAGAACAGCAGAAAGTTCTACACAACCTCGGGCAAGGGGAGCTCATGCACATACTCGTGACGTCTTTTGTCTCTACAGTGGAAGCCGTGTGAGATCAACAGACGACAGGAAGACAGCAAAGTCCGAGGAGTGGTGGCCACCTCCCTCAGAAAGCCCGTGTACTTCTCCACAATGTGTTTCAGCGTGTCGTAGTGAAGCAGGTAAAGACTAACAAAATGTCTTCCCATTCTATCCGTCTGCATTTCCTCAATATCTGTTAGAATGTCGTCGTAGTATTTCTTTCCCTCCTGCGTGTTCAAGTCTGTCAGCTTGGGGAGCTGTGTGAACAGTGTCAACAGCTCTGCGTTGGAAGAGGAACCGGATTCATACAACATGAGGGCCACCACAGGTAAATCGAGCAGAACGGCACACACTAGTGGAGAAACGATCCGACTCTGCCGCAAGTAGGCACTGTTGATGTAGTCAAAGGGTCTATTGTACTTCCACAACCAGAACACTGTGCAGGCGATGTCATGGAGCACGGAGTCCTGAGAACCAGTGAGGGACGGCTGGTGTGTACTGAAGCCCAGTCGGCAGCACTCAGCCACCATCCTCTCTAGACATTGTGTGTTCAGCACGGCGTACACCAACGGGGTCTGTCCTGTGCGGGTGACCGCCAGAGGGTCCACGCTCCTGACAATAAAGTCCCACATGACGTCCCATCTGTCAGAGTCACAGGCAGCGTGGAGAACTGTCTCCCCTCTAGCATTCAGCCCCTTCTTCTGATCACCACACCACGACATGGAGAACTGGATGATACCTGCCTGCCGCGTGTTGATTAACGCCTGTAGAGGGGTGTGTTTACTGTTATAGTACTGATGATACTTGGCAGAGAAATGGATATCGCCCCCATACATGATCACAATCTTCACAGCGTCCCATTGTCCATGGTCAATCAGTCTATTGAGAACACTTACACCATCTTTGTCCAGATGGTTTGGGTCACCGTCACGTAGCACAATCTCCTCTACCGCCTTCCACTCTTCCTTCCTGGCCTCCCTGTTGAGAGGGGTTTCTCCGTTCTCATCCTTCATGTTGATGTCGGCTTTGTGAAGTTGGCAGTAGTCCACCACATCCCAAAGGTGTTGCTCAATAGCTTCCAGGAAAGCCATGTCACGACGCCGGATGCCAGAGCCGTCCTTCTCTTCCACCATGGGTTTGACCGCCTGCCAGATGTCACGGCTGATGGCCTGATGGAACAGTGTTTCCTGCATTTCCATGGACAGGCGTTCCTGGTCCCCCATGGTGGTGAGGCAGTGCCAGAACAACGCCCCTGCTCTCTTCTCGAAGGCGCAATGCATCACCTGGCGTCTCACAGCGTCGTCCACGTCGTATTCCATCACCATGGCTACAAGCATCCACTGGTTTCTCTGCATCAGACCTGGCAGAGCCTCCAGACATAGCTGGATATCTACTCCATACTGCAGCAACATTCGACATACCCCCCACTGCTGTAGTCTGACCATCTCAGGAAACAGACGGTCTCGCTCAGTAGCCTTCATCCTCACTCTCACAAGATGCATCAGGATGTGCCATTTTTGTTCTTCTATCACTTTATCCAGGACCCGAGAGACGTAGTCCTCTGTGGGTTTATGCAAGATGTTAAACAGCACACTGCCCCACATACAACGCTCCAGAGCCTTCCTGGACTAATGGCCGACTTCTGGGCAAAACGAAGCCTCAGCCTGATCAACTTCTCGCACCGCTTCACGTAAGCCGTCACGTCGCCTTCAGGCTTTTTTCTCAATTTTCCTGTGACCCACATTTCCAGAAGATTGCTGACTTCCGTGATATCCCCAGCCCTCTCCACCATGTCTAGCACAGTGTTCCAGTCACCGTATTTGGCCACCATGTAGTGAGCATGCATCTGCTCTGCCACCGTGAACCCATGGTCAGCCAGCAGCAAGTAGACATCCCACTGTTTCTGTTTGAACGCCTCTGTCAATGCCCAGTGACGCTGATCATCGAGCACTGTGTGGTCACACCACTGCCGGACAACAGCTCACTGTCTCTGCATCACAGCTGCCTTGAACAGCCGCCGCCGATCATGTTCCCACACATGAGACAGACAGGCCTGGCTGATAACGTCCCACCTCCCGTCACTTAACATCATTCTGAGCGCCACACTCTGCAGTTGAGGAATCAGAGGGAAGACAGCCAAGATCACCAGTAGAATGGCGTCATCAGTCTCTCCCCGTCTGCTACAGTGATACAGGTTCAAACCCTGCAGGAAATAAATGAGGAACAGCGGGTCAGTTCTGAGGACGTCGGCTATTTCCGTAAAAACTAATGTCCATTTCTGTTTGTTCTGGATGGTCTTCAGTGCGTTGTGTTTGATTGAATTTGCATTGTCTCTGATGCAGGCGAAGATGGATGTGTATATATTAGACACGCATTGCTTGGCGTCTTCCGTGCCATCTGTGTATTCTGTGTCATCACTACACACCACATGGCATATCGCGTGTAAAAATGACACGGCTAGTGTCTTACACAGTGGTACTTGCCAGGAGACACGTTCAGCCACATCAGAAGCGATCCTGGCCACGTCGTACATATAATTAGTATACGGCGCTTTGTGGTTCACAGTCTGGAGCAGATCCAGTGCCAGTGACACGTCCAAGTGACAATCATGCACGAATTTCCACAACACTGTGCCGCGAATTCCCTTGCCGTGTTCTGGTGTCATCCATGTGTACAACGTTTCACGGGCCATTTTCATTCACGATGTGTTGTACGCTTCCCGTTTTCCCTGTGCTACAAGAAGAGGGAACACATCGAAAACGTAATCTTCATGATAGTGAGACAGAATGACACGTTCAAAGATGGCATCATTAGCATGAACAGCAGCCTGAGCAACAACCCAGCTGGGTTTTGTTGCGCTTCCCATTCGCTTTAAGACTTCGTCACTGCCCACCACAGTCCCCGAGATATCAGTGCAGTAATCATAAGCCCCAGCTCCTCAGCTCGACACTGCGGTAGCACGTAATGGACAAACCTGGGCTCAGTAGCGTACCTCCCGCCCTGTTCCACCGCCCACAGGTGTTCCGCCTCATCGATATCCCGCTGTAAAAACCTGCCTACAGCTCTCCACTGACGTCGTGACACCATCATGGACAACATGCGTCGCGTGATACTGACGTCACCCTGCGTCACACTGTCTTCAGATTCCCGCGACTCCAAGGGCATCATAAGTGTGCAGACCCTCTCCATGTCCTCTTCGGTGCAGTGGGGTAGAATGTGGTAAGCAAAGTCATCGTCCGGAGCACGTTCCCAGGCCTCTTCCACGACCCACCTGCGTCTCTCTGCATCAACTCCACGTTCCAGCACCTTGTCCACCGACAACCAGAGGCACCGTGACACCAGGTGAGTCAGCCCCTCTTCCAGCTCCTCTGTCCTGCAATGAGGCAATATGTCATTCACAACGGCATGTTCATCAGCGTGTTTCAGGGCCTCTGCAACCGCCGGCCTGGGTTGGGTACCGCTGGTATCACGTTGCAACACACGGCCCACACATTTCCACAGACGTCGTTGGAGGAGGTGTGACAGCACGCCGCACAGCTGGTGGCCGGCCAGATCGCCTAGAATGTCCTCTATCCTGTCATCGACAAATCTTTCGGGGGCGCGCCTCGCGGTCTCCTGGAGGGACCAGTGGCGTTGGTCTTCGGCGACCTCAGAGCAGCTGTGGACTAGCCTGACCACATCTGTCCACTGTGAGCACCCCACAGCCTCTGTCAACTCCTCGCTCACGTCAGTAAGTGGCAGTCACGTCATTTTGGTCAGAATCATGATCTGCCATTGTGGTGGCTACGTCATTTTGTAGACGTTCTGGATTTGCCATGCTGGTTTAGTTACATGTTGAAGTTCTGCCAGGCTGGTTACGTTGTTTAGTTGACGGTTAGTATCTGGCATGGGGGTGTTCTTGTCCTTTAGTGGAAGATCTAGATCTGCTATGCTAGTCACGTCAATTAGTGGAGGCGTTGGATCTATCATAGTGGCTACGTCACATTGTGGAAGTTTAAGATCTGTGGTACAGATAGTTACGCCATTTAGTGGAAATTCAGGATCTGCCGTGCAGATGGTAACGTCATTTAGTGGAAGTTCAGGATCTACCAAGGTGGTCAAGTCATTTTGTGAAAATTCAGGATCTGCAACCAAAGTGTAACGTCACTTTGATGAAGTTCAGGATCTGCCATGGGGATCTCGTCAGCTGGTGGAAGTTCAGGATGTGTTTAGGTAGTCACGTCAGCTGGTGGAAGTTCAAGATGTGTTTAGGTAATCACGTCAGCTGGTGGAAGTTCAGGATGTGTTTAGGTAATCACGTCAGCCGGTGGAAGTTCGAGATGTGTTTTGGTAGTCACGTCAGCCGGTGGAAGGTCGAGATGTGTTTAGGTAATCACGTCAGCTGGTGGAAGTTCAGGATGTGTTTAGGTAGTCACGTCAGCCGGTGGAAGTTCGAGATGTGTTTAGGTAATCACGTCAGCTGGTGGAATTTCATGATCTGCCAAGGAAGTCACGTCATTTAGTGGAAGTTTAGGATTTGCCAAAGTGGTCACGTCAGCTGGTGGAAGTTCAGGGTCTCCGAGTGTAGTCACGTCTTTTAGTGGAAGTTCGGGATCTGCCAAGAGGATCACGCCAATTGGTGGAAGTTCGGGTGGATCACGTCAGAGGGCGACATGGTCTGTCATGGTTTTTACTGCAACACAGAGTGACACAAACTGTGTGACATATGGTTGTGTTGATTTACCGTTCCATCCAAAATACTACTATACACACACAAAAGAGAGTACGAAATAATGCCTAAGTAATACCACATACAGAACGGACTCAAAGTTTCTGTGAAAAATGTCCTCTTCAGACTGTTCAAATAATAGACATATAAATGCACAAAAGAACGCTTTACATGGAGTTGCAGTAGAATGGCGATGCAGAAAAACGAAACAAAATTTGCGTCATAGCAAGATTACCATCACTTTATACAGCATACTGGCGTACTTATAGTGCATCGTTATTGCATATTGTTCAATCCTTTTATTTGAATGGCAGCTTATTTGCTAGAAATTCACTTTATTGTGGTCATCACTATTGCTTTTATCTGTACGTTGTCTTATGGCAGTTTCATGACTAGATGTCTCCTTTAATATATTCTTGTTGGTGTCAGTTTCCTCTGTCTATTTTCATCCGTCATGTCAGGTTATAAACGGAGCGGATGTGGAAGTTGTCTAAAACGGATGATTTTTTTAAGTTAAGCTGTCCAAAAAATGCCCAAGATTTTTTTCTTAACTTCGACAAGTTTTAGGTACGTATGGTGTGCGCTCTGTGTGTGTGTGTGTGTGTGTGTGTGTGTGTGTGTGTGTGTGTGTGTGTGTGTGTGTGTGTGTGTGTGTGTAAGCACGCATGCGTTTGTATGTGTGTCTATCTGTCTGTCCGTCGGTATGCGCGCGCATGTGTGTGTGTGTGTCTGTGTCTGCTTCTGTGTCTGTGCCTCTGTGTGTGTGTGAACACGCATATGTTGTGTGTGTGTGTGTGTGTGTGTGTGTGTGTGTGGTGTGTGTGTGTGTGTGTGTGTGTGTGTGTGAGCACGTGTGTGTGTGTGTGTGTGTGTGTGTGTGTGTGTGTGTGTGTGTGTGTGTGTGTGTGTGTGTGTGTGCGTGCGTGCATGCGTGTGTGTATGTGTGTGTGTGTGCGAGCGTACGTGCGAGCATGTGTGTGTTTGTGTGTGTGCGTGTGTGTGTGTGTGTGTGTGTGTGTGTGTGTGTGTGTGTGTGTGTGTTCATATGTGTGCGTGTGTGTGTGTGTCCGTGTGTGTTGTGTGTGTGTGTGTGTGTGTGTGTGTGTGTGTGTGTGTGTGTGTGTGTGTGTGTAGGGGAGGAAGGGTTGGAGGGGCTCAAGAATGCATGTTCACTTTCATGTGTTCTAGTGCTGCTTGGCTATACTCAGCTTAAACATCCACACCCGTGTACGTTGTCGAGGCAAACAGGGGTAACCATACCGGAGCAACACGTTAAGGTGGGAGGAAAAAATGGCAGTTTCAATGCTGGACGTCAGCGTAATTCAAACTTAGAACACAGGAATGAAAACTCCGGGCGCCACCAACAGACCCGTTCCGGAGAAATATCAGAAGACAAAGCCTGTCTTGTTCATAGCAGACTGACTGAACTGAGAAGTTGACTAATGCGGCAAAATAGACCTGTTCTGAAGAAGAAGAAGAAGAAGAAGAAGAAGAAGAAGAAAAAGTCAAGGGAAAAATAGCGCTTCTTTTTCCATCGCAATTTTGAGTTATCGTTTCTCAGTTTATGGGGCAAACAAACAGATCTTGAGATCAAGTGTTTGATTTAAAGCGCACGCCAGCGTTACACTGGAGATATCAACTGGCTGCTTTACAGGCGCTCTGTTTCACACCCATGTGTTGGCATTCTCTCGCTCTGAGTGAACTGTTAGAGCTGACTGATGGAGAAAAATGGCTTTGGGCGTGCTCGTCAGTGGCGTCTGACCCATGAAAACGGCCTAGTCAGTCTCGCTGAACGCGAGCTTTAACACAAATTACCTCCCTTGCAGATTTCCGAACATCGTGTATTGAGCCAGTAAGGCACGCAGACTGCAAGTGTGCGTGCTTATGAATGACATGAGTGTAAACACGTATGAAACAAACGATAAAGAAAATACATCATTACTTAAAATGCTGTAAATAAAGAACTAATACATACGATTTGGTGTTAAAAATGGGTCATTTTCGACGATTTCTTACACATACAGTAATCGCCACCTCACGCATAATCATTCGGCAAAGATCTAAAGGGGGGAAGAATATGGACGCAAAAAACATACTTATTGTTAAAGAAAAAATGTTTTAAAGCTCTGTGACCTTTTTATAACCGCAGTTTTTGGCGGCATCTCTTGTACAAACACGGCAAGAAACTTTAGAACTGAAGATTTATCATGAATCCCTCCTGTCGACGAAGCGACATAATGTAAAAATAAAATCTTTGGTGTGTGTTTTTGTGTGTGAGAGAGAGAGAGAGAGAGAGAGAGAGAGAGAGAGAGAGAGAGGCAGACAGACAGACAGACAGAGACAGAGATAGGTGTTTGTTTAATGGCAATCAAAATATACAAGCGTTTCATTTTGATTGTTGTTTCTGCTGCTGCTGCTGCTGCATACGCACATTATGTTATGTCATGTCCGAGCCTGTTTCGCCTATTTGTGGAGAATTTGGGGGTAAAGGGGAGAGGAAGGGGGCGGAGGATGGAGTGACTGAAGTTCCGAGAAGATTCATGAGAAATTCGAGGAGTTTCGCAAAAGACATCGGTGATGCCTTTCTTCCCGACAATCCTAGCATTTCCCCACAATTTCTCCGATATTCCTCCGAAATCCCCCCATCCACTCTCCGCTCTCTCTCCACACACACACACACACACGCACGCACGCACGCACACACACACACACACACACACACACACACACACACACACACACACACACACACACACACACAAACATCTTCTCACACACCTCCCACGCTTCCTTTCCCCAAGTCTTCTTCCACACATTGCTAAAAGACAGACGCTTACACATAATGTACAAACCTGCTATCAGTCAGTTTGTATTGCCTACAACCTAACCGATCACACATGACATACTATGGTTTTAATTTATAACCTTGCGTGGTACAAATGTGTGCATGTTCAACTGTCCTAAATGAAGTATTTAGTACATAAACAGATTAGTAGTGGCCAAAAAATACAAATCTGAAGCAGTTTCAAAGACTCTCAGCTTTTACCTTTTTAGAATTAAATGACAGAGAGAGAGAGAAAGAGAGAGAGAGAGAGGGGAGAGAGAGAGAGAAGAGAGAGAGAGAGAGAGAGAGCAAAACAGAGGGCGGAGAGAGAGAGCAAAACAGAGAGCGCGCGTAACAGACAGACAGACAGACAGAAATACAGAGAGAGAGAGAGAGAGAGAGAGAGAGAGAGAGAAGAGAGAGAAAAGAGAGAGAGAGAGAGAGAGAGAGCAGCAAGTTTCTTCAAAGTGCAGTTTACAGATATTCAAATTTCTCACAACTTACAGCAATATATTTCATTCTGCCAGCGTGTTTAATATCAATCTGGGTTTCAGCCAATTCTCAGAATGATTCACCTGTATGGTTCAGGACGCATGAAGCACACCAATTCATCAACAGCTTGCCGGAGACATACTTTAAAACGCCGACAATCGTGGCTGTGAACAGCTGGCAAGAGACACTGTAAGGAGGCCGACAATCACGGCTGTAAGAAGGTCGACAATCATGAGCTGTGAACAGCTGGCCGGAGACACACTGTAAGAAGGCCGACAATCATGGCTGTGAACAGCTGGTGGCCGGAGACACACTGTAAGAAGGCCGACAATCATGGCTGTGAACAGCTGGCCGGAGACACACCTGTAAGAAGGCCGACAATCATGGCTGTGAACAGCTGCCGGAGACACACGTAAGAAGGCCGTCAATCATGGGATGTGAACAGCTGGTGGCCGAAGACACACTGTAAGAAGGCCGACAATCATGGGCTGTGAACAGCTGGACGGAGACACACTGGGAAAAAAGGCCGACAATCATGGGATGTGAACAGCTGGTGGCCGGAGACACACTGTAAGAAGGCCGACAATCATGGCTGTGAACAGCTGGCCGGAGACACACTGTAAGAAGGCCGACAATCATGGGATGTAAACAGCTAGTGGCCGGAGACACACTGTAAGAAGGCCGACAATCATGGCTGTGAACAGCTGGCCGGAGACACACTGTAAGAAGGCCGACAATCATGGCTGTGAACAGCTGGCCGGAGACACACTGTAAGAAGGCCGACAATCATGGGATGTGAACAGCTAGTGGCCGGAGACACACACTGTAAGAAGGCCGACAATCATGGCTGTGAACAGCTAGTGGCGGAAGACACACTGTAAGAAGGCCGACAATCATGGCTGTGAACAGCTGGCCGGAGACACACTGTAAGAAGGCCGACAATCATGGCTGTGAACAGCTGGCCGGAGACACACTGTAAGAAGGCCGACAATCATGGTTGTGAACAGCTGGCCGGAGACACACTGTAAGAAGGCCGACAATCATGGGCTGTGAACAGCTGGCCGGAGACACACTGTAAGAAGGCCGACAATCATGGCTGTGAATAGCTGGTGGCCGAGACACACTGTAAGAAGGCCGACAATCATGGGCTGTGAACAGCTGGCCGGAGACACACTGTAAGAAGGCCGACAGTCATGGGCTGTGAACAGCTGGCCGGAGACACACTGTAAGAAGGCCGACAATCATGGCTGTGAATAGCTGGTGGCCGGAGACACACTGTAAGAAGGCCGACAATCATGGCTGTGAACAGCTGGCCGGAGACACACTGTAAGAAGGCCGACAGTCAGGCTGTGAACAGCTAGTGCCGGGGACACACTGTAAGAAGGCCGACAATCATGGCTATGAACAGCTGGTGGCCGGAGACACACTGTAAGAAGGCCGACAATCATGGCTGTGAACGGTTGGTGGCCTGAGACACACTGTAAGAAGGCCGACAATCATGGGCTGTGAACAGCTGGTGGGCGGAGACACACTGTAAGAAGGCCGACAATCATGGGCTGTGAACAGCTGGTGGCGGAGACACACTGTAAGAAGGCCGACAATCATGGGCTGTGAACAGCTGGTGGGCGGAGACACACTGTAAAAAGGCCGACAGTCATGGGCTGTGAACAGCTGGGGGGCGGAGACACACTGTAAGAAGGCCGACAATCATGGGGTGTGAACAGCTGGTGGGCGGAGACACACTGTAAAAAGGCCGACAGTCATGGGCTGTGAACAGCTGGGCGGAGACACACTGTATGAAGCTGACAGTCATGGCTGTGAACAGCTGGTGGCCGGAGACACACTGTAAGAAGGTCGACAATCATGGCTGTGAACAGCTGGTGGCCTGACACACACTATAAGAAGGCCGACAATCATGGGCTGTCAATAGCTGGTGGCCGGAGACACACTGTAAGAAGGCCGACAATCATGGCTGTGAACAGCTGGTGGCCTGAGACACACTGTAGGAAGGCCGACAATCATGGCTGTGAACAGTTGGTGGCCGGAGACACACTGTAAGAAGGCCGACAATCAGGCTGTGAACAGTTGGTGGCCTGAGACACATTATAAGAAGGCCGACAATCATGGCTGTTAACAGCTGGTGGCCGGAGACACACTGTAAGAAGGCCGACAATCATGGCTGTGAACAGTTGGTGGCCTGAGACACACTGTAAGAAGGCCGACAGTCATGGGCTGTGAACAGCTGGCCGGAGACACACTGTAAGAAGGCCGACAATCATGGGCTGTGAACAGCTGGTGGCCTGAGACACACTGAAAAAAGGCCGACAATCATGGCTGTTAACAGCTGGCCGGGGACACACTGTAAAAAGGCCGACAGTCATGGCTGTGAACAGCTGGCCGGAGACAACACTGTAAGAAGGCCGACAATCATGGCTGTGAACAGCTGGTGGCCGAGACACACCTGTAAGAAGGCCGACAATTATGGGCTGTGAACACTGGCCGGAGAACACACTGTAAGAAGGCCGACAGTCATGGCTGTGAACAGCTGGCCGGATACACATTGTAAGAAGGCCGACAATCATGGCTGTGAACAGCTGGTGGCCTGAACACACTGTAAAAAGGCCGACAATCATGGCTGTTAACAGCTGGCCGGAGACACACTGTAAAAAGGCCGACAGTCATGGCTGTGAACAGCTGGCCGGAGACACACTGTAAGAAGGCCGACAATCATGGCTGTGAACAGCTGGTGGCCGGGGACACCTGTAAGAAGGCTGACAATATGGGCTGTGAACAGCTTTGCCGGAGACACACTGTAAGAAGGCCAACAGTCATGGCTGTGAACAGCTGGCCGGAGACACACTGTAAGAAGACCGACAATCATGGCTGCCAACAGCTGGTGGCCGGAGACACAGTAAGAAGGCCGACAATCATAGGATGTGAACAGCTGGCCGGAGTCACTGTAAGAAGGCCGACAATCATGGGCTGTGAACAGCTGGCCGGAGACACACTGTAAGAAGGCCGACAATCATGGCTGTAAACAGCTGTGGCCGGAGACACAGAAAGAAGGCCGACAATCATGGGGTGTGAACAGCTGGCCGGAGACACTGTAAGAAGGCCGACAATCATGGGATGTGAACAGCTGGCCGGAGACACACTGTAAGAAGGCCGACAATCATGGGATGTGAACAGCTGCCGGAGACACACTGTAAGAAGGCCGACAATCATGGGCTGTGAACAGCTGGCCGGAGACACACTGTAAGAAGGCCGACAATCATGGGATGTGAACAGCTGGCGGGAGACACACTGTAAGAAGGCCGACAATCATGGGATGTGAACAGCTGGCCGGAGACACACTGTAAGAAGGCCGACAATCATGGGATGTGAACAGCTGGCCGGAGACTCACTGTAAGAAGGCCGACAATCATGGATGTGAACAGCTGGCCAGAGACACACTGTAAGAAGGCCGACAATCATTGGCTGTGAACAGCTGGCCGGAGACACACTGTAAGAAGGCCGACAATCATGGATGTAAACAGCTGGCCGGAGACACACTGTAAGAAGGCCGACAATCATGGGCTGTGAACAGCTGGCCGGGGACACACTGTAAGAAGGCCGACAATCATGGGCTGTGAACAGCTGGCCGGAGACACACTGTAAGAAGGCCGACAATCATGGGCTGTGAACAGCTGGCCGGAGAGACACTGTAAGAAGGCCGACAATCATGGGCTGTGAATAGCTGGCCGGAGACACACTGTAAGAAGGCCGACAATCATGGCTGTGAAAAGCTGGCCGAGACACACTGTAAGAAGGCCGACAATCATGGGGTGTGAACAGCTGGCCGGAGACACACTGTAAGAAGGCCGACAATCATGGGCTGTGAACAGCTTGCCGGGGACACACTGTAAGAAGTCCGACAATCATGGGCTGTGAACAGCTGGCCGGAGACACACTGTAAGAAGTCCGACAATCATGGGATGTGAACAGCTGGCCGGAGACACACTGTAAGAAGGCCGACAATCATGGGATGTGAACAGCTGGCCGGAGACACACTGTAAGAAGGCCGACAATCATGGGCTGTGAACAGCTTGCCGAGACACACTGTAAGAAGTCCGACAATCATGGGCTGTGAACAGCTGGCCGGAGACACACTGTAAGAAGTCCGACAATCATGGGATGTGAACAGCTGGCCGGAGACACACTGTA
>CM031601.1:57866613-57871613 GCA_018398815.1 Conus ventricosus
TATATTTGCATGAAGTTTACTTAGCGTCACCCGTGTGTATTGTAATAAGCTAGTGCGGCTTGAAAGTCCCGTGGGCCGAAATCTCATTGAATCTCAACTCTTGTAGGATCTGGAACAGTCGCACGATGCAGGAAAAAGTTGCGCAACACAGAAAAAAAGTCAGTCAATGTTTTGAAAGGTTGCACAACGAACGGAAACGTTGCGCAATATCGGGAAAAGTTAAAATGCGGGGAACATTTACACAACTGTCGTTGCATAATACTGGGAAAAGTTGCACAATGCGTGAAATGCAGGGGAAATGTTTAGAATACGGGTAAAATTTGCACAACTCAAGGAAACGTGCTACAACGCAGGGAAATTTGCATAATGTAGTGTAAACTCGCACAATGTAGGAAGAAGTATTAAAATGCAGAGTTAAGTAGCTAACATAGGAGAAAGTAACCCAATGTTGGAAAAGACAGTGTAGAATAGGCTTACGCACCGCAATGTAGGGATGAGAAGAGCAACATTTGGATGAGGAGCAACGCAGTATAGGGATAAACAGCAAAATGCAGGGAAAGTAGCACGATGTTGTGATCAGTAGCCCAATGTGAGGATTGGTAACACAGTGCAAGGCCAGGCAGCACAGTGTAGGAATCCGGCAGTACAACGTAGGCTAAGTACTACAATGTAGGAATAAGTCGCACATGTTGTGGATAAGCAGCTCAATGTAGGGGTAAGTAGCATAGTGCTAGGTACGACAGTGTAGGAATTAGCAGCACAACGTAGGCTAAGTAACACAATGTAGGAATAAGTAGCGCATTCTATGGATAAGTAGCTCAATTTAGGGCTAAATAGCATAGACTAGGCATAAGTGGCAAAATATAGGAATGTTTATCACTAAGTAGGGATAAGTAGCGCTAAGAAAAGATAAGTAGCAAAGCGTAGGAATTAGTAGCGTAGTATAAGGATAAGCAGAACAGCGTGGAGATACTTAGCATTATGTAGGGGTAAGTAGCATAGTGTACGGACACGTAGCACAATGTAATGATAAATGTAATTCAATCTCTCTGTCTTCCTTCAAGACATCTCTTAAAATAACCTTCTTCACCTATCAATAGCAGTTCTTTCTTCCCCTTCCCCTTCAGCATCAAATTAATTTCTGTGACGTGTGTGTGTGTGTGTGTGTGTGTGTAATAATAACAATAACAATAACAATGGTTTATTCAGTTTTTGCAGGCCCTCTGGCCCATATGAACAGGAGAACTGAATTGCACAATAATTAGCATGGAATAGGTGAGTTTGAAAGAGTATACCGACAAAGAAACAAGAATACACGGCAAAGTAAACGTTTACCTTACAAATCAGTTATAGACAGAGATTTCATTTCCTTAATTTTAGGGATTCAGTAATGTAAACTGCAACTTTGAATAACAATTCATTTGACATATTTCTGCCCAATAACTGTATCTTAAATTCCGATGGAAAACGATAATAATACAAGGGTATGAATTTCCTGCGAGGTGGGAATATTTAGGACAAATTAACATAAAATGACATAAATCTTCAATACAATGACCATCACACTGTTTACAAAATGGATCAGTGATTTGTTGAGTCGAGTGACACACACTGTTCAGAGGTAGCCGATTGCATCTAAACAGACACAAAACACGACGATGTTCGCGAGCAGACAACTGACTCACATAACCGGCCATTATTAACTCTGGGTGATACATACAATAGTCAGGGTATGATGAAAGCGAAGAATGCCAGTCTTGAAAATACGAATCCTTCAAACGTTGTTTGAGCAGATCTATAAAACATTGAGCATTTCCTACATTCTGCATCTGCCATACATATCCAAAGCCATAAGTGCACAATAGCAGTCTTACACGTGTAACCCAGTTTTTTCTACCAGAGTGATCGTGCATTTGCAACATTTTATAGCATTGTTTTGGATATCTGTTGTCGGACATAGACACAAGCCTGCACCAATATTTCACAAGTCGAAGATATGTATCAATATAGATTGGATATCTACCACACTCCCCAAGGGCAATGTTGTTTTTGACATCCCTTCCAACCCCTAAAATCATCTTGCAAAATTTAATCTGGACTTTTCAATAGCATCATATTTTTGAAACCCCCATATTTCAGAACCATACAACAGAATTGGTTTTACTTTCGTGTCAAAAATTTTGAATAACGTAGCAACTGGAATTCCTTGAAGTTTAACATGCAGTCTTTTAATTCCTGCCACTGCTCTCAAAGCCTTACCTGACAGATTTTCTGCACACCTGGACCAGTTTAATGTGGCCGAGAATAAAACGCCAAGATAGTTGTATCTAGGTTCAACCTGAATCTGCTTACCATCATACCACCATTTCTCAGTTGATTTAATGAAACCACCATTTTGAACACAACCACTCTGGTTTTATCCATATTCACAGTCAGACCCCATTTACGGCAGTATTTTTCCAGACACACTATCTTCTTCTGCAAGTCTGCCACAGAATCGGAAACTAAAGCAATATCATCTGCATACATCAACAGAAAAATACCAAGTGGGTCAGCAAAAACGTCAATACCTCTTGCACCACAGTCTAATAAGTCAGCTTGCAACTCAGACAAAAATATAGAGAACAACAATGGACTTAAAACACATCCTTGTCTTACACCTGACACAGAGTCAAAATACTCAGTTATACTGGTCCCCACTTTAACAGCAGCTTTCACATTTCTATACATAGCCTTCAATGTTTTGTACATTTTTCCGTGAATACCTGTTTTCTGTAATATGAAGTATAGCAGTTTTTGTCTGTGTATACTATCAAATGCTTTGGAGAAATCCACAAAGAGCGTATAAAACCGACCACCATGTTTTGTCAGGTATTTTTGAACCAGTGATTGAAGAGAAAAAATGTTATCTGTGGTACTGTAACCTTTGCGAAAACCTGCTTGAGCTTCAGGAATAGTATCATTTGCATCACAAAAGTCCTTTAGTCTGTTATTAACTACTGTACTGTATAATTTGCTGATTATGTTCAACAATGAAATCCCTCTATAATTGTCTGTTTTCATCAAACTACCTTTTTTTGTGTAAGGGGAATATGACAGCTTTCGTCCAGCTTTGAGGGTACTCCCCACTTTCAAAAATTCTGTTGAACAATGGATACAGAAATTTAACAAGAACATCTTCAGCATGAATGAAAAAATCAGAGGACAGACCATCTGGACCAGCTGCTTTTCCATGTTTTAATGCACGAATAGCACTACGAATTTCAACCTCTGAAATATCCCCATCTCCTTGGGCATTTGAACAATCACTGCAATTTCCAGATACATGATCATTTAGAACATCATCAACCTTCCGGCCGAAATCAGAGTCATCCGCTGATTGCTCTACATTGAACAGATTTTTAAAGTAATCATACCACGCACGAGGTGAGATCAAATTCGAACAGTTCGGTTTGGATGATGTCAATGACTTAACTTTTTGCCAAAATGCTCTGGAATTAATATCAGAACACGCAGCATTTAGTTCGTTTAAAACGCGCTCATTTTGCACTGCTTTTTTACTTTCACACAAATCTTTAAATTGCTGTTTCTGATTCAGATAACTGATTAAATCTTCCTTGAATTAGACCGTCTGAATACAGCCAGATGTTGATATTTCTTTTCTTTCGCGCGCTCACACTCCTCGTCCCACCAGGGAGGCTGTTCACGGGATACTTGCATTTTCCTCTTTGACCTCATTTGGCAAGCAGCGTTCTGAAGGAATGTGACAAGACAGGTCGACCCCGCCTCAACGTCACATTCAAGTGCTGTCATAAAATTTTGAAATTCTCTTTCTTTTTTACAGAAAATGTAATCAGCGAATGACTCTGCATATTCTTCCTTCCAAACAAATCTCAATTTTCTTCCAGTACAATTTGTTCAGCATTATCCTCAGTCTCCATGCCATCAACATAAGTAAAGGAAGCAACAATAGGAAAATGATCAGATTCACACCTGTTTGCCACGTACATATTAACAACAGTATCAAACAATAACTGTGAACAAACAAAATAATCTACGACACTTTTACCCTGGTTTGCTATGCAAGTAATTTCACCCTCACTATCCCCTTCAGTTCTTCCATTTACAATTAACAGATCATATTCTGTACATAGTTCAATAAGTCTACGACCAAAACTATTGACACCACTGTCTTTAGATTTACGAATAGTTTGTGGCACATTCTGCATTAACATTTCTGCATCTTCTAGTATTTGTGCGTGTCTATTTTCACCGACGTTATCCACATCAGAGAGTTCAGACGTGCGGGCATTAAAATCGCCACACAGTAGCCAAGGTAAATCAGGATATCGGTCCATCACCTCTGACATACGGTTTTCTAACAGATCAATACCGTTATCACTGTTCTTTCCATAAATCACTGAACGTTCAGGAGCAATGTAAACAAATGCAGTTCAGTTCAGTTCAGTGGTTTATTTAACGTCTTTTCATCACCAGATGATATTAGACACTCGTTAAAAAAAAAAAAAAAAAAAAAAAAAAAAAAACAACAAACAACAACAACAAAACCAACAAAAAACTTATCTAGCACTTGCAAAGCCACATCTGATACGTGCATATTTACATAAGTGAAATACCCTAGTGGTACACGAAGTTGTACTCTTTACAAAAATTTTGCAACCTGTGACTGCGAAAGAACCATGGCAATTTCAGCAACACATGAACCATATAAGACACTATTAACATTATCAAAGTTATTCATCTCAATACCTTTCTCCTGATAGAGTGAGGTCAGCACTGAGCATTCAAACAAAAGATGACGCACAGAAATGTTTTCTCTGCAGACACAAGTAATACCATGAGAATATTTAGTGTTCCAAGTATTCAGCCTTAATTTATGAATCAATCTAACAATGTGCCTTGGGCACAATGGTAAAGTAGCCATGTTTTGACTAAAATTCTGCTTATGTATGTACTTTTCCATAATTTGGATTAATTCA
>CM031601.1:57881613-57900479 GCA_018398815.1 Conus ventricosus
ATAGAGATTTCAACTTACTCCAAAATTTGGCAGAATCGTTTACGTTATCGTGTAAAATCTTCACTATATTTGCACGATGGTCCTTCTTTTTCAGTCTCAGAAGCTCTTTGTAGTCTCTGCGCTTCTGGTTATAAGTATTTCTAATTTCCTCGTCGTCATCTCTACTTATGTAGTATCGTCTTAGATCGTGACGGAGTTCCTTTTTGTGTTGAGAGCATTCCTTATCAAACCACGGGTCTTTTCTTTCTTTGCCAACAGTAATTGACTTTCTCATACATGAACTGGTATCAATCAGTGATTCATTGAACACTTGTATTGCTTCGTTGATATCAATATCAACAAGGTCAGATGCTCTTGTCATTTTATTCCTAAACTCAGTAGTTGACAATTTGTTTTTAAAATCGTCAATTCTGTCTTGGTTCCAGACAATCTTTTCGAACTTGAAAGTACTACATATTGCATTCTGTTGGTTAGCTACGTTGACATTAGCATTAAATAAAACTTCAACTGGCATGTGTTTAGATTCTACTCTTGGCGTAATGTTCAATGACACACAATAATTCAACAAGCATCGAGACACAATGGCATAATCAACAATACTGCATCCTGTAGGAGAAACGTAGGTAAAGTGGCCAAAGTCAATATCACCTTGAATGGCACCATTAAGTATAAACAAATCAAAGAATTGCAGACATTTAACAAATATTTTCCAAAATCATTCTGTATCTCATCTTTTGAGGTACGGAAAACAACACTGTCAGCGTTTTCTTCATGCAAAGGGCACATTCTTTCATCGTCATCATCATCATCTGTACTGTTTTCACCCCCCGTCCGTGCATTGAAGTCTCCGAGCAACATGAATGGTAAGTTTCCAAAAGACTCTATCACATCCATAATACACTGCTCCAACATCCTAATACCATTTGTTATGTCCGTATCATGGTAATAGGAAGAGTTGTTAGGCGGTACATACACACCAAGCAGAATCACTGGTGAAATCGTGCCAAAAAGGTCCTTAGACAGTTTTAACACTATAATATTGTCATAATCCACATCAATCTTTTCAATGTACTTAACGAGGTCTTTTTTCACTAGCAGAGTCAATCCTCCTGATAATCTAGCCGTTACACCGTCAGACAGTTTAACGCCTGGTATGACGTAAGCACTATGTTTTGGAAACAAATGATCAGGAAATCTAGTTGCAAATGTTTCGACTACAAGACTAAAGTCAAATTCAGCAATATAAGACCTTACCTCAGGATCGTAAATCCGAGACAGACCTTCAATGTTGTAGGTCATGAACTTGAGACTTTGCATGACATGAGCCTGGCCGAGTCCCTATAAATCGCTGCGTTGTGTAGTTTTACTGTGTTTAGTGGTTTCCTGAATGGTTGCTTGGCGTTTAGCTGTGGAATTCGTGGAACTACTCCTCAGCCGAGTTACAGGTCTGCCGCGTGCAATATTATTACCCGAGGGCCGAGTCAATCGCTCCGTCGAGGCTGTGGTAGATCGGTCGTCCTTGTTCCGCTCAATTATTGTCCGTTCTTGCACTTGTCCAGTTGGTGTGTATGTCTCATCATGTGTGTTTTGGTTAACTGGGTTTGTCACGTTGTCTGTCATTCCAATGTCCGTGTTCTGTTCGTCATCCTTTTTGCTGTTGTTGTCCGGGGGAGTCTGTCGTGGGGTTTGTCCTTCGGGCTGGACTTGTTTTCCAGTGGTCTTAGTGATGATCACAGTGCCATTTTCTTCATCACTTTCACTACCCTTGGCAACATCAGCCACGGTCAGCGGTGGCAGTGTGTCATCGTCAAGTGTCTGTCCTTGCCCATCGGTTTTGGTCTCGTCAAAATCGTTTCCTCTCAAGATTTGGTTTCTGTCAAAATCTCCGTCTGTCCCTTTCCATTGCCATGCACCCAGTCTGTCGCCTCATATGGCTGTCCCACATCGTTACATTTCAAGATGTCGTTTGTGTCCAGATTTCCGTCTGCCACCTTTCATTATCACATACCTGCTCAGTCACACTGTGTGATGGTGTCTTTCCTTGGGTTGTCCTGTCGCTCGCGCTGTCCGTCTGGGTGTCGGTAATGTGAGGCTGAATGCTGATAAGATTGCTGTCTCGTACCGATGGCAGTGGTGGGAAGTGGTACATAGAGCTGTAGTTGTAGCTGTAGTGTGGCTGAACCGGACAACTCCAGTCCTGTACCCCGCTCCCTTCACCGTACCATCTCCCACCGCCATAGTGTCTGTAGTAGTCAGCCGATGGATGGTCCCTGTCTCCAAACGGAAATCCTTGTTGTAACTCCGGCCTCCCACTGTCGCTCCTTTGCCCGTCAGCGCGGTGGTGTTCGCTGGAGTAAGTCCGATCACCTTCGTTGTAGCGGTTGCTGCTGTGGTAGTCGTGGCTCCAGGTACTGCCCGCGTGGTGTCGTTCTGCTCTCGGCCACTGTTGACGGGTCGTCTCCTCTGCTCCTCCACCACCAGCCTGTTGGCCTTGTAGTAATCGTGCACACCTTGACTGCTTCCGCGTCGTGTAGCATCAGCGTAGCTGCCTCTGCTCTGAGTAGGATTTCGGAATGGGCCTGCTACAACCAGCTTGTTTCCTTTGTAGAATGCACGTAATCCATTAGCTTGGTAGTCATGAGTGGTCTGCTGTTGTTTGTTTGTTAGGTCACCTGCCACTCTGATCCCTTTCTTTCGCAGCCCCTCTCGTCCCTTTGTCAGTACACTCATTTTATCTGACCATCTTGCAAACTTCACAATGACAGGCTGTGGTTTAGAAAAGTCACTGCTTCGGCCAAGACGATGGGCACGTACAATGTCCGCAGAAGACCACGTTTTCCCTGGCACAGTGTCTTGAAGTGCGCTGATCACTTTCTTTGCACATTCTTCGTAATTTTCATGAGACGATTGTGGTAGATTGAAAAACTTGAGGTTGTCTCTCCTTGAAAATGATTCTAACGTGTCAATTTTTTCGCTGAACTCACTTGATATTTTTTTAAGTTTATCTTCCATATCAGAACTGACTTGTTTTGTTTTTTCTGACATGAAGTAGAAACGATCTTCAAGATTTGCTGTTTTGGCTTGTAGGTGTTGTAGCTGTGTTTTCATCGCTCCCAGCATGTTGTCCACTTTTGCTAATAAGTCTTTGCCAAGCGAATCGAAACGTGTTTCGAGTTGCTGACACAAAAAATCTTTTAACTTTGTCTCATGTTGATGCAGTAAATCGCTCAGTGTTTTTTCCAGCTGAGAGTCAGGCCCAGGGTTCGTCTCAATGTCGTTTGCGCACATCAGCAGTTGGAACAGTATGACAGTGAGGAAAATGCACTGCGTCTGAGCTCTTCTCGCCCGGTTTGTGTTGACACACATGGCCATGGCGAGCTTTGCGCGCTTCCCCATGAATTGAATGTATACTGCAGCAAAACGACCGCAGATAGCTCGGAAATAATTTGTCTCTAAAGGCATGATCACCTCAGCTATCACTTGTTGCAATGATTAAGCGTATAATTAAACGAAAGACTTCACTAATTAACGAAACAGTCAATGAAACACTCCGAACAAGAAAACACGTCTTTCTTCTACCTCTGATGAGTGTTCACCCCATGACACAGAGAGAGAGAGAGAGAGAGAGAGAGAGAGAGAGAGAGAGATTCTCCTAATAAACACGGTTGTGGTTCTTAAGGGTAACAATTTAATTCTTGGGGGGGGGGGTGTTGGGGAACTATCGTATTATCGACATATGAAGCTAGCGTGCTCCTATATTATTAAGCTTGCATATTCTCAGAGTGATCTCTACCCGCACCTCCAGTAATCCACCTCCTTCATTTCCCCTTCGCACTTCAACCGACTCTTTCGATTTCACTCTGTGGACACGACTGCTTTGTTGTTGTTGTTGTGGTGGTGGTGGTGGTGGTGGTGGTGGTTGTTGTTGTGGTGGTGGTGGTGGTGGTGGTTGTTGTTGTTGTTGTTTTCTGTCCCATACTCTGTGCCACCTCAGCGGCATTGTATCCACGCCGCTCTTTCCGACCACCTGTCCACAACCACAGCCCGGCCCGGCCCGGCCGCAGCATCCCCTACATTGGCAATTCACAGTGAGTAGTCAATGTCAAGTCCTCAAGGGGCAACCCACCGGAGGAGACACTGCACTGCTGCCGAGTCACTTCGATGGTGTTCAGTGGTGCCTGTTCCGATCAAACGTACGCAGGACACCACCTACTAAGCCCCTACTGAAAACAATAATTGCTTAGTCGCAGAGCCTGCATGAGTGAGCTCTCCCTCCGGAGGGCGCCACCACGTCCGTCCAACAATAGCCCCCATACAGCCACCATGCAATTGTCAATACTGGTGACCCCGACGGAATCAAACCAAGGCCATAGACGCAGACAGGACATCAAAACTGATATCACCGTGAGAGCAGGGCATGAAGAGCCACAGAATCTGAGACAATTTTTTTTAATGCTGATTGATGAGAATGAGAATTCCGGTCTGGAATTGCATGACAGGACTGTACTCTAGTTTACTTTCATAATATATATCCCGGCGTCAACCAGGCCTGAGAAATACAGACACCTGCAGTGTTGGTCAGAAAAATTTAAGCAACACTCTCAGAGACACATCCACTTAGTGGATGAAACTCAACTGTGTGGTCCCAGTTTTCCCAGTTGAGCCCGTAGCAATCTCAACTTTGGGTAGGAGCCGGTCGGGACAGAAAAATCCCACATGGTTCTGATGGGAATCG
Source organism: Conus ventricosus (assembly GCA_018398815.1). Lineage (NCBI taxonomy): Eukaryota > Metazoa > Mollusca > Gastropoda > Neogastropoda > Conidae > Conus > Conus ventricosus. The sequence continues at coordinate 57,886,349 of CM031601.1, forward strand.
CACCCACGACCTCCCAGCCACGACGCTAACCACTTCGCCACGGCGGCTGGTTTGCTTATTTCTTTTGATACCTATAAGAAAAGCACATTCATGTCAACTTTTCAGCTGGTGACTGCAAGTTGTGTCACGCCATTCCAAACTTCTCATACTTGCACACAATGCTAAATATTTCAATATTTTGTTGATTTCAGCAGATTTAGTGACACTATTGGGAGAAAGATTTCAAAAAGCGAACTTATACAAAGCATGCAATCCGAAGATAGAGCGAAGAACAATGCGCGTACATCCATTTATCAACAGCAGACGATTTTTAACGACTATGTGAAATTGTCACAACATCAAGCTTAGCAGGCGAAGTTCTTTCACCGGGTAGACTGAAATAGGCTACAAAACTGCACTTTTTCAACAGACAATGACAAATCTTTGTAAAGCCTTTAAGTACAAACTACAGTTTTTTCTGGGCGTTAGATAATACATACCACGAATAGTTAATACGATTTGTAAAAAACATTGTATTGACAGAACTTGAAACATTTGTTTCAAACTGAATTCTTTCACTGGATGGAATTAAATAGGCTACAAAACTACACTCTTTCAAGAGACATTGGCAAATCTTCGTGAAGGCTTTAAATACAAACAACAGCTTTTTTCTTAATATTGGATAATACATACCACGAACGATTTGTACGATGTTAATTATTGTTGACAGAACTTCAAACATCTGTTTCAAAACAGGTTTTATCTCCAGTACGGAATGTAATCAATCCACATCCAGTGAAGGTCATTAAGTGCGGTCTTAAGACAAACATGGTCAAAGTCACGAAACTTAGAGTCGCAGAAAGGATTCCAGCTGAACACATATGATGATTACATATGAGGGGCCGGAATAGCTCAGTTGGTTGAGAACCGGACTCGTAATCTTGGTAATCCTGGGGTTGCGAGTTCGAATCTCCACCGGGCCGTTTCGGTACAGAGAGATTTTTGCTTGGAGTTTGACATTGGTTCGACTCCATTTCCCATAGTCCTTCGAATGAGACCATAAACCGAGGTTTCGTGTGTAAAACGCACGCATAACATCTTGCACACACGTAAAATTCCATCACCAACTTTCTGAAGAGAAGGCCAGTTTGGCCGTTGGTATAATTGACACGTTACACATAAGCATGCACCCTGCGTAAGAAATGGAAAGAATGAAGGAAGTAAGGAAACTGGGTGAACCATTATTGAATGATATTGACTGGATGAAGCGCCAGCTGGCAGCTCTTCAGTCGGCACTTTCACTCTGTCGGCTGACCATCTGTAAACATATAGGCTTACACACATACGCACGCACACACACACACACACACACACACACACACACACACACACACACACCACACACACACACGCACGCACGCGCGCGCGCGAGCACGTATGCACGCACGCACGCACGCACGCACACGCACACGCACACAACACACACACACACACACACACGCTCATACATATACATGTTTACACATGCACGCGCGCGCACACACACACACACGCACACACACACACACACACACACACACACACACACACACACACACACACACACACACACACATACACACACACACACACACACACACACACACACACACACACACACACACACACACACACCTTACATTTTCGACAATTGCTTCCATAGCCGAGTGACTACCCCACCAACCAATGCCACAGACCCGTGAGGTGTCTGGTAAGGAGGAGCCGGAATAGGGTAGATCGATGTGGGAGAATAGATAGGACCAAAAGACTCAACCAGCATGAATAAAACATAAGTGGAAAGTGAATGAAAACTAACTTTATCTAATTGCAAAGTGAGACGACTGCAGGCGGAAATCTAAACAAATCTTAAATAAATGTTAGCGAACCGCCCAGAGAAACGTGGACAAACGAGTCACAAGACAAAACACAACGCGTTTCGACCTCTTAGGTCTTCTTCAAGTGAGACACAAACGAATAAAATAACGAAAATTCACTTAGCTTTGATCGCTTCAGATCGCTTCTAAATATGTCCCAGAATATTCCAAACAACTTCCATTAATCTCTGTCACATACCCTCCTCTGGTGATCTTCCTTAGGAAACGACAAAGTTAACGGGCCTGAGGTTCCGATCTCGGGTGGAGACGTTTCCTTCGTTTATCCCCCTTCCGTCCAGCTCTTAAGTGCAGGTCTGAGTACTTGTTTATCGGAATACGGAATAAACCAAGGTCCTACGTGAAATTAGCATGCAGCAGCCAAGGAACTATCCCTTGCACAATGCGGAATGTTTGTTTTTTTTACAAAGTTGGATCTGGGTGAAAAAAAGACCACACAGTTTCCATTTTATAGCCTGTCGGCTGTACAGGCAGTCAGCTGTCGGATGTTCACCGTATCACGGGCACGGCTCGATGGAAGGCGGAGCCCATCCCTCTCTTTCTGCCGTCTTTAGCTTTCTCTGAACTGAATCAGGTAGCCAATAACTGTTGGGTGGGCAGAGAGGGTTTTCGCATCCCTCCGCACGTGTGGCTCGAACTGACGACCGTCAACTCCGTAGGCAAACGCTTTAACCACAGGCCCCTCTTTAGAAAAAAAAAATACACGAAAACAATCTTCTTCGCGGTACAGTAATATAGCCACATGTACTTCACAGTGAGACCAGTGCGGATTTCACACAGACAAATCTGCTGTGACCACCGCGTGAAAAAATGCAACACAACATGGTACGATAATGATACTACATCATCAATGTTGACTAGAAAAGCAGATGCCGGCGGTGGGTTTAAATATCTAACAATACACAGACAGCGGACTGAAACGATCGGCGGTGTGATATTGGAAACAAAACCTGATGCAACCACAAAATACGCAATGGTTTCAATAACTATGCCTTCTTCAAATGTCACGAATAACGTAGCACATTGCAGTACACAATACCACCCACAAATATGTCAGCAAAAAGACTGGCTAATTCACAGACAGCATGAAAGTGTTTTGCACATTAGAAAGGACACGGTGTAAATACGAGCCTCTAATGATATACCCACACATTCAAAAAGAGTGCAATATATGTAAATATAAGTAAATAAATAGATAAACATTGACAGACAGACAGACAGACAGACAGACAGATAGATAGATAGATAGACAGATACATAAATAGATAGATGCACTAAACTCGGATTTTTAACACTAGGTTGACACAGACTGACGCAAGCGCAAAGACCTAAAGACGGTTTGCAGATATACCTCACACTATAATGCTATCACTAAAATGTCTCAAACGCCATCGACGTTTTTAGGTCTTATGCTACCGACATTGATCAAACAGGCACCTCAGAATACCATCACAGCGACTAAGCCACAGTGCAGTATCTCTTATGGTGAATCGGCTAACGGCGACCTGATATTGATTACTGTGTGTGGACACAGCACATGAACAGCATGGAACTAATCGATTGAGAAGGCAGAGAAGGTGAAATGTCACAATGCAGGATCCCCAACATTAACTTACACACTGCACAGTTATAAAAACACCCTGGACAGACAGGAAAGGGGGGGGGGGGGCATTCATGAATACGCACATTCTCTCCATGTTTGAATATCAATTAATAAAGACAATCAAAAGAGACATCTAACACCACACTGATACAATCAGTAAATCTAAAATTTTGATATCCAACTCACAAAATCTACCCACACCAATACCATCATTAATTTTACTGAATGAAAACAGTGAAAGAAAATATCTAGCACCGTATCGATACCTGCAAGAGGATTGACTTAATATACAGTGAAAAGAAAGATCTGTATACACAAACACCATCATAATTCTTAAATATAATTGAATATGGACGGTTGATAAAAGTCTTACGCTATATCAGTGCCACCAGAAAAAACCATGATGATATACATGAGGGAAAGAGATATCTAACGCCGCGCACACTCTTTCACACTGTTTGAAGATAAATTAAGAAAAATTCTGAAAAGACATGTCTAACACTACAATGAAACCAGCATGGAAGATTGCAATAATAATGAACAATAAACAGATTTTAAAACACACCAACGATACCAACAGCTCTGTCGGAACTCCCGAACTTATCTCACACAAAGATTTCTAAACCTACACTGACACCTGCAGAAATATACTTAGGCCAAAGAAAAAATATGGTTGTGGCTGCATTAACCCGTCCGACCCTCTGTTTTGTTTCTGCTGACCCTAAACTTTTTACCGCGACGACTGAAAAAAGGAAAGAAGGAAAGAAGAAAAAGAATGCAAGGAAGAAAGAAAGAAAGAAAAAAAGAAAGAAAAAAAAAGAAATGAACGGAGGAAGGAATGGAGATTAGAAAAACTGAAGTTATTAACATGAAATGAATTGCGGTTACCCGATATTCGGCGAGCCATCGAAACCTGAAAATGGAAGATACATTTTCGTAGCGATCTCAAATAGCTGAACCGACGGAGGAGAAAAAAAAGCGGATGCTGCTCGCACAGTATGTGAATACGACTTCTGTGTGTCTGCAGAGCAATCACTTTTCCATTAATACTGAAAAAAACTGCGAAGAAAAATCAACAAGAAAAAAAAAACATTACTGAACCTGCGAAGCGCAGATCGCTTTTTTCGGCACTGTAGCAGACCATACTAACATCACTAGACCTCGTGCAAACTTTGCGAGAGAGGGCAGCTGCTATTTTTGGCGGCCTGTGTTGGCATGACCTAACGAATGAAAACGAGAGCGACAATGCCGAACGAACAAAAGGGCCCAGGTCATGTTTAGACCGAAAACTGGACAATAAGCCACTTAACGGTCAGATTTTTGTCACATTGCTGTCAATTGGAATTGTCAGTTTCAGCTTCCTCGGGGAAGGGGGTGGGAGGAGAGTTGGGGGATTCAGTTTTTCAATGAGAGCCCTGGTTTGACTAAGTGTCGGCCATCACGAAAGGTGTAAATACACAACAACGAAGGTTGCTTCACGTGCGTCAGCTATGACTAAAGGTGTAAGCATACAACAGCAAAGGTCGTTTCACTTGTGTCTGACATCACGAAAGGTGTAAACACACAACAAAGGTCGCTTCACGTGTGTCGGCCATCACTAAAGGTGTAAACACACAACAACAAAGGTCGTTTCACTTTGTCGGCCATCACTAAAGGTGTAAACACACAACAAAGGTCGTTTCACGTGTGTCGGCCATCACTAAAGGTGTAAACACAACCGCAAAGGTAGCTTCACGTGTGTCGGCCATCACAAAGATTTAAACATACAACAACAAAGGTCGTCTCACGTGTGCTGAACATCACTAAAGGTGTATACACACAAACAACAAAGGTCGCTTCACGTGTGTCAGACATCACCAAAGGTGTATACACACAAACAACAAAGGTCGCGTCACGTGTGTCTGACATCACTAAAGGTGTAAACACACAACAACAAAGGTCGCTTCACGTGTGTCGGCCATCACTAAAGGTGTAAACACAAAACAACAATGGTCGCTTCACGTGTGTTGCCCATCACTAAAGGTGTAAACACACAACAAAGGTCGCTTCACATGTGTTTGCCATCACTAAAGGAGTAAACACACAACAAAGGTAGCTTCATGTGTGTCGGCCATCATTAAAGGGGTAAACACACGACAACAAAGGTAGAGCCGACCAACGGATCCCCCACTCCCACCCGCCACTCCCACCCCTTTCCTCACAGTACCATAACCACACTTTTTTCTCTTTGATTTAAAATTACATTGACAAACAGCAAAGGGAGAGCACTGAAACCGCCCTGGCGGTTTGAACATGAACTAGAGGCTCAGTACAGGAAGTCGAAAGCACAAAAATCCTGAATCTGCTTTTTGAATTGAATCCGCACCAAAATTGAGTGGACTCGGTCAAGGGCTACATTCAATCTGTCTTACCAAGTTTGGCAGAAATTGGTTTCAAGGAGTCTGTTCAATCTTGTTGACAATCAAACAGATGTCTCCGAAACATAACTTCCTTGTCAGGGACATTTTAGTCTCTAACCTTACAATGTTTCCTCTCAGAATGATAAGAGCACTCCAGAACAAGCTGTGGACAGAGATATAGAACAGACACCGTTAAAGTTGCCATAGGCCATTGGCGGTAGCGGCGGTGAATTGTCAGACAGAGGTTCACCATGTACAGGGCACGGCATGATAGAAGGCGGAGTCCATTCCCCTCCTTCCGCCACCTTTAAACTTCCCTGAACTGAATCAATACCCATTTAGTGCCGGGTGGACAGAGAGCGTTTTCAAGCCAGGCCAAAAAGGAAAAAAAAAGCTCAGCCCCACCTGTGGTTCGCGCCTACGACCCTCAGCTCAGCAGGCAAACGCTCAATCCATTGGACGACGGGTCCTTCCACACTGCGACCACTCAGAACAACAAAAACACCCCAAACGCACAGTGGAAAAGGACATCCAACACTGCACAGACACGAGTCGAATGGCAGAAAGATAAAAAGAAGCAGTTAACATTCATCATCAGCACGGCAGGGTGCGAAAAAGGAATTAACTCCCGCCTGAACTGAAACGAAACTATCATTGTGTTGGCGAATCCGGTTGCAACCTGATCACATGTCAGTCACGTTATGCAAAATGATGCCCTCTGATTTTTCAGCCAATGTGAAAAGCTGCCCCCCCCCCCCCCCCCCCTTAAAAAAAACGAAGTGGTTGCGTGCACGACTAGTCGTGCGATAATACAACTCCCAACCGAGTCCGGCTATTGGCACGACTAGTCGTGTGACCAACTAAAAAATGGTTGCGTGCACGACTAGTCGTGCGATAATACAATTCCCAACCGAGTCCGGCTATTGGCACGACTAGTCGTACGACCAACTAAAAAATGGTTGCGTGCACGACTACTAATTACTCTCTCTCTCTCTCTCTCCCAAGCAAGAGGATAAATTTGCACAATGAGAGCCGTGCCAATATCCGGACTGGGTTGCGAGTCGTATTATCACACGACTAGTCGTACTGATCCGCCCCTGCAAACTTCGAAAATGTGCATGAAATGTCCCAAAGGTGTATCCATTTTGATATATATATGTATATATATATATGTAAAATAGTGAAGGGTTTTCATATTTATAATACATTTTCTTAATTTCATGTTCCCATTTTCTTCATCTTCCACCCACCCCCACCCCCACCCCCTTTTTCTTTTTTCTTTCTTTTTTAATTTTAAATCTTTGCTAAGTCATTGCAATGACGGAAGAATTGTTAGCCTACACATTATATATATATATATATATATATATTATATATATATATATATATTATATATATATATATATATATATATGTGTGTGTGTGTGTGTGTGTGTGTGTGTGTGTGTGTGTGTGTGTGTGTGTGTGTGTGTGTGTGTGTGTGTTTTGGTGAAAACAACACACTTTCACAAGAATAGAGAATAGTGTTCATTGTACGCCATCAGTGTAATGTAATGTTAAAGTTCAAAATAACCGTTGTCAGCATGCATGGTGACGACTTGAAGAATGGATGGCACTGAAACTTAACCAAACAAGATCTTCTTCATGGTTACTTGTAACGGACCTCCATTCAGTGAGCAATACTCTCTACTTACTGAGAGGTGAAGGGACAAGGAGGATGAGAGTGAAAACGTTTGAGCTTCTCCTTCAAAGTGATCCCGCAGGGACTGACAAGGAGGGGTCTGATGCACACGAGTGTCCTGGTGCAGGATGTTCCGCGTCCTTAGGATAAATAGAAGAAATGATTTAAATCCAGGTAGGCTACACATCTGTTCACGGGTGTAGCACGTGGAGCTTCAAGTTCAAATGAATTGGTCCCAATCTTGTAGAGTACGAGACATGTGGAAAAGGGCCAGGGAGGCGTGATGACATCTGTGACGTCACCATGCTAGACTGTCCTTTTGCTGTTCCACGATTATGTCCGACTACTCTTGCTTAGTTTTTAATATACTTTTTATCTTCATCATCATTATCTTTTTTTTTTTTTTTGCTTTGCTTGGGAGAGAGTGGGAGTGAGGCGCCACAGCTCAAAACAGTCATTGCGTAATTAGTAGTCGTGTACGCAACCATTTTTTAGTTCGTCGCACGACTTGTCGTGCCAATAGCCGGACTGGGTTGCGATTATCGCACGACTAGTCGTGCCGGTGACATCCCATTTGGTCTACTCCCATTTCGTCTACTCCCATTTCGTCTACTACTCCCATTTCGTCTATTTCCATACTGACCATACTGCAAGGCTCCCCCCTGGCGTAACCAGTGTCCCAGTCTACTCCAAAGCAGAATCGATGGTCTTTAGATTAGAGTAGGGCGAAGCCCGAGAGAGGACGAAGGACGAATGAACGAAGGCCGTTAGGCCAAGTCGTGCTCACACATTTCTGAGTAGGCGAAATGGGAGTAGACCAAATGGGAAGTAACCGTCGTGCCAATAGCCGGACTGGGTTGCGAGTCGTATTATCGCACGACTAGTCGTGCACGCAACACCAGTTTTCTTCGTCGCACGACTAGTCGTGCCAATATCCGGACTGGGTTGCGAGTCGTATTATCGCACGACTAGTCGTGCACGCAACACCAGCCTAAAAAAAATAGGGAAAGGCAACGACGGTGAGGGGATAGGAAGGGGAGGGTGCGGACAGGGAGGCGATGGGGGGGGGGGGGAGTCGTGTTTGGCAGGGACGTGGCGGGCAGGGAGGCGGAGCCCTGTCTGGCCGTGATATTTGTTGCAGTTAGCGGGGGAAAGGTTGAAATCCAACCTCATTAACGTCCGTTAAATTTTTCATGAATGCGTGGTTGCAGATCGGAGCCTGACAATGTGTGGGTGCTGGATACTGGTTTTCCACGGCTTTGTCTCACCCAGCCCACGTGTCCGTCTTACAGCCCCCACAACTTGCATGCACACTAGTGTCTTGGTTGGAAACTGTCCTGGAAGACTGAATGCGGGTACCTGAATGCTGGATTACAGATGGGTACATGCACGACTGTAAAGTGCTTGATAAAGCACAGAGATCCGTTGAGTGACAATTGATCCCGGAGGAAAACTGTGATCTATGCCAGAACTTAAAGAGTCCAGCCTAGCGCCGCATTCCATCTTTGAAGCAAGTTTTCTTAAAGTCTGTTCGATTATTTTTTTTGTGTAATCTCACCGAGAGATAAATAATCAGATGTTAGTGAAAACATTACCTTGGCTGAGGTGAAAATTAGACCGATGGTAAACCTTACAGATGTAGCCGGAAAGAAACAACGGGGACGACAATGACAGCGACGACGTCAACGACGACGACGACGATGACGACGACGAAAAGGAAGAAGAACAAGAACAAGAACAAGAAGAAAGAAGCAGCCAAGAATTTCCTCCCTTGGTTCTTTGTGCCCTGCACTCCCTTTCTCCCAGGTCCTAATTCCTAGCTTTGGCTTCCACACCAGCCTAACGTTAGTGTAACACCAAGCTGCTCTCTCTCTCTCTCTCTCTCTCTCTCTCTCTCTCTCTCTCTTGACTTTGAATAAAATCGTCTAAACATAAAACCTACTCCGTTAAAATCGCCCATCCCCACTCCACTCTGTCTACCATCCCTTTTCTTCTCACCCTGCCTACCATTCTCTCTTTCCCACCCTCCTCTGACCTCTCTCTCTGCAGTTTTGTTTGTTTGTTTGTAAGTTTCCTTCTGTTTTACCATCCCCCATCTCATTAGTGCTTTTATGAATAGTTTGCTTATTATTGTAGAATTAGATTACCATGTTGCTATGTTGAATTGTCAGTATGAATAATATGTGCTGAAATAATGTATGCATGACAAGGACAGATTGTAAGACTAGGCTTTGGCCTAAAATCTCCATCCTTGTGTATTAAAGATCAATCAATAAATCAATCAATCTCTCTCTCTCTCTCTCTCTCTCTCTCTCTCTCTCTCTCTCTCTCTCTCTCTCTCTCTCTCTCTCTCTCTCTCTCTTTTCTCTGTGTGTGTGTGTGTGTGTGTGTGTGTGTGTGTGTGTGTGTGTGTGTGTGTGTTCTTGCTAGCCTATAGGAAATCTCAACATGATGAAGAGAATGTAAATATGTTTGTTCAAGACCACCCATCTTATCTTGCACGAAAACCCCTTTTCACAAACAAATCACGTCCTTCTCATGTTGATTTTGGCCAAAATCAACACCTTTTAACAACCAAAATTAACATGCAAAAACTGCAAAATCGACGTAATCGTTAATTTAAAATGGGGCTTACGTGCAAGATAAGATTTGGTGATCGTGAACCCGTATATTTACATTCTCTCCAGGGACATAAAAATTAAGGGTTTACAGTACGCTCTTCTACTTCAAGCACCATTAATAATCAGAACAAACAACTGGCTCTCCATTTTGGTTAGTTATTTTTACATCTAGTGAATTTATAGGCCATTAATTAATTCTTTAAATTCACTGTTTTTTCCAACTGAGATTAATCGATAATCGCAAAACCCCCCTAGTTGATTGCAAAACCTTTCGAACTGTAGACGGGTAGCCATCAAACAAATTAGCATCTGTTTTTAACTGTTGTAAATGGACATACAACATTGGGTTCACGAGAAAATCAGAAGGTTTATTACCTTCAAATTGATAAACATCTTCTTTTGTACTAAAATCTATAAGCTCTGTCACTACTGTGAAAGCTAAGATTTTAGCTAGGCCTTTAGGAAAAGTGTACTCTCTTCTTTCTTTAGTGGGAAATGTATAGTAATTCTGAGGTTTGCTTCGTTAATTTTTAACAATATGCCAAATTCGCTAAGTACTTCTTTTAAAAAGCAAAAGTTGTAGTAGCCATCAGGTATTTGCACATGAGTTATTTGATTGCCTACTCGTTACTAATATTGATCCAGTTATTCTGAGCTTTTTCAGATATGTTAACCCACATAACTTCAAAGCCAATTTCTTTAAGGGCATCCTACAACTCCCGCGCCAATTGACAATTGGATACGTTAAGAACACACGTTTGTTTTGTTGGGTTATATAGATGTACATCTTTTTTATAACTATTTTAAAAACTATTTTAAAATGGAACCTTTTAATTAAATATAACGAAAGTGCTACTTACGATGTAGGAGCGTTTTATAGCCCAAATCTTTGGACTTCAGCAATTTAACCATTGCAGTAGATGAATCATACGGCTTCCAAGTCAGACTTGTAAACCCACTAACTAAATATTTAAATCCGCCAATAAAGAGCGATAGAGTGCCATCAGCATGGTCATCCCCCCCTATGGCTTTTTTCCAGAATCAGTTAAATTCTGCCATTTACTGCGCAACTACTGGCTGTGGTGTTTCATATGCAAACCATTTAAACCATCCTAATCTTTAGCAAAGTCAGTATATAACTTTCATGTTTATTACCAGTACAGACGAATACTAGCTGAACTACAAGTGCCCTCCCTAACGACAACGCGTTTAATCCATTTAAAAACCTAATGGACACTAATGCATATGAAAGAATCTGTAACGAATTTACATTAAACCTCAACTGATTTTAGAAAAAAGTTAGACCGCAATCATGGGTTAGGCACATTGTATTTGTGGGGCGCAAAAAGAGAATATAATTATGACTACTGGCCTGGCCACACCTCTTTTCAACCAAACAAACAAGTTCGATTGGGATCCATAGAACAAAAACACCCTGATGCTTGGACAACATTTATCTTAGATGAAAGTGAAGGCCTAACAATACCAGGAGTGCAAAGACTTAATGACTCCATACGGACATACGTTTGGTGTCTATTAGGAGCACAAGCACAGACTAAGTCTAGCATAGTGGATCAATCTACCGGCTTTGATGCTAGAAAACAATTTCTAGCTAATTTAGAAGATGCTATTAACTCGGCTGTTGATTTGCCTGCCAGCATACAAAGGTACCAAGACGTTCTTGCACATGCTAGGTCAAAGGTTGACTGTTGTGGGTCATGGATTATACATGCTGCCTTCTGACCTTAGGCTACAGATTGGCATGATACAGAATTATAACAATGAAATCCTCATAGCTGGAGATGACCAAAACTTAGGGCACAATCAAGGTTTAAACACAAGGCCTGCTCCATCCATTTTAAAAAAAGTACTAGCTCTGAAGAAAGCGATCCAGTTATAAGCCCCCCACAGCCAGAAAGCAGTCCAGAACCAGAAAGCACACCGCCTGTTGATCTGCTCGCACTGACAGTCACACTAGCGAAAAGACAGCCTTGTTGTGTTTTTAACTTTTACTGGATTGGCCATACTTTATTTCACTAAAAATTAATCCAGCAGCTAGCACTCCTAACGTCCACAGATGGTCAGCCATATAACCGGCAACTTTGCCTATAGTAGACAAAACCCAACTAACAAACACTGCCTATTATGCCAGGCAGAGCATCAAGCGCTTTGGCTGCTAACTTCTTAATAAGTTTGCTAGATGATGTAATTGTTTTCTAATCCAACTTTTACCAGGTTAAGGTGTTGGGGGTGCTACTGGCCCTGTTGGTGCACCGCCTGTTAAAGCATAAACGAGTGTAGAGATAGCAAACCCAACAGCTGTTAATATGCTAACTATTGTAATCCTGTTCTCTGAACAGAGTCCTTATTCTTTCAGCTAGCGTAGTGTTTTCATAAAGTATTTTGTTTATAGTTTCTTTAATTCTGCTTGTTTGTGAATGCTAGCTGCGCTCTGTTAGTAGACAGCATTTCTAACCTGGCTGCCTTTCTATCATTAAATCCTGTATTTTCTGCTGTATTCTAGCCTTTTCTTCTCGCCCTAAATTGTTATCATCTGCATTAGCAGTTTATTTTTTTCTTCTTCTATCTTTCTATCTAGCTCACCAAGTTTTGCCAAACTGTTTGTTAGTTCACCCTTATTGTCCGCAGAGCAGCATTAAGCCCAGGATTTCAGCATGGGCAATGGAGAATCACCAATTGTTTTAACTGTGTCTCCTCACTTAAACTCGTTTCAATTTCTGCTATTAGTTCATCTGCTTCTTGAGTTAAATCTTTAAGAGGTATGTTTTGGATTTTAGATTGTGTTGGCAACTCTTGCTCAAAGTTTTGTAAACGACTAACGACTTCGGCTCTAAGCTCTAAAAGGTTTAATTGTTCTGCCTTAGCAAAAGGGAGTTTTCGCCTAATTGTGCTTAGTTTTAAAAACTTGTTTGGGTTTGCGTTGAAGTAGCTTTTACACGGCCTCCTGCACTAGTTCTTATATACAAATGCCCACCATCTTCCTCAAAATCGTTAGGATCAAGCACGCCTGGTAGCTCTCGTCCTATGCTTCTATTAGAATGATTGAATTCTTTCTCGCAATAGTTCTTGACGCTGTCTAGGGAGTAAAGAACCTGCTCCTTCAATTTCTTCTTGCAATGAAGGGCCAGTTCTGTTTCATATTCTTCTTCAATAGGATCAACCGCGTCAAAATCTTCATCCATATTTTTTATTTATTATTCTTTTTTGTTTTATAAAAAATGAACTCATACGGTTGTGACCTCGGCCCATACAGAAGAGAGAAGGAACCCATGGCGTAAAAGGTATAAGGCAGACTGTAATTAGTGTAAATACTCCATCAACAGTTCAGCCTGGACAAACTTTAATAGTTAAGTTCCCGGATCTTGGCGCTGGCGATGTTATAATGCCAGGCACTGCTAAACTATCATTCAAAATATATATTAAATCGACAGATCCTAATGCTACTGTTGTTGCTAATTTGGGCAGGGCAATCGTTAAACATATAACATCAAACTGGAGGGCAGAGAAGTCTTTGTACTAAGCGAGGTAGACATTTTTGCCTCTATTCTGATCTATGGATACCTAAAAAAGAAAGAAAAGAGAAAGTTTATCAGGGAATACAAAGCCCAAACGGTCTCAAGCACAGGCTTAAAGTGGAGGATGCAAAGGATGATGTTAAAGATGAGGCAGTAGCAGAAGCATTTGGCAACAGATTCTGCATCCTCTAGATTTTGAGCTGTTAAAGACGCATATGCCATATTACCAAGGCGCACTAAAAGAAACACGTACTTGTGAACTGACATTTAATCCTAGCGATTCTGTCGTTCTGTCTGAAGACCTGAAGCTAAGTACACATTAGTGACTCTTGAGTTTAGTGCCCCGAATGGCCGAACATCTTAACAGTATAAAAGTAAAGG
>CM031601.1:57900579-57946672 GCA_018398815.1 Conus ventricosus
GTCGCACAGTACGGGGAGGGAGGAGGAAACGGAGGACGATGCCTACAGTCGGCAACGTTGCCCATCTCTCTCGCCACTCTCGCCACAACCACACTCGCTCAGCAAACTTTCGCAACTTAATTCAAGTGCCTATGGCTCCTCGCACACAAACAACAATGAACATTTCGCTGACAGTTTTCAATGCCCAGTCACTTGGTAATACCTCTAAAAAGAAACGACCTGCTGTAAATGACTTTATACTCTCCAATGATATCGACATTCTTTGCGTAACGGAAACGTGGTTCAAGGAAAGCGGCGATGAACCAAAGCTACGTGAACTGGCCCCAGCTGGCTATACCACCAAGTCCTTCCCCTGCCCCACCACGACCTGCGGGGGCGGAATCGCCTTCGTCATCTCTGATATGCGCTCCCCTATTGCTCTTTAACTCTTTTTGATTTTCAGCATTGGACCTTTGAACTTGTACACCTGAAACTGTCCCTACCTAGCGCTCCTGTCACTAACATTTTTGGGATTTACAGACCGGAACCCAGCAGAAAAAAACAAATTTACGCCCAGGATGTTTGTAAACGAACTTCCAGACTTTCTTGAATTTGTAAATGACCTTCCAGGAACATTGGGTTTTTTTTTTTTTTTTTTTTTTTTTGGCTGTCCCAACCTGTACGCCACCTCAGAGGCAGTGCACCCACGCCGCTCATTCTGACACCCCGTCCACAGCCACAGCCCGGTCGGTCCCGCCGCAGCCCCGGCACCGGCAATCCACAGGGGGCATCAATGTCAAGTCGTCAAGAGGCAACCCACCGAAGGAGACACTGCACTGCCGCCGAGTCACTTCGGGGGTGTTCAGTGGCGCCTGTTCTGATCTAACATACGCAGGACACCACCTACTAAGCCCCCTACTGACGACAATAATTGCTTAGTCGCGCGAGCCCGGCGTGAGTGAGCTCTCCCTCCAGAGGGCGCCACCACGTCCGTCCAACGACAGCCCTCATGGACTCGCCGATACAGGTGACCCCGACGGAACCAAACCAAGGCCACAGACGTGGAGAGGACATCGAAAATGAGGTCACCATGAGAGCAGGGCATGAAGGCCACAGAATTTGAGACATTTTTTTATGCTGAATCGATGAGAATGAGGATGATTAAGATGATGCTACGGATTTCCATTTCGGTCTGAGACAACATGACAGGGCTGTACTCTACGCTTCCTTTCATAATATATCCCGGCGTCAACCAGGCCCGAGAGATACAGGCACCTGCAGTGTTGGTCAGGAAATTTGAGCAACACTCTCAGAAACGCATCCATAAGTGGATGAAACTCGACTGTGTGGTCCCAGTCTTCCCAACTGAGTCCACAGCAAAAATCAACTGTGGGTAGGAGCCGGTCGGGCAGAAAAACCCCCACAATGACTTCTGATGGGATTCGAACCCACGACCTCCCAGCCGGGAGTCCGCGACGCTAACCACTTCGCCACGGTGGCTGGTTCTCCAGGAACATTGTTATTGATCGGCGACTTCAACTTCCATTTCAATAAGCCCACAGTTGGATACATACCCGAGGTGTCAGAAATTTTAGATACTTTCGGACTCCAGCAGTCCGTGAATGAAATGACGAACGAACGGGGTAACATAGTAGACGGGGTAGTCTACAGAGACGGGTGATCATCTTCTAAATCCCCAACCGTTGACAGAAACCTAGCATCGGATCATTATGCTGTGAAGTGTAAATTTAGATATCGTTAGGCCCGCCGTTCCAAAGACTTAGAAGGAAGTTAGGAAAATTTCTGTATCAATATAGAGGCTTTCAAATCTGATCTGACCAGGGCCATACCGAGCGAGCCATCGGCCTGTCAGCTGCCCTCTGTCCTCCGTGCCACGCTTGATAAGCATGCTCCAGTGAGCAGGCGCTTGAAACACTGATCGCTCACTGGTCAATAGCACAACACAGTGGGCCCCGAGTTGTCGGAGGCCAAGCAGAGGGGAGGGGGGTTTGAGAGGCGATGGCGCGCCACGGGACTGATTTGTGCACAGGAAATATATCAAACGCGAGAAATCATGTTATTGACATTGTTCATAAAGCAAAAAACTTTGTTCTATTCTTCAAAGATTATTGGCCTGTAAAAACGGCCAAGCAACTATTTAATGTCACAAATATCCCTAGGCAAAGTCAGCTACCCCCCCCTTCCCACCATCTTCCAAACTCAAGAGCTCCCTCAGAAATTTTTTGAGTTTTTCAATGGAAAAATTTGACACAAATCCGTGAAAAGCTAGATTCTACTGCACCTGTACATTCTCTGAATGACAAAGTTTACGGGGAACCTCCTCTGGCTTGTTTTGGGCCCTGTTTAAAAGACTAGTCAAAAAACTTTTTTTGTGATGCAGCCCAAAATCATGTGAACTTGATGCCATTCCCACTAGTTTGCTCTTTCAGTGCATTGAGACGTCCTACCCCATCTTACTCATGTTATCAATACCTCTTTGTCCTCTGGTCACGTTCCTGAAATCTTCCGGTCCGCAGTGGTACGTCCATTGATCAAGAAACCTTCATTAGATAAAAATTTTTCAAAGAATTATGGGCCTGTATCAAATTTGTCATTTCAATCAAAATTTTTGGAGAAGACGTTTTGGAACAAATTCTAGAACATCTCGAAAAGAATCACCTTTTGAATCCTCATCAATCTGCTTACAGACAAGGCCATAGTTGTGAGACAGCACTCCACCATAAGTCAGTGACCTCCTCTGCGGGCTTGACGATGAGAATGTTTCCTATTAGCGTGTTAGATCTCTCCACAGCATTTGACACGATCGATCATAATATTTTTTTTCTCACGGCTTCAAACTTCCTTTGGATTCAAAGACACAGCTCTTGACTGGATTATCTCTCACTTGACTGGACGGACTCAGACAGTGTGTGTACAGGGCAGTACTCAGACAGTTCTCCTCTTAGGTACGGTGTCCTCAGGGTTCTGTACTGGGGCCAGTCCTTTTTTTGCGTATGCTAGTCCTGTGTCTGACGTCATCAGTGGTCACGCCATGTCGCATGAGAGCTTTGCTGACGATAACCCCAACTTCATCAGTCACTCCCATTGCTGAAATTGACCCACTGATTTCTCGGATGTGGGGCTGAATTGCAGACCTGAAGGACTGGACGACAACCAACAAACTACAACTAAACGACGACAAACGGAACTCATGTTCGTGACAAAACAACCTAACCATCCCTCTCTGCCTTCAACTGTCACTACAATACTGTACTGTCTCTGTTTCCACCTCTGTCCGCAGTCTAGGGCATTCTTGACCATTCCCTCTCCTTTGAGAAACAGTTTCAAATATTTGCAAGATTGCCTATTTTGAACTAAGAAGAACAGCTCCGTACATCCCTTCTCTCTACAGATGCTACAAAAAAATCTCATTTGTGCATTTGTCTTATCTAGAATAGATTACTGCAACTCACTTTTGGCCGGGCCCTTTCCCAAAAAACCTGATAGAAAAATTACAGCTAATCCAAAATCATGCAGCCCGAGTCGTCTGTTTGAGCAGGAAATATGATCCATTTCGCCTCTACTTCACTCTCTTCACTGGCTATCTGCTCAAAACCGTATCTCGTACAAAATCTCAACTCTCATTTTCTCTGCTCTCTTGAAAATGGACCTTCTTATCTCACAGATCTCCTTAAAATCTACACCCCCTCTCGACAACTACGCTCCTGTGCTGACGACCGCCTTCTACGAATGACTCGCTTCAGGACTACTACTGGTGAAAGATCTTCCTCTTTTCAAGCTCCAGTGACGTGGAACAGACTGCCAGACTCTCAGACATTCAATTCTCTGTCTTCTTTCAAGTCTAACTTAAAACCTATCTATTTTGTCATAATTAGTCAATGCTGTGTGTGTGTGTGTGTGGGGGGGGGGGGGGGGGGGTACAACCTATCTCATAAACCGTCTGTGCCTTTTCAAATGTAGTGAATGTGTGTTTTCTATTATATATAATTTTTTGTATGATTGAACGTTTAGGATTTTTAAATTTTTGGAGTGATATTTGAAAATAAGTGAATGTCAAAACTCGTAGGATAAGGATTTGTTAGTTATTGTAGTATTGTTATTTGTAGCTGGGTGTTTGGTGTATTATTGTCATGAGAAGGGTGAATGTAGTAGACTTTGTAAAGCGCTTAGAGAAATTCTTTTTGATTAAAAGCGCTACTAAGAAACCATTATTATTATTATTATTAAATACTTCGAGATTTTCCATAAAAAAGAAAACTGTTTGGGCCGTTATAGCCGTTAGTAACGGCTATAGCGATAAAATAACACATTGGGCATCATCATTGACCCACTTTTGACTTTCCTACAATTTTTCAGAAAGATTCGGCCAAGTACTTTCTAAGGTATTCCATAAAGAAGAAAAACTGTTAGGCCGTTAAAAGCCATTAGTAAACGGCCATAATGGTAAAAAAAAAATTGGCATGATCCATAAACCGATATGACTAACTTACAAATGTTTAGAGGATCAGCCAAGTACTTTCTTAGATATTCCATAAAACGAAAAGCCGTTATCGGCCGTATAGCCGTTAGTTACGGATTATAACGGTGAAATAAAACTCGGGCATAATTCGTGACCCAAATAAACATACCTTCAAATTTTCAGAAAGATCGGCCAAGTACTTTCTAAGATATTCCATAAAGAAGAAAAACCGTTTGTGGGCTGTTATAGCCATTTGTACGGTATAACAATTAAAATAACACATCGGGCACGATCCCTTGCCCATAATAACATACCTACGCATTTTCAGAAAGACTGGCCGAGTACTTTCTGAGATATTCTATAAAAGAAAAAAACCCTTTTGGGCCGTTGTAGCCGTTAGTAACGGTATAATGGTAAAATAACACATCGGGCATCATTCGTGACCCCTGATGAACATGCCTACAAATTTTCAGAAAGATCGGCCAAGTTTTTCTGAGGATTTTCCATAAAGAAGGAAAACCGTTATGGGCCGTTATGGCTGGGTTTAAAAACGGTATAAAAGGTAAAATAACACATCGGGCATGATCCGTGACCCATAAGGCAACCTTCAAATTGTCAGAAAGATCGGTAAATACGTTCTGAGTGTGAGATGTTCCATAAAAAAAAAAAAAAACCGTTATGGGCCGTTAAAAGCTGGTTAAATAACACGTCGGGCATCATCCTTACCCATAATGAACATGCCTACAAATTTTCAGAGAGACAGGCCAAGTTTTTTTTTCTTTAGAATTCCATAAAGAAGGAAAACCGTTTTTGGGCCTTATGGCATCATCGGGCATCATCCGTGACCTTTTAATGAACTTACCTACAAATTTCAGAAAAGATCGGCCCAGTAGTTTTGTCTGGAGCGAGTGGAACATATTTTGACCACAGACGGACGGACGGACGGACGGAGGACGGACGGACGGACCGACGGACGGACGACGGACAGACAGACAGACACACAGACAGACACACACACACACACACACACACACACACACACACACAGAGCATTTCTTCACCCCCCATTGTAAAGTACTCCCTGTTCATAAGAACTGGTAGTACAATAGAATTGGGAAACAATTTTCTTAGAAAAAAACAAGATGCGAAGCATATAAACGTAATCCCAGTTTTCCAAACCGGCCCAAAGTGCTTTGTGAGATAAGAAATAAAGGAAAAAATAACGGTTTTAACGGTTTATAAAACCCGATTTTACACTTTTGAAACCGGTATTTTTTAGTCCTCACTGGCTAAAGCCTGGTACTTACAAATTTCATCCAAATGGAAAAATATGTCAAGAATAACGGCTTTTAACGGTCAAATTTTGGAACACTATAAAAGAAGTGATATTTGTGTGTGACAACCTTTCTATATACCAAATTTAATTAAAATCCACCTATATAAAGAAATAACGGCAGAGTAACGGTTTTTAACGGTTTTTTTAATCCTTTTTCAGCATTACATCACTACATATGGACGAGGATCCGATTTGTCACAAGATCATCCAAACCGCTTATAAATTGGCCAAGTACTTTCTGAGATATTCCATAAAGAAGAAAAACCGTTACAGGCCGTTACAACCGTTAGTACGGCTATAACGGGGGCAAACTAAAACATCAGGCATCATCCGTGACCCTAATGAAACATACCTGCTAATTTTCATAAAGGTGGGCCCAAAGTACTTTCTGAGATATTCCATAAAGAAGAAAAACCGTTACAGGCCGTTACAGACTTAGTAACGGTTATAACGGTAAACTAAAACATCGGGCATTATTCGTGACCCATAATGAACAATCTACAAATTTTCAGAAAGATCGGCCAAGTACTTCGAGAATTCCATAAAGAAGAAAAAGCGTTACAGGCCGTTACAGCCGTTACTAACGGCTGTAACGGTAAACTAAAACGTCGGGCATCATCCTTGACCCATAATAACATACCCTACACATTTTCAGAAAGATCGACCCAGTAGTTTTGTCTGGAGCGAGTGGAACACTTTTTTGTTTCCCCGGACACACACACACACACCACACACACACACACACACACACACACACACACACACACAGCAGCATTTCTTCGTTCCCATTCTAAAGTACCCCCTGTTCTTTATAGCTATTAAGAACTGGGAGTACAAAAACAAAAACAACGCAATTTCATGACGAGAGAGAGAGAGAGAGAGAGAGAGGAGAGAGAGAGAGAGTCAAACATGTTGACTTACGTTCACATAAACCTCGAACTAATTAAAGCTATCGGTGGTTCTCCGGTGGGGCCTTGTTCACTGAGGGAGTGGAATTTTGCTGCCAATGCTGTGAAGGATAACTGTATTTCCCTGTGTTCAGAACGTTGTGATTATTGGGAAAACAGGGTCAAAAAATTTGATCTGGCATTTGCCGTTGAAACTATTGATCTAATTAGCATATATTACGGAGATTAAAAGTGGAAAAAGTATGCAATCTTGTATCAATTTCCTTCGTCAAACAGAAATCTGCATGTGTAATTTTTCACACACACATACACACACACGCGCACGCACGCCGTACGCACGCACGCCACACAAAACACCCCAACACCACCACACACACACACACACACACACACACACCACACACCACACCACACACGCACCACACGCACGCACGCACGCACGCACGCACACACGCAAAAACCCAACACACACACACACACCACACCACACCACACCACACCACACCACACCACACCACACCACTCACACACACCCCACACACACACACCCACACCACACATCACTCCACCCCACACCACACACCACACTCACACACACCACACCACACAGCACACTCACACACAAAACACACACACACAATACACACACACACACACACACACACACCACACACACACACACACACACCACACACACATACACACACGCACAAGTTGAGTGTGTGCATATTGATCAATGTCTTCAGTTTCGTTTTGTGGGTAGACACTTTTATGTCAGTGGTGAACTAAAGCTCCCCTTGTGGCCCCCTAAGCCTGTTACAGCACTGACCCAACAGGCTGCCATGGTCTGTGTCGACAGCCTACAGCTTGCACACATAGGCACGTGGGCCCACAATGGGAAAGCTGGTAAGACATGAGCAGGCAGCCTCTCAGGAAGTGTTATAACGGATTAAGTGATTACACACGCTCAGTCATTTTACTCTCCTTCTGCCACCCCTCCCACAGCTCACTCTCTCTCTCTCTCTCTCTCTTCTCTCTCTCTCTCTCTCTCTCTCTCTCTTTCTCTCTCTCTCTCTCTCTTTCTCTCTCCTCTCTCTCTCTCTCTCTCTCTCTCTCTCTCTCTCTCTCTCTACTAAGAAAATGTTGCAATGTTCGAGAATTGAAAGTGTACCCCTTCAAGAGGGGCAATGGCCTATGCTTGAATAAATTATCCGAATCTCTCTCTCTTGTGTGTGAAAGCACACTTACTTCTACTTGGTGTGTGTGTGTGTGTGTGTGTGTGTGTGTGTGTGTGTGTGTGTGTGTGTGTGTGTACATGTGTGTGCGTGAGTAGGTGAGGCATTTGCTTCGTTGATTAATTGATTGAGAGAGAGAGAGAGAGAGAGAGAGAGAGAGAGAGAGCATGTATGACTTGAACGGGCGTTTGGAGAGTGGAGAGGAAAGGATTGGGAGCATGTAAGTGTTTTTCAACTGATAGTGTTACATTCATTATAGCTGTGTTACTTAAAAGCCGAATCAGGGCTTTAACGATGTGGAGACAACATACTGGGCAGTTACACCCATCCTGTTCTAGTTGTGTCACCAGCCAGTGTGCCAAGCACTGTCAACGTTTCAAGCTGCTGGCTGCACGTTGCTTCATGCCAGTTCGAACTTCCAGACTGAGACCTACACACAATACTGAACATTCCAATATTCTGCAATCACAACACATTTATTGATACTGAATGGAGAGAGGCTGAAGCAAAAATACCCACTGGAACAATAGGCACCTTCAGTGGTAGGGGGCAGAAACAAAGCATCTCTACAGCAGATTCAACAGCATCGGATGACTTTTACAAATCAGTTTAAGTTTACAAACGTGAAGGTCAGCAGGTAAGTTGTATTTCCCAGCTCAGGTTGAAACAAGCTGTATGTACATGGCACCTTTTCGAGACAAGGACAAACCTAAGAAAAGGCTCAACAATTCGATAACTATAGATATGGGGGTGGGGGTAGGGGTGGGTAGGAGTCATTGACTGATAAATGATGAAAATTTACACTTTGTAAGCAAGGTAAACTATCAGTGAGAGATGCTAAAAACAATCTTGGTATTTAAATCCGTTACATTTGAAACACAGAATGGAAAAAAAACATGATACAAGTACGTCCAATAAAGATTATTAGTAGCCTTCTTGAAGTGAAAAATGTGTTCAAAATATGTCCAGTGAAGACTGTAGACTACATTCCTTAATTAAAGACGGTAAAATTATAAAGGGTTACATTAAAATGTAAAAAAAATAAATGATCACAACGACTAAACAACACTCCATAACATAACAGCCTCTGTAACATCCATGGCATCAAACATTCATGTCAAATTTTATAGCATGAAGGTCAGCAGGACAAGTTGTTTCAAAGCATACGTTGAAAACAAAGCTATTGATTTTGTTGGGTTCCATCTCACTGTGGTATAAAATGAAATGAAATACCAGACAGTCTTGCAAAAGAAGGAGCACATAGAAACGCTGAAAATGTATTATACAATCCCTTAGATTTGTCTTCTTGTGAATTAAATCAAATTATGGACAAGTAATACATAAGCAGAGTTAAAAAAAGGCTACTTTATCATCGTGCCAAGGCACATTGTTAGATTAATTCATGAATCAAGTTTGAATACTTTGGAAGACTAAATATTTTCATGTATTACTTGTGTCTGCAGAAAAAACAACAACAAAATTTCTGTGCATCATCTTTTGTTTGAATGCTTAGTGCTCATCTGTTCTATCAGAGAAAGGCCATTGGGATGAATAATTTTAATGTAAATATTGATGTCAATAATTATTGTCTTATATGGTTCCTATGTTGCTGAAATTGCCATGGTTATTTTGCAGTCACAGGTTGCAAAACGTGTTATAGAATCAACAATTTTGTGTACGAATATTTTTACGTCAGATGTGGGTTTAAAAGTGCTAACATGGATGATAAGTTGAGTGTGGAGGTTTTCTTTTTTTGATAAATGTTTAATATCATCTGGCGATGAAAAGACATTAAACAAACCACTGAACTGAACCGAATACAAATGGCACTTTTTCCCTAACAGACAAAGGCAAATCTCATGGAAATGCTCGACGTTCAAACTATTTGGAAAGGGGGGGGGGGGGGGGGGGGATAATAACCGAAAGTACCCAGTAGAACAGCATCTGGCAAAATCCAGTCTTACGTTAGATAAGGTTTAAAAAGAAAAGAGCCAGTAAAATGATCTTCGTACGCAGGATGTACACAGTACATTGTACTAATTAGTATTTTACATCGGCGTGAATTTAATTTGTGTTGATTAGTACATGGTTTTAAACATTTGAATGCAGCGCGGTGATTGTATAATTTCTGTCTACCTTTCTCCTACCCCAGACAGTCGACCTTTTTTCTCTATGCGTGGGTTTGTAGGGGCAGACTTTGGGCTGTGACTGGGTGTGCTGATGTGCCAGAGAGAGAGAGAGAGAGAGAGAGTGAGGAAGGAGAGAGAAGAGAGAGGAGAGAGAGAGAGAGAGAGAGAGGGAGAGAGAAAGAAAGAGAAAGAGAGAGAGAGAGAGAGAGGAAGAGAGAGAGAGAGAGAGAGAGAGAGAGAGAGAGAGAGAGAGAGAGAGAGAAGAGAGAGAGGTGAGGTAGGTGTATGTGTTTATACTGTGTCTATCTGACAGTTATAAAACAGATGTGTGTTTGTTGCACTTGTATTTACACTTTTTTCCATTTTTTGTTACATGCATGTGTAACCTAACATATGACTGTTTCGTCAAGTGGTGTCTATGTACACAACCTGTACCAGCTGTTCAGCAGAATTCTCACCAGAACGGGGTAAAATCATCATGCCAGCGAAGTATAATACTGAAACTTGAAAAAACCCAAGAAAAACGAATATAAGAATACAGTGCCAAACGATGACGAATAAGTAGTCTGAAATGAATTTGCTTCCTTTCTGCTCAATGATTTAAAAAGGAAGATTCGTCAAACCGGTGCGTCAAGAGCTGTCTACGATAAACATTGCCTGTTCGCCCAAGCGATACGACTCACTACTAGTTTGATCAAACTTAAGAACACACAAATAGAGGAACAAAAGTATTACACGCAACCCTTTTACCGATACAATGTTATGATAGCAGTTGTGATGACAAAATTATATTAACAACAATGATAAGAGTCATTTTAGTTTTAATATACGCACAATAAGAACAGACAAAAACAACTGAAATAAACAACAATGGCAAAAAATCACCGTATCAAGTATGACAGCAATTACAACAATACCAACCATCCTAAGTGTTATTATAGGCTATATGGCAAGAGGTGTAAGAACAATCATAATGAGTTCAAATTTATTTTATGAATAATCGTAACTAGAACCCTAATAGCATTGTAACACCCACAACAACATCAATGACAACATGAATGCAACAAGTGTAAGAGCACTTGTAATAATAACGATTGTGATTACGCTAATATCAATAACAACAGCATCAAAGAAGAAGATGAAATAATGGAATAATGAAAATAAATGTAACGATCGATAGCACCGATATGATGATCATGCAAATGATAATGATTATCATAACACTCTACTGCAGCTGCTTCTTCTTGTTACTACGATTCTTACTAATATTGCCACGGGGTGTTAAGAAAAGAAGTTGAGATCAGAGAGAAAGAGGACAAAGTTTAAAGCCCACCGATCCAAAATACATAATATTTGCGCTTAAAAAGTCACAAATGGAAATCTGTCTCCCCCTCCTGCCTTTCCCCTCTCCACCTTCCTCTCACTTTTTCTATCAATGAATGAAATAGATGCACTTAAAAACTGTTACTGTCGAGATTTGCTCTCCGCTTCAATTCTTCCCATAAGTCTCCCTTCACGAGCTTGTATAAGCAACATCTTTACGACAGGACATCAACTAACGTCCTGCAGAAAGCCACAGAAGGATTTAGCACCGACTCTGGTGGATGTAGAAAGAGCGTTCCAGAAAAAGGACTTGGGAGGGGGGTTAGGCTGTTGTTTTGTGATAAATGCCCACCTTGAAAGTGTGGGTAAAGGTGTATATGCTCGCTGGAAGAACTTTTCTAGCAGTTATTGTCAGGAAAAACAGGAAGGAAGAACAGGTGCATAAAAGTGCATGGTCCGCCACGAGTATTAACTTTTAGACAAGGGAAACAACACACAACCAGTTCGACCATGGAACACACACACACACACACAACACACACACACACACACACACACACACACACACACACACACACAGTTTTGACCATGGAATAGAAACACACACACACACACACACACAGACACACACACACACACACACACCACACACACACACACACACACACACACACCACACACACACACACACTGAACTGAGAACAACATGGTACGCCACGAGTTTCAATTCTAATGTCTCACACAGGACAAAGCAAACATAAGAAAGCACTAGACAACCAAATAAAGAGAACACAGACAACTACAATGTTCAGCCTGTACCATTCAACAGGTAAGGCGTGCGGACGAACAAGGCACATGATCGGTGTTTCAAAGAAAGCGACAACGGTGCGCCACAAAGTTAAACACCGTGGTCTCCAACAAGCAAGGCAAAAACAAACAAATAAAAGAAAGAACAGACACAAGTTTTGAACGATCAGACTGTAGCAAGGCTCGACTCGGTTATCTTCATCAGGTAAGACAAAACAAAACAAAACAAAAACCCAAAACAAAGCAAACATTTCAGTTTCATCATGGAGGTGTCACTGCGTGCGGACAAGTCCATATACGCTACACCGCATCCGCTAAGTTTGAGACCACACTGGGCATGATTTAAAGCTGCAAGCAAAGAGAAAACAAACTAACAAACAAACATAGAAAAAAGGCAAAGATGCCCCAACAGGGAACAAAACATAAAGCCACAAGTTCTGGCACTTAGGCTTTCAACCGGCAAGTCAAACACTAAGTCCCTGCAGATGACCAAACGATAACAAACAAGAGCAGCAATTCGACTCACAAATTCATAGGTCAGCGATATGCAAAAGTACAGATACCAAGCATAGAACACGAGTAGACGAATTTCGACCCAAGGGTTTAAATCACGAAAACAAAAAAAAAAAAAAAAAGGCCGGTTCCCCCCCCCCCCAAAAAAAAAAAAAAAAAGAAAAAAAGGCCCCTTTTTTGGGAAAAAAAAGGGGGGTTTTAGGGGCCCTTTGGTTTGGGGGGGGTTAAAGGGGCCCAAACCCCTTAAAAAAAGGTTTTTGGGTAAGGTGTTTTTTTATGGGCCCCCCCGCTGGAAAAAGGGGGGAACCCCCCCCCCCCCCCCCCCCCCCCCCCCCCCCCCCCCCCCCCCCCCCCCCCCCCCCCCCCCCCCCCCCCCCCCCCCCCCCCCCCCCCCCCCCCCCCCCCCCCCCCCCCCCCCCCCCCCCCCCCCCCCCCCCCCCCCCCCCCCCCCCCCCCCCCCCCCCCCCCCCCCCCCCCCCCCCCCCCCCCCCCCCCCCCCCCCCCCCCCCCCCCCCCCCCCCCCCCCCCCCCCCCCCCCAAAAAAAAAAAAAAAAAAAAAAAAAAAAAAAAAAAAAAAAAAAAAAAAAAAAAAAAAAAAAAAAAAAAAAAAAAAAAAAAAAAAAAAAAAAAAAAAAAAAAAAAAAAAAAAAAAAAAAAAAAAAAAAAAAAAAAAAAAAAAAAAAAAAAAAAAAAAAAAAAAAAAAAAAAAAAAAAAAAAAAAAAAAAAAAAAAAAAAAAAAAAAAAAAAAAAAAAAAAAAAAAAAAAAAAAAAAAAAAATTTCAAAACAAAAAACCCCAAAAAAACACATTAAAATCCCCCAAGGTCCCCACGAAAAAGAAAGGGAAAAAAAAAAGGGGGGGTTTGCCCAATGAAAAAAACCCACCAAAACCCCAAAAACAAACAAAAAACGGGGGTTTTGACCTTGGGCCCACCAAACACCAAACCCCCCAAACACAAAACAACATCACCCACAGACCACAACACCCCCCAACAACACAAAACCTTTTAAGGAAAACCTGGTACCCAAAGTTTAAAACAAACCTTTAACACGGGGCCCAAACTAAAAAAAGGACTAAAACCCAAAAAAAGAAGAAAAAGAAAACAAAAAGGAAAAAAAGCCTTCCCATTCCGGTGGGTTCGGCCGAACAAGGGCACTTTTGGCCGGGGTTTTAAAAAAAGGAAACGGTTGGGCCCAAAAAGGGACCTGGTTCTTCCAAAAAACCCAAGGGGAAAAACCAATTAAAAAGGAAAAAAAGACACGGGGGGGTTCTCCAAACTTCCCAAGGGCCCCCTTTTTTGGTTTTTCATCGGGAAAACCAAAAAAACCCCCAAAAAAAAACCCTTTAGTTTCAAATGGGGGTGTAAACGCTGGGGAACATAAAAATAACCCAATGCAGCAAAAAGGAAAAAAAAACCCAACAAAAAAAACAAACAAAAAACAAAAAAAACAAAAATTCCCGAACAGGGAAAAAACCCTGCCAAAGTTCCCTCCATGTTTCAAACGAATTAAACCAATTCAGATTACCAAAACAATAACAAAACAAGAAGAAAAACCCCCCAAAAAATTTCATAGGTAACAATAGGGTTTTCCCAGTTTTCCCCCAAAGTTTTAATTTATTCTTAAGCGGGAAAAAAAAAAACCGGGCAAAAACCAAAAAAACAAAAAAAAAGGATTTTTAATTCCCCCAGAAATTTTTAATAAAAGAAACGAAAAAAATTTTTCCCTAAGATTTGGGGAGGCCCCTTTTTAAGTGCTCATTTAAATGTGTTTCCCCGGGCAACGGTTTTGACCCTTTTCCTTGGGGCCCCACCCCTTTTTTCTCTCTAACCTTCGCAAAGTTTTTTTTGGGGGGGAGTATTTTTAAAAGGGGAGAAAAAGGGGGGGGGGGGGGCCCCCCCCTTTGGGAAATTCCAAAGCGCCCCGGCCCAATTGAAACACCCCACAAAAACCACAACCCAAACACAAACCCAACCAACCAAAACACAAAAAGGGGGGGCCCCACAAACAAAAAAAACACCCCAACAAAACAATCAAAACCCCCAAATAAAACTTGTAAATTTTTTGGGGGGGGCCCCGGAGTTTTGGGCCATATAAAAATTTTTCGCTTTGCCCAAAAACAAACAAAAAAAAAAAAAAAAAAACCAACAAACAAACAAAAAGAAAAAAAAAACCCCCCAAACCAAAAAAACAAAAAAAACAAAACAACAAAACAAACAACACCCAAAACCCAAACCCCCCCAATCCCCGGCCAAACCCCCAAAAATTTGCCCGCCCCGCAAACTTTTCCAAAGGGCCCCCACCCAAAAGACCCGAACCCGCCCCCTCCCCCCCCCCCCCCAATCCCTTTGGGCTTCAAAACAACACACCCCCCACCCCACCAAAACCCCCAACAACAAACAACACAACACCCCACCCCAAACACACACCCAAAGGGAAAGGAAAAAAAAAAAGAGGGGGGGGGAAAAATTTTTAATAAACCACCAAAACCAACCGGGGAAAAAAGGAGAAAAAAAAAATTCACTTTGGGGGCCAGATCAAAAGGGAAAGGGAAAAGGGGGAAAAGGGGACAATCCCCCCCAAACCTGCCACCCCTTCCCCTAACGCCCACCTTTAAAGGGGGGCCCCCAATTAAAAGGAAAACCATCAGCGGGGTTTTCCCTGGGGACGGACTTTTCAAAAGGGGGGGACGGAAAAAGAAAGGGGGAAAAGGGCTCATTGCGGCCACAAAAGGCCCGACCCAAAACCTTGCGGGGCTTAATTTTTGGGCCCCCTTTTAAGGGGACCCCAAAAACCCCGGGGGGCCCAGGGGAAAACCGGGCCCGGGGTTTTTTTTAAAACCCCAATTTGTTTTTTTCCAACTTTCATTTTTCCCTTTGGGTTTCCCCAAAAAAACCCTGCAAAAAAAATTTGGTTTTTTTAAAAAAAACGTTTTTTAATTCAGAAATTTTTTGGGTGGTTTTAAATTTTGGGAAGATGCCATAAAGCAAAAACCCTTTTTGGGAAACAGCAAAAAAACAACAAAACAACCCAAAAAAAACCCCCCCAAAACGCAGAACAGGACGCACCCCCGTCGAAGGAAAAAACCAACCAGGGACCAGGGAAAAAACACACGAAATTTTCCCCAACCCAAAATTGGGGGAAAAACCCCCCACACGACACAAAACAAACACACACACCCAAAAGGGAACAACCCAACCAAAAAAAAGGGGAAAAACGCAAAAAAAAGGGAAAAAAAATTTCCCTTTTAACCCAAATTCAAAAAAACCATAAAAAGCGAATTTTGACCCAAAGGCCCCAAAACCAGACCCGCGCTAATTAATTTCCCTTTTTCCGACCCCAAAATTTCCCCCCCCTTTTTGCCCCCCTCCAAAACCAATTTTTAGAGGATTTGGAAAAAAAAAAAAGGGAAAAAATTTGGGGGGGGAAGGGGGGGGGGGGGGGGGGAACGGGGGAAACAAAAGGAACACGGGAAAGAGGGCCCGGTGTTTTCTGGAGGCCAAAAATTCCTTTTTTGGCTGAAAGGGAGTCTCCCGGCGGGAAGGGGGGAAAAAAAGGGAAAAAATTTGCCCCAACCCCCCAGAAGGGTTTTTTTGGAAATAGGGCGAAAAGGGGGCCGGGGGTGGGGGAAAAGGAAAAAAATGGCAAGGGGGAAAATTAAAAAGAAAAAAGCCGGCAAAGGTAAAAAAAGGAAGAAATAAGGGGGAACCGAAACAAACATACCCCCCAAAAGGAAGAAAAGAAGGGGGGGAAAAAGAAAAGAGAAAAAAAACCCCCCCCCCAAAAATTTTCCCCCCAACCCCCAGGCAAAGAAGACAGAAAAAGAAAAAAAAAAAACAACAACAGCAAACAAGCCCCCGGGGGAAAACCCAAAAAAAAAGGAAAAGGGAAAACCCAAAAAAAAACGGACAATAAGGGGAAACCCAAAAAACCCCCGACAAAAAAAACCCCCCAAAAGCCCCCCGTCAATTTCCCCATTTATTGCAGTAGGGAATGAAAACACGGGGGGTAACAAACAATCATTTTAAGGGGGGCATTGGGGTTAAAAGGGGTTTGGGGCCCAAATTTAACCACACAAATTCCCACACTCACATCTTATCCCCCCCCTTTTTACCAAAAACCCCAAAACCGGGGTAAACCTAAACCATTTTTTTCTTTATTTTTTCCAATCTTTTCATTTTTTTTTTCTTTCACAAAAATAAACTTATTTTCACCCCAAAACCTTTTCGTATAAATTTTTTTCCCCATAAACTTCCCCTCCCAAATTTCATCCTTTAACTTTTATACACAAATTTTTTTCAATCAAATTTTCCGTTTTTTTCCCAAAGGCCCCACCCCCTTTTTTTCCAAAAATAAAACCAACCAGCCCAAAGAGAAAAGACCACCAACACACACCCCCCCTAAACCAAAAAACCCCCCAAAAGAACCCCCCCAAACCAAAAATTTTAAATTTGTAAAAACCCAAAAAAATTCCAAAATTCCTTTACCCCCCAAAAAAACCCAACCCCAAGAAGCAAAAGCAAAAAGGGAGGAAAAACAGCCCCGCCGGAAAGGGGTTTAAAATTCCTTTGAGGGGGGCTCCCCGGCTTAAACGTTTCCGGGTCGGCTTGCCAAACCCCCCTCCCCCAACCCCGAAAAATTTAAAATAAATCCCCAACTGAACGGGACCCGGGAAAGGGCCAAAAATTCCGGGGGCCCAGTTCCCGCCAAAAAGGCCTTTTGGGGAGGAGGGGGGGGGGCCAAAGGGGGCCCCACCCCTGGGCCAAAGGGGCCTTCGGGAGTTGAGGGGGCGGTGAAAAAAAAAGAGAAAACCCAACAGCCCGGTTTATGGGCTTTCCGAAAAGGGGGCCTAAAATTTTCCCCGAGGGGGTGGGAAAAGGGTTTTTGAAGGGGAGGAAAGAAAGAAGAGAAGAAGAGAAACCAAACAAGGGGGAAAAACCAAGAAAACGGGAAAAAAGAAAAAAGACAACAAAAGAGCGAAATTTGAGGGGGGGCCCGGGGGGGGGGCCCCAAAAAATTTTTTTAAAAACCCCCAGATCCTGGAAAAGCCGCCCAAAAAAGCAAAAAGAAACAAACCAAAAGCCTTCCCCAAAGTCAAAGTTTTCGTTTTAATGTTTGGCAAAATGGTTGGAACGGAAAAACCCTTGGAGGCCCTCCAAAGGGGGTGTCAAACTCCCACAATCAAACAAAATTTTATTTAACTTTTTTTGTTTCCTTCCTCACTTTAAATCAGGAACCCCACATTAACTCACCAAACACACACACATCAAATCCCATCCTCTTTCCCCTCATCGACATAATTCCCACACTCCATCCAACTTTTAAACATTTAACACTACTTTACCTTTGGTATAATTGTTGTCCTTTAAAAAATTTCTAAAAAAGGTTTTCCCTTAAAAACACAGAAATTTCCCCAAAAGTTAAATTAGGGATCTCCATTTTTTCCCTTCCTTTTTCCCTTCCGGGGCTTTTTCCGCGTCAAAATAAAAAATTTTTTTTTTATTTTCCATGGGGGAATATAGCCAAAATTTCCAAACCCCCCAAAAAAAACAAAACCAACTTGAAGGGGGGCCAAAAGGGAAAAAGGCCAGCCCCAGAAAAGGAAAAGGGTTAAAAATTGGCCCCTTTTCGGAACCCCGGGGGAAAAAAAAGCCCCCTGGGGGAAGTTCCAGCCCCCCCCCCAATCCCCATTTTTAAAATAACCCAATACTTTTTTCCGCCCCCAAACAACAGGTTTTCCTGCCCAGAAAGGGGAAAAAGGGTTTGGCCCTGGCCCCCTTTTTTTGTCATTGGTACAGCCCCGGGCCAGGTGAAAAAAAAAGAAAAACCGCGAAGGGCCCTTTTGAATTGCTCAAATTTTTAACCCGGGAATGTGGGTGGGCGGGGGAAAAAAATTTAGGCCTTTTTTAAATTTCCAAAAATTTTAAAAATGGTGATTAATACCCTTTTCAAGAAATTCAAATTTGGAAATCACCACTCTTAAACCCCCACCTTAAAACAAACTACCTTCCCTCGAACCCCCTTTCCCTCAACTCTTATTGCCTCGTTTTTAAAATTTTTTTCCCCAAATGCCTTTTTCGGGACCAGAAATTGCGGGGTTCTTTTAAAAGTTTTAAAATGGCTAGGTCTGAAAAGCTATTTTTGGAACAATTTTTAGGGGACCGTTTACGGTTAAAAACCGGTAAAAGGGTCAGGGGTGGGAAAAAAAATTTTTGGGCTTTTTTTGGTTTTGTTTAAAAAGGCACCCCACGGTCCCCGGGTCCCATTTTCCACCTGGGGGTTTCCTTTTTTTTTCCCTTGTCTCCCCTTTTGGGACTTGTGAAAAAAGGGGGGTTGCCCGGGGGAAAGGGGGAAAAAGAAAAATCATAAAAAATTTTTTCCCTTAAAAACCCGGGAAAACGTCGGGGGCCATTTTCCCCAACCCCCTAAGACCAAAAGTGGAAAAACCCCGGGGCAAATTTTCGGTTTCCACTTCTACCGCAACGGAAGGAGGGCCAAAAACCGCCCCCAACGGAGCAGGTTTTAAGGGGGTTTTTGGGGGCCCAAAAGGGTTTCCCCACCCGGAAACCCATGGGTTTACACCCCCATGCGGACCCCCAGGTTCTGCCCGGGGGAAACGTCCCTTTTGGGCCCCCCCCCCCTGATAAATCGGCAGGAAAATTTGCCTTTGCTTCAAAAAAAATGCCGGTGTCTGAATGAACCACAGGAAGGCTTAAAAGGGTGGGGGAAAATTAAAAATAGGGGAGTTTAGGGAAACAGTTTTTAAAATTTTCCCAAACCTTGGGGGTATTTTTTCCCCTTAAAAATTTTTCCTTCACAAAATTAACCAATAAAATATTCCTCCCCCCCCTTTTAAATTAAAACCGTCAGGGAACCCCCCCAAATTTCCTTTTTTAATGAAAAACCATAATTTTAAGTGGGCCCTTTTTCGGTAAAGGAAAGGGCCCATAAAAAACCCTTCTTTTGAAAAAAGGGCAAGGTATAAACCTTACGTTAAAAAAGTAATTAACTGTTTTACGGGGAAAAAAAAAGCCCCTGCGGGGGCCTTTTATTTAAAACACCCGGTCCCCCCGGCAAGGATTTTTTTTCCTCCTTTTCCAACGGAAAAACCCGGGGGGAAAAGACCTTTAACGAAGGGGAAATTTTCTTTTTCCCAAAAAACTTTTTAAATTCCTTTCGGACCCCAAAATTTTTTGGGGCGCCCCCCCCCTTTTTCCCTTTCCTTCTTCAAGGTATTTTCAGCACCCCAGTTTTTTATTTGGCTTTTTCCTTATTTTTTTAAAACGGGGGTTATTCCCCCTTTTATACCCCCTTTTCTTTCTTCCCCCGTCCTTCCTGAGGGTCTTTTTTCCTTTTCCTTTACCTTAAGGGGCCGGTTGCCCCCCCAAAAACAGGAACCCCTGGGGGGAAATTTTGACCCGGGAAAGGGTCTGCATTAAAGACAGCCCCCCGGGGGGCCCTTTCGCAACCCGGGACCTACCATACTCCCTCAAAATAGTGGAAATTGCCCCGCCCCTTTTAAAAAAACCCGCAGGTTTAATTTTTTTAATTGGGGTTTTAAAAAGGGCCCCGGAACCCAACCTGGAGTTTCAAAAAACGGCCCTAAGGGGATTTTCCTTAAAGGCCCAAAAAGATTGGGGAAAACGCAAACAAAAAACCCCCTGCAAGGGGTTTTTTAAAACCCGGTCCCAAGATTTTTCCCCTTTTTCCAGCCCAAGGCTTCCGCGGGGTTCCTGAAAAATTTTTGGAAAATTAATCCAGATTCCCCCCGGGTTCCCCCACTTATAAATCCAGTTTTTCCCCCGGCCTATTCCTCCAACCCTTTTTAAAAAAGGCTTTAAATTTAAAATTCCCTCCCCCCCGATCCAAGAAGGGCCTTTTTTTTTCCGTAACCTGAAAAGGCCAGGTTTGAAAACCCAAGAAATTAAAGAATTCCCAGAATTCAAAGAAAACCACGGGCCCCGCAGGGGGCCACTGGATAATCCGGGCCTGAAGAATCCCGGATTTGCCCAAATTTTCGGCCCCCGCAAAGGAAACCCCCCGGCCCATTAAAGGGTTAAAAGTTTGGGATTTTAGGCCAAGGAACAGTTTGGGAAAGGAAAAGGGGAAAACCCTTCCCAACATTTTTCGGGGGCCCCCCCAAAACCGGGTCTTGCGCCCACGTTTTGGAAAATCCCTTGGGCGGGGGTTTCAGCAATAAAACCAAAATTTTTTTCGGTTTTGTTTTTTTTTTTTTCCCCCCCGGGGGGGGGGGGGGGGGGTTATTTTTTAAAAAAATTGGGGGGTTTTTTTTTTTTTTTTTTTTCTTTTTTTTTTTTTTTGTTTTTTTGGGGTTTTTTTTTTCCGAATTTTTTTTTTTTGGGGGGGGGGGGGGGGGGGGGTTTTTTTGTTTTGGGGGGTTGGTTGGGGGGGGGTTGTTGGGGGGGGGGGGGGGGGGGGGGTGGGGGGGAAGAAAAATGGAGGGAAAGGGGGAAAATTTGGGGGAAAATTTTGAAATTTTTTTGTTTTTGGGGAAGTTGGGGTTTTTGGGTTTTTTGGGAAAAAATATTCTGAATTTTTTGGGAAATTTGGGAAAAGAAATTATATTTTTAAGGGGAATTTTAAATGAACACTCCGGGCAGGGAGGGGCATTTTTTTGGGGATTTATATAGCTTTGGGAAAACCCCAACATGGGGACGGGCAACAAAAGGGGAACCTAACAGACCGAACATTCCTGCTCATCACTCTCATCCAAACATTCAAGAAGTCCATTGCATCCAGGGGCTTTTGGGTATGACTGTGCTGCTTCCCAAGAAAAAGAACATGTCTTGGAAGAAGCACTTTGGGTTAGGCCCACCCACTTCATCACTCCCAAATCGGGACAATCATCGATCCCATCACACTTTTGGGGAAAATGAACACCTTAACCGTAACGACAGGGAAAGGGGGGGAAAAGGCTTGGGGGCAAAATTTTTGGTTTTAGGCCAGGACCTGTCTGAAGCGGGGAATTTCCCTATTTTGTCAGATTTGTTTAAAAATGCAGCCAGGGGGCAGCAATCCCTTCCAGTTTTTTCGAGTGATTTTCCCAATTGTCTGTAAAGAGGGGGAGGTCAGGGCATGACAGGAACGTTTTACCACTGAATGATCACCCATTTTTTTTTTTGAAAAAAACTTTTAAATGTTTTTTTCACTGGGGAAAGGACATCGTCTTCGGGGACTAAAAACATGAGTCCAATTTGGGGGGTTTGGTTTAGAACAGACGAAAACCACTGCACCCCCCCTTTAAACATGAAATACCTCGTTTTCACTGGAAGGGGCCGACTTCAAAAAACGTGCACTTTTTGTCTTTAAAAATTTTTCCCCCGTTGGATCTTTCTCTCTGTAAGCGGGGGGCCCCCCAGGGCCCCCCCACTGCCACGGGAAAAATCTGTACAGCCCCACGGGTCATTTTTGGTATGGTCCCACTTTTTCAAACCCCACATTTTTGGTTTTAAAAACCCACCCCCTTTTTCACCCACTTCCTCCACAAACGCTTTGTCTCGTGTCAAGGACGGGCACGAGAGATCCCATGGGTTTAAAACCTTGCAGTTTTTCCCCTCAGCAAAAAAAGGACGTTTTAAAGTAGTCCGCGACGTGTACTCTCGATCCCAAAAGGAGAAAAAAAAACCCTGGGGCAGGGGGTCTTTGTGGGGTACCATCTCCAAAACCCAGACTGTAGGTAATAAACACTGCTGCTCGCTTCCCCCCAACACACGTTTCAACCCATGCACAACGCAAAGCCGGGGGCGGGTCTGAAATGGGAACATTTAACCTGTAACGGCTTCCGATATCGGGGAATTCCGCTATGAAGATCTGTTTGGGATTGCTTTAAAGGGGGAAGGGCCAACACACTGAAGTTGAATGGGGAAAAGCCATCTCTGTACAGTCTTTAGGGGTGTTGGCCACAATAACACATGTGATTGGGAGCAAAAAAACGGGGGCCGGTTTTTGGTCGAAAAGGGAAGTGTAACCCTTACGGGGCGGGGTTCTATAAAATCACATTTTTCATAAATCTCCAACGTACATCACCTTAAAAGGCGAATACATTGATGTCCTAGACAATACCAACCCCTTTTTCGAAAACCCTCCTTAAAAACCCAAGCCAGCGCCCCGTGCATTGTTGAGCAGAGTCTGCCAAAGTGAGGGTGTCCCCGCCCGGATTCTTTTCAGTGACTTGACGTGTCACAGTTTCTCTCAAAAAATAATGACTGAAAATGAGCATCAAACAACACCGCAAATAAAACAAGGGAACGACTGAAAGTTTTTTTCCTTCCATTTTGATGACGATGTTTAGCTCGAAAAATAGATGCCCCTTAAATAGCACAAGAAAAGTTTTGCTTAATTTATTACTTCCCAAAACGAAAAAAATGACCTCCCCCCAAACAGTTTGCCTGCCCAACCCCCAAAAATGCTGAAAAAAAGTCTTTTTTCGGGAACCCGCAGATCTGTTCTCCCAGCTCCCCCTTTAAACGGTTTCCAAAAACAGGGGAGCCCTGATACCCCAAAGGGTGAGCTGTCGCCCCCAAACTTTTTTTTACCAGCATGTTACAGTTTATCGGGCGCTTGTCCTGCCACTCACTCACTAAAAAGTAATGAAACTTTTGCCCTTTTTTAAACCCAAAAAGGCTGTTTTAAAAGTGTTCCTGAAGTCCCACAAGCGGGGAAACCCCCCCCCCCCCCCCCACTATTTTATAAAAGCATCGGGAAAATTTTAACTTTTTTTAAACCCAAAACTGTTGCTCTGTCAAAGCAGGGGAAAGGGGCCCTTTCATGCCGGGCCGTAGGGGAGATTTATTTGGGTTTTTCGGGTCCACCACCCATGCCCGAGATTATTTTATGCTGCATTGTTCAGTGTAGTCAAATTCAAAAAACCCTGTCTTTTTAGGGATTTGCAGGGGTCCCCCCCCGGAGAGGGGAAGCTGTTTACCCTAAATTTTCAGAACACATCGCAATGAATCAGAACAGCACCACTGAACCGACGACAAAACCTTTAAGAAGAGCATTTTCTCGCCCGGGAAATCCTGAAGTTGAACTCTTGATAGCCCCCCGGGGAAAATTTGGGGTCGGAACCGCAACAAATTTTTCCTAAATTATGGCTGTGTGTTGGGGTGCCCGAAAAGGGCTTTTTTTGGAATTAAGGAAACACAAGGCCCCCGAAGACAATGGTTAATAAAAAACCAAAAAAACATCGAAAATCAAAACAAAGCAAAGCAAAAAAAAACAGACAGACAGACGGGCAAAACAGACAGACAAACAAAAAAACAGACAGACAAACAGAGAGACAAAAACAAAAACAAAACTCACTGAGAGAGAGAGAGAGAGAGAGAGGGGGAGAGAGAGAAAAAGAGAGAGAGAGAGAGAGAGAGAAGAGAGAAAAGAAGAAAAGAGAAGGGGAGAGAGAGAGAGAGAAAAGAGAGAGGAAAGAGAAGAAGAGAGGGTGTGTGTGTGTGTGTTTTTGGGGTGTGAAGAGGAGAGAGAGAGAGAGAAGAGAGAGAAGAGAGAGAGAGAGAGAGAGAGGGGAGAGAGAGAAAGAGAGAGAGAGAGAGAGCTTTTAGCGTAAAAAAGTCGCCAACAGAAACCCCACCTATTTGGGGGGTAACCACCTAGAGAAAAAAGGGAAAACTAATACCAGATACCAGAAAAACCCAAAACTAACATTTACGTTGTAAATCACAGTGCTTACAAAGGGTTTGATGATCAATGAACATCGATAACCCCTACTGCACATACGCCACAATTTTCCGAACCGCATGTCACCTACTCCTTGTTTACACAACTCTACCAAAGCTGTTATGTCTAGGGGTAGTTGGATAACCCACAAACCCCCACAGAACAACAAGAGAGATGGTTTCTCCCACAAATAGGGGTTTATAAAACTGCTCGATAAAAAAACAGAAATCACTGAAGGCAACAAAAAGGAATGAAGTCTCCACCATGGGGGTTTAAATTTAAGGGGCTGCAAGTTAGAGTAAAGAAAAGTGTTTGGAAGGGGAATTTTTTTTCCCAAACAAAAAAAAAAAAACCTTTTTCCAAAAAGGGTATGTGACTCTTCTGAAAAAAGGGTTTTGGGGTTTCCCACATACATGGTAATTAAAAATTCACAAACCCAAGAAAAATTTTAAATTTTTTGCGTATATTTTCCGAGCAATTTTGCCAACTAAAATAAACCCCTCCATAAACGGGTTATTTTCAGGGGAAAAAAAGACATTAAGTATTGATAACAATTTAAGAATTTTTTCCTTTTTTTTTCATAAAGAATCAATTTTTGGGTACGTTAAAACGGCCCAAAAAAATTTGTTTTTTCTTGCAGATCAAATGCAGGCTTAACGTCATAATTCCTTCAAAGCCAAAACCCAACACACTCATTTTAAATTTATTTACTGGCTCATAAACATACAGCAGTGACAAAACTTAAAAATTAGAACACCCTTTTTTAATAGGATGGAGGGTTTTACTCAGGGGATCATTAGAAAGGGGGTTTGGTTTGGTGTCGGGTTCCCTTTGTCTCCGCACCAGAAAAAGAGAAGCCTCAGTTTCCCACCAGGGTCCTGCTCCCCATCCCTGAATATTTCAAAAAGGGGCACCAGCCCCGGGCCAAAATACCAATCCCTCGCCCCGCAATAGCTATGCCCAAGAAAAAAGTGGAATTTTCTGTAGACAACTGTCATACTTCTACAGACATCCCCCAAAATTTCCCATCCTTACTACCCACCGAAAATACACAGCTGTTCCCCCCTCGACAGCCAAAGAAAATTTTTTCTCTGCACAGAAAATTTCACTTTCTCACAACTAACCCTAAAAGATTTCTTTTTCGGTATAAATCTGTCAACCAAGCTTGGAAAAAAGAAAGCAATGGATTTTGTCCCCCCAATTCACTTTTTTTAACAATAGGTACGCCCCTTTTGACGTTTATATGGGAACCCCCGGCCAAAACTTCCTATACATTTAAACAAAAAATTTTATCAAACCAAGGGGAAAAAAAAAAATTGATAGAAAGGGGGTGAGGGGGGTGAGGAATGATCATATTAACTGCTGAGAAGGGGCGACAAGCAATTCCCCTTTGGGGCGCATTTTTCAAAAAATCTTTTTTGACAGACAGACGCGGGATATAAAAACCCAGAATTTTTAAAACTAAAAGGGGCTAACTGTTCGCCCCCGGGGTATATCAGCCTACGGTTAAGGTGCAAGAGTTTTTTTAAAGGTCCTCTTTTTATTCCCACAAGGGGTTTCGCCCAAAAAAAAGGGGAAGAGAGTTCTCTTCGGAGTTAATCGGGAAATTTAAAGAAATAGAAAATGCGTGCATACAAATCTTGCAAACGTTTACGCCTAAGTAAATGCTGCATGAAAATCTTGCATAAAAATTTAAATCCCTAAAAAATGCGGCAAAACAAATTTTGCAAAAACATTCATGCCTAAGTAAATGGTGCATGCAAATTTTTCATAACATTTAAAGCCAGGAAAAATGCGTGCATATAAATTTGCGTAACGGGTTCTTTGCATAAACAAAATGCATGCATACAGATTTTTCTTTCCCCCTTTTAAATCCTGTCCAATTTTTTCGGAGAACTCTAAATCAACATGTCCCCGGTTGGATGCAAGAACAGTCGCACCCCTTAGGGCCTTTTTTATATTTTCTTTCCCCAATTAAAAACCCGGGGTCGCATTAAAAAAACCCCACCAGGGGTAAATTTTAAAAATTCTGGCAAAAAAACAAAGAGGGGGAGAGACACGGGGCCCTCTAGAAGGAGTAGAACATAAAACAAAGTGCACGGGAGACACAAACTTATTAGACTTTGAACACTAAAAGGAGGGGACCTCAAGAAAAAAATTTAAACCAGACAAACAAAAACACCATAAAATGTAGAACACCATAAAGGGAAGTGAACAAAAAAAGTAGAGACCCCGGCACAAAGGGAACCAACAGAAAAATAAACAGGGGTATAGAACACTTCCAGAAGTAGAACACAAGGAAAAGACGTAACAGAATACGGAGAAAAGAAAACAATGAAAAAAAATTGGGGCAGAGGAAACAGAGACAGTGGGAAAGAGTAAAAAATTTTCAAAAAAAGAAGGGGAAAAAACCATAAAGACTCGGGAAAGAGCAAAAAACAAGAGGGGAAATTTGGACACAAATAGAAAGATTTCTAAAAAGAATAAAAATTACAAAGGGGAAAAAGGGGCCCTGAGAAACAAAGTTTTCAAGAAGGATTTAAAAAAACCAAGAGAGGACATATACAGGGACAGAGAGTCTCTAGAAGAAGACAGCATTAAGAGAGAAATTTGGACAGATTTTAAAGACCAAAAAAGGGAAAAATTTCCCAGAGGAAGGGGACAGGAAAAAAAACTTCAAAGGGGGAAAGAACACCCAAGAGAGGACTGGACAGAGATAAAAACCAAGAAGGAGTAGAACACCACGAAGAAAGGGGAAAAAGATATAAAAGCCACTAGAACGGAAATAACACCTTTAAGGGGAAAGTGAAAAAGAGACACAGAAAAAGTAAAACAGCAAAAACACGAAGTGGGGAAAGGCGAAATGACTACAGAGATCAATGATAAATTTCGGAAAATTAATGAAAAAAGATACAGAAACCCCAAAAACGAGTAAAAAACTAAAGAGGAAGGGGAACAGAACAGCGATGCACAAACTTTAGGAATAAAACACTGGAGACGAATAAAACAGAGATGTCAAAATTTTTTCCACCCCCCTGGTGGCCAAAGGGAAAACCAACCTCCTTGAAGCGAGACAATCCCCCTAAACCAATTTTGTCAGTCTCCCAAAGGGGGCGAATTCCCCCTTTTTTCAGTAAACTCCCCGTGCGGGGGCCCTGAGTACTATCTTTCAAAGGAAAATTAAAACCCGGGAATCCGGTGTGCACTTTGAAATTTAAAAGACCCCGGGCCGCAAACAAAAATGTTTCCGGTCCCGGGGGAACAATTTTGAAGGGAAAAACAAATTTTGGACAATTTAAAAAGAAATGCACGCATACAAACAAAAAAATACGTTTGGGACTGGGAAATATGGCGACATATTTTTCAGGCGCGGAGCAGCACGAACTTCATGCGGGTAACCTGTTGTGAAAAATCAGTGATGCAGTACCATATTTTTGATAATACTAAACCCCGATAAAGCCAAGCCCCGGGAAAACTCAGCTGGTTAGGAAACAAGGATATCAAAAAAAGCAAAACCGGGAGAGGGTTTAAAATGTCACCCAAGAAGACATCTTTGCTGACATTGCGATACAAAGCGTCAAACCCCCCACAAAATGTGACCTTTTTTTATTGGGGAACCGCAAATTATGTCCACTTTTAACCCCAAAATTTTCGCTAGAAACGAGGGGGGCGAGTCCTTTTCAAAAATTTTAAATCGATGTTCAAAAGGGGAAATGGGGGGGGGTAAAAAGTCAGCGTCAGTTTCTGTTGATTTTGGGCAACGCCGTGGAAAGCATTCTACTGGGGGTAAAGTGGTGGTCAATAGTGGTTTAAAAAAAAGTAGTCTTGTTAAGCCTACTGTTTTTTGTTTTCCCCCTTTCCCCCCGTCCCACGACAAAGGGCGACGAGGATATTGAGACGATGATGATAATTGATGAAATGATGAAAGAAAGACGACGACGACGATAATGACGACAATGATGATGT
Organism: Conus ventricosus; assembly: GCA_018398815.1. Lineage (NCBI taxonomy): Eukaryota > Metazoa > Mollusca > Gastropoda > Neogastropoda > Conidae > Conus > Conus ventricosus. The sequence continues at coordinate 57,928,943 of CM031601.1, forward strand.
ATGACATTGCATTAAGTCCTTATTGGGGGGTCTGTCTTCCCCCGCTGTTTTGCGGGACGATGGTTTCCCGGGGAAACCCGCCCATGGGCCTTACTAAACCTTTTTAAAACTGATTACCATTTCCCCGGGCTACCCAAATTTGAAAAGACCAAAAAGAAAGTCAAACTAAAATCCTGTATTATTGGGCAAATTAGGGATCTGATCTTCACTACCCCCCTTGTTGGGAAAGCTCACATATACCGACTCAGTCAAACCGAGCCGCAAACCGTAGTCCCCCAAAGGGGCGACAATTTGTTCCACAAAGAAAAGGGAAAATGTAACCCAAACCGGGGACAAAAAAAATCATCCCGGGAGGGCATGTTATAACACGGTGACATTTTGAATCGCAGTAGCCCTTACCCTCTGGGAGAAAACCAACATATTAGAATATCTATGTACAACAAACAAGAAGAAGGTCTACACAGCACTTTACACGACCTAAGGGGAATTTAAAATATAAAAGAACAAGCAAGCAGCAAATGATTGGAAATTGATACACAATTTAACACAAACCCTCAGAAATGGAATGAGTTTTAAAAACAGAAAAACAAAAAAAAAATTCCCAGCACAACCATCGAAACCCCGCGAAACAAAAATTTAGAATATTAATACAAGGAGAGGGAAAACCCTTTACGCATTTCTGACACGTTAAAGTTTGAAGATCAATCCTTTAAAACAGGAAAAAAACATGCCAAAGACTTTTACGGACGGAACGCAATATTTTACAATAATAATAAACACTAAAATAAAGAAACATAAAACACAACAACAACTCCCCCAGAGCTTTAAAAAACCTCAATCGCCGGAAAAAAAGTCTTTTTCGACTGTAAAGCAGGGTAGCGGAAAGATGAGCAAAACAATAAAAAAACGGCGAACGGGCCCTTGACCTTTGACTTAGACCTACAGGGTATTTTGAAAATGACCAGAAGACCACCCAAAAGCCATAAAAGAAAATCTTTTTCTAGGATCTGCCCCCAGAATGTAAAAGAAATTTATCCTTGGACCCCCAAAATTTTATCCCCCTCCAAGACTGGTTTCAATCGTTTTTTTTATATTCACGTGATTGCCCCAACAGACCAAAACAAACCAATAAAATGTAGATTGAGGCAAATGCTTCCTTGACGGAGAGCACAGGGTACTGACCCTTTCCTGCTCCGCTCATAATGACAAGAACAAACCCCAAAAGGGGCAGTTTTACCCGAGATATCCAACACTACATTCTTACCACCCGGGATTTTCAAGAACCCCCCCAAAGGAAAAAAATTGACAGAGGGTATCCAACACTCCATTCTTACCACCCCGGGGTATCAAGAAAAAACCCCAAAGGGCATTGATAGAATATCCCCAAAACTACATTCCCTTTCCACCCGGCATTTTCACAACACCCCAAAAGAGCAATGAAAGAGAAATCCAACAAATAAAACTGCAAACCACCCCAAAAAGGGGGGTGGAAAAATATATCCAGCACTACTAAATTTTCCATCAAAAAAATAAACACTTAAACCCGGGGAATGAAAAGAGATATCCAACACAAACTGCTACCATGCAAAAAAGGGGGGTTGGGTAATACATCCAACACAAAAATTTTTTAGCAAACCAAAATTAAAAATTCTAAACGGCAAAGAAAAAATATCTAACACCACACTGGGGTCACCCTAAAATCATAAAAACCTTTAAAAAGGGGGGGTTGAAGAGAATCCAACACTGCACTTTTGCACCCAGGATATGAAAAAAACCCTAAAAGGGGAGTGGGAAAAAGATATCCAACGCTACGTTGGTGCCACCTAAATATCAAGAACACCCCAAAGGGCCTTTATTTAGAGATACTCAAAACTAAAAAAAACCGTCACAAACCCCGGGTATAATAAAAACCCAAAAAGGGGATGACAAAGAATAAATCCAACACTTTCATTGCCCCCAAACCAAATAATTTAAAAACACCTCAAATCTGTGGTTGACAGAGATATCCAAAACTTCAATTTTTTTTTACCAGAAAGACCAGGGCAAACCCCGAAAGAGCAGTGAAAAGAACATCCCAAAACTACACTGTTAACCCCCCAGAAAAACAAGAACACACCAAAAAGGGGCGGTGGGGCCGAGAATTCCAACTCTACATTTGACAGAGATATCCAGCCCCTACGTTTTTTTACTTGCCAGAATAACAATAGCCCCACCAAGAGGACAGCGGGGAAAAAATACCACCCACACCACGGACACCATCCCAACGCCCGAAGAAAAAAGAAGGTAACCAGGGGACCATTGGGACCAAGGGAAAAGAGCGAGGACCAAAAAAGCCCGGCTGAAAATGGGAAAAGAACCGCCGCTGTATCACTGCCCAGTCCCTTAAAATTTCATAAAACTCCCCCCATTTAAAATGTCAGCCTTCTGCCCCGCTGGTCCTTACTTATGCAAACTCTCTTCGACTTCCCGGGGTTTTTTATCAAGCGAAAGGTTTTTAAAAAGGGGGATTGGGGTTGGGGCGTGGGGGGGGGTGCGTGTGTGTGTGTGTGTGTTGTGTGTGTGTGTGGTTTCGTGCCCTGCATGCCTGTGCAAGAGGACGTGGTGGTGTGTGTGTGTTTTGTGGGGTTTTGGGGTTGGGGTGTGTGTGGGACGCGTGCACGTGAAGGGGTAGGGGTTAAAATTGGTAGGGGGAGACAGGGGGGCAAAAGGGGAAAAAAACGGGGAGGGGGCAGAAATATATCTATCAGGATATTTTTCCCCTGTCTCTGGGAAAAAGGTTGAAAATCAAAAAAAACATGAAAACCCTCGTATAAACTTTTCATTGTATTCAAACGTCACAACCGAAAATTTCCCTCGAACCAAATTTTTAAACGTATTTTATCCTCAAAAACCGACATTACCAACGATAACCCCTTTTTATCGTATTCAAACCTCACAAACCCACATTACCATCCCATCCCGTAAAAACCGACATTAAACCAAAAAATACAGATTTTTGCATTGTAATTTTTCATCAAAAGTGACATCATTGAATTTAAAAAACAATGTTTTCACATTTTACAACCGACAAAAACCTTTTATTCAAACAACTTGTATTCAACGTCCCCAACCGACATTACCCTTGATACCCAAAATGCATTGTATTCCCTTGTCACAAAACCACATTAAACCCTTGATACAAACGCATTGTAAATTTATTGTCCCTAACCGACATTACCATTGATACCAAAAAAGGGCAATTTTATTCAATTTTCATAACCCACATTACCATTGGTCCCAAAATGTGGGATTGTATTCATTTCACATCCGGCATGACCTTGATACACCGCATTGTATTCATTGTCAAACCGACATTACCATTGGAAAAAAACTGTGCACTTAATTCATTGACCCTAACCGACAAATTTCCCAATTTATACAAACTGGGATTTTAAATTTATTTTCACAACCGACATGACCCTTGATACAAACTGCCTTGTATTCATTGTCAGAACCGACATTAACCCCTTTATACAAACGCATTGAAAACATTGTCCTAAACGAAAAGACCATTGATACAAACTGCACTGTAAATTTATTTTACCCCAACCGAAAATTAAACCCTTTATACCAAAATGTGGGAAATGTAAAAAATTGACATAACCCGAAAATTTCCATTGAACAAACTGCATTTTATTCATTGTCATAAACCCCATATTACCATTGATACAAACTGCATTGTATTCATTGTCAAACCCCACATAAACCCTTGATGCAAACCCGCATTTGTAATTTTATTGTTATAACCGACATGACCAATTTATACAAACTCCCCTGTATTCATTGACACAACCGGCCCCCTTTTCCATTGATACAAAAAGTCACTGTATTCATTTTACATAACCGACATGAAACCCTTGATACAAACCCGCTTGTAAATTTTTGTCAGAACCCACATTACCATTGAACAAGCTGCAAATTTTATTCATTGTCATAAAACCCACATTACCATTGATACAAACCCGCATTTATTCATTGTCATAACCGGGCATAAACCATTGATTTCAACTGCAAAAAAAAATTTTAATTTATTGTCATAACCCCCCATTTTCCATTGTTAAAAAACTGGCACTGTAAACCCTTGACAAAAACCCACATACCATTGACACAAACGGATTGTAATTCATTGTCAAACAACATTTCCATTGATACAAAAATGCTTTTTTTTTCATTTTCATAACCGACTTTTCCATTGAAACAAAAATGCATTGATTTATTTCAAAACCCCAAATTACCATTGGGTACAAACTGCAAATTTTAATTTATTGTCCCAAAAAGACATTACCATTGATACAACCCGCAAAAGAAATTTATTTTCATAAAAACAGGGCCCCTTGAAAACAAGCGGGTTGTATTCATTGCATAAAAAGAAATTACCATTGAAACAAACTGAAATTTTATTTAATTTTCATAAAAGACAATTTCCGTTGAAACAAGCCGTATTGGGATTCATTGTCAAACCGACCTTACCATTATACAAAAGTGCACTGTATTTTATTGACATAAAACCCACATGCCCCTTGAAAACCCAACCCGCATTGTTTTTCATTGTCAGAACCACATTTCCATTGAAAAAAAAACTGTGGGATTGGGAAAAAATTTCCCCTAACCCCACATTACCATTGGTTTCAAACTTTTGCATTGTATTCATTGTTTACAACCGACATACCATTGGGAAAAAACCTGCATTGTGTTTTATTTCCAACCGACATTACCATTGGTACAAAACCCGTGCACTGCAAATTTATTTACATAACCGACCCTTACCATTTATGCAAGCTGCAATTTTAATTTACTGACATAACCGATGTAATGAGGGCGGCCCCAAGGGTTTTCGACATTTAGGCAAAATTTAAGGGGATTTGGGTGTTTTTGGGAGCACCTTCCTTGGGTCCTTCAAGTGTGCGAATTCCGGCATCCCAGGGGGGGAAAAACCCCCGAGTCGTATTTCTGAAAAGGGGGGGAAATTTCGGGGAAATGTTTTTGCATGTCCGAGGGATATTGGGCAAGGAGTTCCGACCTGCCGTCCGAGTAAGGGTGTCCAGTCCCCACCCCTGGCTGGCTATTCACTGGGTTCTCCCTGGGGCCCGAAGGAAAGGCGATCGTGTTTGGTGACCCCCTTTACGGGGAAAGGGACCCCTCACCCCGCCGCAAGTACAGCGAAACCCTTTCCGTCCCTCCCGTTCTGAGGAAAAAATGGAAGGGTGCGGGCCCATCGGGTGGGGGGCAAAACTTCACTCCCTATCCCAAAAGTGGGAAGAAAAAAAAACTGACGGTCCCAAACCCAAAGGAAAAGCTGGGGGAAATTTTGGAGTTTTAAATTTTCTTCCCTTTAAAGGGTTTTAAGTGTGCAAACAGGGAAAAGTGGGAAATTGGGCTTTTTCCCGGGAAAATAAGAATAACTGAAAAAACAGGGGGGGCGATTTTTTAAAATTTTCCCTTTTGCTGTTTTTCATTGTTTTATATACAGATAGTTGGGGTTTTTGTAGTGACGGGTGGGGGCTCGGAGTCCAATTGAATAAAATTTATTATTTTCTATGGGAAAAGTTTTTTGGTTTCCCCCCTCACCTTTTTGGGGGGCCCGATGTTTAGTGACAGAGTGCGGGTTTCCTATCGAGAAACGCCCTTTTTTGGGTTTTTGAAAGCGTAAATACTTTTGTCTATAAATTCCCCGCATCCCCGAAATAAGAAAATCATATTTTTTAAACGGGGGAACGTCGGGAAAACCCCTCACAAATTGGGGGCCGTTTCCCGGGGTGAAAAAAAAATGGCCATAAGTGATTTTTGTTTCTGGGTTTTTGTTCAAATTACAAGGGGTTTTAAAATTGTCGTAATTGTGAAAACCTAGATTTTTTTTCTTACCCGGGAAAAACGTTAGTCATGTGTTTTATTGTTTTAAACTTTTTTCATGGCGGGGGCCGTTGTTTTTAACTGGCTTAATTTTTGGGGGCCGTTTAGGTTTATTGTTTTTTACACAACTAATTTAATTTTTATCGCTTATTTACGAGTGGGTCGTGTAGAAATTTTCGCTTGTTACTGTGGGTTTTATTAACTTTGCTGATCGAGGGGTTTTGTTTGCTTTAGAATGGGCGATGGGAAAAAGGGTGCTGAACAATGGTTTCCCCTGAAAAAGATGGACCTCTAGAAAAAAAAGGAAAAGGGTTTAGGACTGAAGGGGCCGGGAAAGGGAAAGGGATATGTAGATGAAACTGCCCGTGAAAACGAGGCCCAGAAAATACAAAGGGAACGGGAAGAACCCAAAAGAAAAAAAAAAAGGTGAAAAAAAAGGAGAGAGAAAGGGAACGGGGAAAAAAAGGAGAGAAAAAAAAAAACGGGGAAAAAAAAAAGAAAAACGGGGAAAAAAGGGGGAGAGAAAGAGAACGGGGAAAAAAAGGAAGAAAAGGGAAAGGGAAAAAAGGGGGAGAGAAAAGAGAACGGGAAAAAAGGGGGAGAGAGAAAAGGGAAAGAGAGGGGAAAAGAAAGAGAACGGGAAAAAAAAGGAGAGAGAAAAAGAAGGGAAAAAGGAGAAAAGAAAAGGGGAAAAAGAGGAGAAGAAAGAGAAAAGGGAAAAAGAAGAAAAGAGAAAGAGAACGGGGAAAAAGAAGAGAAGAAAAAGAACCCGGGGAAAAAGAGGAAAGAGAAAGAAGGGGGATAAAAGGGAGTTTTTATTAAAAAATTAAAATTGGGGGAAAAAAGGGGCGGGGGAAAGCAAAACCTCAAGTGAAAATTTGCACCACATGTCAGTCCCCCCTTTATCAATGGGCCCAAGGGTTTGATGATAAACCCCGGGCCATTTTTGAGGGTTTTCCAATTTTGCAATTTTAAAAAGGGTTGCCAAAGTCGGCTTACCCCAAGAAGGTGGGCCACAAAATTTTTTGGGGCTGGGTGACAAAACCCCAAAACAAAGGGGTGCTTTTTTTTTGCTTACCCACCGGAAAAACAAACAATTATGAGTCGGGCGCAAAGCTTTTTTTTCAAAAGGTATCAATAACCGCCGATAGATAAAGGAAAATTTTTCAGAGAAAAACCCTTCGTAAATCAGGTGGGAAAGCACTACAGTTCCTTTAAAAACTTAGGGCTCCTTTTACAAATTGGGTAAGGTTGGGAACATCGAAACAAACTTTGAAACTTTGAGGGGGGAGATCGTTTAAGGGGGCAAATTCTCTCCACGTGTCGGAAAGGGTCTCACAGTAAAAATTGGGGGAAAGAGAATTGGGAAAATTTAGAGGGGTTAGTAAAATTGCAGACAGGTATGAAACTGCCCTTTATCAGGAAATTTGGAAAAAGGGATCGAACCAGTCGACCCCTAATGCCCAGACCACACAGTCAGGGGTGATTTGCCACTCCCCCCTTTCAAACAGGGGGCAAAACCGCAGTTTGAAACGCATTCTAAGTCCCGTCAACAAATGGGACTCAAGAGAATGTTAAAAGTAAACGCACATGTTTCAAATTTGGCGAGAGGGGGCATATCGCCAAGGACGTAGCGGAGTGCGAAAACATTTTTTTTGCTGTTGATACAATTCAACAGGAAGGGGAGGGTGCCACCACCAAAAACTAGGGCAGTAGTAAACGGGAAGCCGGTGAAACCCGCTTGTTAGATACAGGACTGACCTTGCGGCAATGGGGAAAAGGGCCCGGTTTTTTTGAGAGAGCGACTAAACCGGGGAAACCACCTGGTGCGATATGCAATGGAAAATTAATCGGGTACCTTTGGCCCGGGGGCAAAGTAAAAGCAGATTTTGTCAGGTACTCTCACTGCCGCAGTTTCAAAAAAAAACTTCCCAATCCACTTTTTTAGGGGGGAGGTACATCCTCCCGAACCTAAAACCCGGGTGCCAGTCAAGTGGGGAAAACAAGGGGAGTGCAGGGTAGGGAAAATAAAAGAAACGCCGGGGAGTGCCCAGGCCGGGCCCCAGCAGTAAGGGAATTTTAGGCCCTGAAGGGGGCCGGGGGGGTGCAGTAAACCCTGAAAAAGGGCGTATTTGGGGGTGCGTAGGGGCCCTTTGGGGGTGGGCGTCGTGGCGGGGCCGGGGGGCCAGGGGGGGCCGGAAATGGGGGTTCAAAAAGTTTTGGCGTTGCCGGGGGCAGCCAAAAATTTTTGGGCCACGGTGGGGGACCTCAGGGGCGGGGCCCAAAATGGAAACCACAGAGAAAAAGGAAACCCAGCAGGGTGGGGTTTGGGGCCAGGAAAGGGATTAAAAATGCATGGGAAGAAGGTCAAGGGACCAGCTTAAACAAAGGAAATGCCCAAAAATAGTCACTCACCGGAGCAACACCAGTGTTTGGAAAAAGGAGAAGAAAATAAGGCTCATCAAGTAGTGGCATAGGCCCAAACGGGATTTGAACCAAGGAATTTCCCCCAGAGGAAGGAAAATCGATTCGCATAGATGAGTGAGGGATTTATCTAAAAACATTTTTGAAAAGGGGAATGATCGTCGCACAGTTAATGGGTTCACGGCCCAAAAGAGGGCGCGCAGATTTTTCCCCGCGCTCCTTTTAAAGGGCTAAACTGTGTGAAAGGTGCCCTTTTCTCCCATTGTAAAGCCTGGAATGCGCAAACTACTGCCCCAGGGGGCTATTGGGGAGCCACAAACGGGGGGTCAAGAGAGGGGGCAGGAAAATGGTCAAAAGTTGGGGTAATGCCTCCTGGGGTTTCTGTTGTAGTGTGAACAAAAAAAGTAAGAACAATGGTAGGAGCAATGCCCACGGGGGCTGGATTGGGTTTGGGGGGTTTAGCAGTCCCCTCTTTACCCGGGCACTAAACCGGGAAATAAAAGTAGCTGGCTGGGTTTTTTATTTTGATTTGGGGTGCCCATCCGGGGGGGGGTGGGTTTAGTCTTTATTCATTTTTTTGTTTTTAATTTTTGATTAAGGTTATCATTTGAAGTTGCTTTTGTTCATTTTTCATTTGGTTTGAGTGCATGGGTCGTGTGTTAAGATTTATGATTTTTTGGTTGATATCGGTTGCTTATGTTTTTTCTTGTTCACTGATCGGGAAAGTGTGAAAATGTCCCCTTTTTTTGTGACAAACATGATAAGGGTTGAAATTTGCATTTTGGGTTTTAGGCGTGTGTGGGGCCCCCACCCTTTTAATTTGATCTTGGGTTTGTGGATTGTGGCCCCACGCCCGAATTGGGTTTTTTTGTTAAAAAGGTGGGCCACACACCCCGAATTTTGGGTTTGTTTGGGAATCCGGGTTTTGCTATATTAGAATTAAAAGGAATGATTAATTAATATGTTTTGGACATGCGTACCAAAAGCTAAGAGGAAATTGGATTTTATTTGGGGCCCTTTTTAAATTTTAAAAGTTTGCCCATTGTTTAGGGCTGACCAAAGAGTGGGTCCCAGGAAATTTTCTAATTGATTTAAATTGGGTTTTTAAATTTGGGGACATTTAAACCATGTTAGAGAAAGTTGGGGGAAGTGATTTCTTTAACCAAAGGGTAGCACTGTTAAATCGACCCGCAACTGAGTTTGTTTTCCAATCTGAGAACATTTGGCCTTGGGAAAATGTTTAAATTGGGGAAAAACATTCTTAGGGACGGGGTGGGAATGAGTCCCGGCCAAGGTTTTCGAGCATTTAGGGAAATTTAAAGGGGATTTTCTTTTTGTTGGGGGGGCACGTTCCCGGGGGCTTTAAGTGTGCGAATTTTAGGCATCAAACCCGGGGGGAAACCCCAGTCGTAAACGAAAAGGGGGGAGTGCGGGGAAATGTTTCGCATGTCCGAGGGGTTTGACAAGGGGTTTTCCGACCGCCGGTCCTGGATTTGAGGAAATTGGCCCTTCCCCACCCCTGGCTGGCTATTCCCTGGTTTCTCCATTTGGGGGCCCGAAGAAAGGCGATCGTGTCCCGGTTTCCGTCCCCGGGAAAGGGACCGTCAGCCTTTCCGGGAAGTACAGCGACCATTCAGGTCCCTCCCTGTTCTGAGGGAAAGAATGGAAGGGGCGGGCCCAACGAGTGGGTTTTCGCCTTGTTGTCTATAGAGGTAGAAAAATACTTGAAGCATCAGTCATGGCTGGAAAAGAGGGCTAGGCTGTAGTTTTAATGGGTGCTTGGGGGAATCGAACCCTAGTTTGAATAGGAGGTTTTTTGCATTAACCACTGGGGGCCCAATCTTTTTTTGGGGGGGGTAGCAGCTGTGGGGGTTGTTATGGGGAAAGGGACTATGATTCCATTGGTGGAATAAAAAAAAACCCCTTTGGGGGTTTATTGGTACAAATCGTGTGATGTGTGTGGCCAGGGACCTTTTTGGGGGCCCCGTTAAACTCGGGCTCTCCTTCTTTGAGAACGAATATAAGGTTCTTTGGGAAACCAGGAAAATGTGTGACTCACTTAAGGGAAAGTGGGAAATCGCCCGTCTTGCAGGGGCTCAAAAAATACGCGTAAAGCCCGAGGGTTAAACTGTCGCCTCGTTTCCTCCGGGTGGGGACGTAGGGCAGTGGAGGGTTTCTGTAGCCCCCGGAGCCGACGACGAGAAGAATTGTCTCCCTGGGGGGGACGGTCGACGCCAAAACGGGGTCCCAAACCCGTGGGGCCTAGACAGGGAGCTTTCCAACAATGGGGGGGGTGTTTCAAACAGAGAAGACCTGTGGGAGGGGCCCCACAGGGGCCCTTTCCCGTGGGGGAAAGGGGGAAATTGGGGGGAGTCCCGGGAGACTCAGTGCGAGGTTTCGACTCAAGCTACGTTGCCAGTTTTCCCCCAACTGGGATTTTCCAAACGGGGACACAACGGGTGGCAAAACTTCAGCTCGTAGCGGGACAGTGGGGTGAAAGAAACTGAAAGGTCAAAACCCAAAGGGAAAGCTGGCAAGTTTTTGGACTTTTTTAAATTTTTCTCCCTTTAAGGGTTTTAAGTGTTCAAACAAAAATGGAATATTGTCTTTTTTTCCCGGGGGGGGGAAAGAATAAATGAAGAACAGGGGTGCGAATTTTTTGAAAATTGGGCTGTAAGCTGTTTTTCCAAAATTTTTGTATGAAACCCGAAGTTTTTTTTGTGGGAGTGACGGGGGGGCTCGGAGGGCAAGTTGAATAAAATTGGGTTAAATTTTTTTAAATGTTATTTTTTCCCGCAACCCTTTTTGCGGGCCCCATGTTTTTTGACAGAGTGCGGTGCCAATTTCGAAGGCAATTTTTGGTTTGAAACCCTAAATACTTTTTGTCTAAAATCCCTGCAACCCGAAAATGAAAAACAAATTTTTAAAAACGAGGGGGGGCGGGCGGGGACCCGTCACAACCGACATGACCTTGGGTGCAAACTGCATTTTATTCATTCCCTAATCGACATTGCCATTGATACAAGCTGCATTGTTTCATTGTCATAACCCACATTGCCATTGATACAAACTGCATTGTATTCCTTGTCATAACCCCACCTTAAACCCCTTTATACAAACTGGGGATTGTACCCTTTCATAACCGACATTTCCCCTTGATACAAAAAAATGCATTTTTAATTTATTGTCCCTAACAACATGACCATTGAACAAAAAGCATTGTATTCATTGTCCCTAAAACCCACAGGAACCCTTGATAAAGCTGCCTTGAAATTTATTGTCAACCGACATTAACCATTTATACAAAATTCATTGTTTCCTTGTCATAACCGAAAATTACCTTGATACAAAAATGTGCATTTTATTCATTGCATAAACGACAATTTCCATTTGGAAAAAACTGGCAGTATTAAATTTTCCCAAAACCCACATGACCATTGATAACAACCTGCCCTTTTATTTTATTGTCATAACCGACCCTTATCCCTTGGGACAAAACTGTTTTCCCCTGTATTCATTGACATAAAAACATTACCAAATTTTATACAAACCCGCAAAAGTATTTACTGACATAACCGACATTTCCATTGAAAAAACTGCCTTGTAAACAATTTTCATAACTGACATTTGGGCCCTTGATAAAAAGCTGCATTGTAAATTTATTTTCATAAACTGCCCTTGGGCCCTTTTATACAAACTGCCTTGTATTCATTGTCATAACCCCCATTTCCAATTTATAGAAGCCCGCAAATTTTTATTCATTGTCCCTAACCGCCCTTGCCAATTTATAAAAAACTGCATTGTAAATTTATTTTCAAAACCACATTAAACCCTTGTACAAGCTGCATTGTATTCATTGTCAAAAAAAACAAATTTCCATTGATAAAAAACTTCATTGTAATTTATTGTTTTAAACCCACAGACCACTGATACAAACTGCAAATTTTAAATTCCCTTGTCCCTAAAAACCCAAAAAGACCCCTTTATACAACGCATTTTATTCATTGTCATAAACCCACTAACCATATGGTACCCAAAATGGGGATTGTATTCCTTGTCCCCCAACCCACATTAAACCCTTGATACCAAAATGCATTGTATTTATTGTCATAACCGACCTTACCATTGGGGAAAAAAGCTGCAAAGTAAATTTAATTTTCATAACAGACATTAACCCAAAAAGAACAAACTGCAATTTTTATTCATTTTCATAACCGACATTAAACCAAATTTATTAAAAAACTGCATTGTATTCATTGTCCTAAACCCACATTTACCATTGAAACAAAAGCATTTTATTCATTGTCATAAACCCGAAAATTACCATTTTATACAACCTGCCCTTTCATTTATTGTCATAACAACATTACCATTGATACAAATGTGCACTGTATTAAATTTACATAACCGACATGGGCCATTGATACAAAGTTTATTTTATTCATTGTGAGAACCGACATTACCAATTTATTTCAAGCTCATTTTATTTAAATTTTAAAAACCGACCTTTCCATTGAAAAACAAAATGCATTGTAACATTGTCCCTAACCGGGCCCTTACCATTAACAAACTGATTGTATTCTTTTCATAAAAGAAAATTACCATTTATCAAGCTGCATTGTATTCATTGTCGACAATTTCCTTTTATACAAATGCCCTTTTATTCATTGTCAAACAACATTTTCCCTTGATACAAGCTGCATTGGGATTCATTGTCATAACAAAATTACCATTGATACAAACTGTGGGACTGAATTCCTTGACATAACCAAAATAACCATTGATACAAACTGCATTTTGTTTATTGTCCCGAACCGACATTACCAAATTTATACAAGCGCATTGTATTCTTTTCAAACCGACATTAAACCCTTGAACAAACTGCGGGAATTTTAATTTAAATTTTCATTTCCCCCCATTACCATTGTCAAACTGTTTCAAATTTATTTATTTCACAACCGACATGACCATTGGGAAAAAACCTTCCCTTGTATTCATTGCATAACCCACATTTTCCATTGGGACAAACTGTGCACTTATTCATTTTTAAAACCGACATTTACCATTTTTAAAAAACAAGCTGCATTGCATTTACTGACATAAAACCCACATTTAAAAATTTATACAAGCTGCAATTTTATGCATTTCAAAAACCGACATTGCCATTGGGTACAAGCAGCATTGTAAAATTTTTTGCCCTAAACCCACATTTCCATTGAAAACAAACTGCATTGTATTCATTGGGCATTTAAACCGGGCATTACCATTTATACAAGCTGCATCGTTTTTCATTGGGCATAACCGACATTGCCATTGAAAACAAACTGCTTTTAATTTTTTGTCCCCTAAAACCCGGGCATTACCATTGATACAACGCATTGTATTCATTGTTTATAAAAAAGACATTACCATTGATACAAACTGCAATTTTATTTTATTGTCATAACAGACAAGACCATTGATACAAACCCCCAATTTTATTCATTGTCATAACCGACCCTAAAACCCTTGAAAACAAACGGGATTGTATTCATTGTCCCTAAAACCCACCTTTCCATTGATACAAACTGCCTTGTAAATTTATTTTCAAAACCGCATGAACCCCCTTGGTACAAGCTGCATTTTAAATTTATTGTCATAGCAGACATGACCATTGATACAAATTTCATTGTAAATTTTTGTCAAAACCGACATTACCATTGATACAAAATGCATTGTATTCATTGTCAGAACCGACAAATTTCCATTGAAACAAACCCGCATTGTAATTTTTTGTCATAACCAAAATTACCAATTTGGACAAACGTGCATTTTTATTATTTCATAACAGACATGACCAATTTATACAAGCTGCCCCTTTTATTCATTGACATTACCATTGGGTACAACTGCATTTTATTTATTGGCATAACCGGGTTCCCCCTGGGGACGTTTTTACTGCGTCCCCTGGAAAAAAACGGTGTTTGCCAAAGGAAAGGGGCCCCCTTACATATTTCCTGTGTTTTTTAAAAATTTCCATTTTCCCTTTTTAAAAAAGCATTTTTTTAGGGAACACTTCCCCATGTTGCGCTAGGTGAAGGCCCAAACCCCGGAAACCAGGGGGTTTTTTCGGGTTTGGGGCTAGATGTATGCTACACATGGGGGCTGGGTTTTTTTCTGTATTGCGCTAGGTGTTTTCTACACACGGGGGGGTGGGTTTTCCCGGGTGTTGCGCTAGAAGTATGCTAAAACCCCTGGGGGCCCGGGTTTTTTTCTAAAAATTTCGCTAGGGGTAAAGCTACACAAGGGGTCCGGGGTTTTTTCTGATGTTGCGCAGGTGTAAAAGCAAAAACACGGGGGCTGGGTTTTTTTCTGATGTTGCGCTAGGTGTAAAGCTACACATGGGGGCTGGGGTTTTTTCCCGATGTTGCGCTAAGTTTTTATGCTTACAAAGGGGTTTTTGGGTTTTTCTGATGTTCGCTAGGTGGGATTTCTTTCACACGGGGGCTGGTTTTTTTCTGATGTTGCGCTTTGGTGTATGCTACAAAAAGGGTTTTGGGTTTCTTTTTGATGTTGCGCTAGGTGTATGCTACACCGGGTCCCGGGTTTTTTTCTGATGTTGCGCTAGGTGTAGCCACGCAGGGGCTGGGTTTTTTCGGAAACTTGCGCTTGGTTAAAAAAAGCCCACACCCGGGGGCCCGGGTTTTTTTCTGATTGCGCAAAATTTTATGCTACATATGGGGCCTGGGTTTCTTCTTTGGGGGGGGCGCTAGATGTATGCTACACACAGGGTCCCGAGTTTGGGTTTTGATGAGGCTACATATATGCACAAAAACAGGGTCTAGGTTTTTTGAATTTGGGGGGCGGGGCTATGGGAATGCTACACGCGAGGTTTGGGTTTTTTCGACTTGCGGAAAGGGGAATACCCCACAGGTACTTTTGGGGCCCCCTTTTCATCCCACCAAATGTCACACTCCATTACGGGCTAGTGCAAAAGGCGGAACCCGAAAACCCACAACACCACAAAACACACAAAAACACACACACAAAAACACCACCACACCCCACACACACACACACACACAACAACACACACACCCACACACACACCACACACCACACACACACACCACACACACACACACACACACCAACACACACACACCACACACACACACCAAACCCCCCACAGACATAATTTTAAAAATCCGGACACACACACACCCCTCACACGCACGCAAAGCTCGCACGCACGCCCCACAACACACACACACCAAAACAAAAAAAACACAAAACAACAAACCACACACACACACACACACACACAACCCCCCACACACACACAACACACACACACACAACCAAACCCCCACCAAACCCCCACCACCCCATCCCCCACCAACACTAACAAAAAACCCCGAAAAGAATCCCAAACCTCCCCTCGCTTCATAGGCCCGGTGCACTACCCACTTAAAACCCCAAGGGTTGTTCTCTAACACAGCAGTCTTGCAAAACAGGACGGCCTAAAGGGGGAAGAAAATGGCAGTTTGGTGACGCCACGTGCAACCATAAAAAACGGTTTTGACAATACACTTCCTTCTTAAGACATTTCGTTTGAAAGCCAGTTGATCCATTCAAAGCATAAAACCCTCAAACAACATCGATAGATTGACTAAACGGATCGAGATGAACCCCCATGTCCCTGAATCATGTATGTGACTACACGGCAAAAACCGGCAGAAACTGGGGGTCTCCGTTAACACTATATGTAAAGGCCCAAAAAACATCGAAGAGGTAACACAGATAAAGCACTAGGGTTATTATGATAATGTTTTAACGTGGTATGAGCAGTTTACCGATCTTGGAAAACGTATTTCCAAAAGAATTATCAATTATAAAATAAACAAAACATTTTCTGAATCTCCAATTGTAAAAAAAAAAAATCATGCACATAATTATGTTATCTCAAATTTAATCATGCGTCCACGCAAAGGGGATAATTTCTAGTAAAACAATTTGAAACAAAGCAGCGGCTTACATGAGAGACTATAAAGTTAGTAAATTAAACCCTAATTCCTTACAGGTGAGATTATAAAAGGTTGAAAAATTCTTCCTTAAAGACACTCTTTTTTCATTAAATGCTTATGGATGCATACGGTAGTTAAGTTAAAGGTATTTTCCGAAACTTTTTTAATAATGAAATAGACACGCTCACAAACTTTCATTTCCAGGCCCCTCAATCCTTACCCAAAACTTACTTACATATTCTGGAGGAACGACATACACCAATTTACCTTTCTTTTAAATCCTTCCTTCTTAACCACATTTAATAAAGCACCAAAAAAAACTTGTAAAGTAGTCGTGAAATTCACATTTTTGCGACTCTTTTGTCTCTTGCTCTGTCTGTCTTTGTCTGTCGTCCTCTCTCTCAAAAGTCGGATGTGCCCAGTCTGAAGCTGCATATTATTCATAAAATAGTGATTGCGATAGTTGTTACTTTTTAAAATTTTTTTCATTCGATGTTTTTGGATTTCTGCGTATCCGCTTAAATTTATTTTTTTTTCTTCATTTTTTGAAATTGATTTTTTTTTTTTTTGGGGAAGCGGATGAAAAAAAAACCCGGTAAAGCTTGTCCTTTAACCTTGAAAAAAAAGAGAATCCCCAAAAAATTCTTTTTTTGGGAACTTCGCTAAGTATCACTTTTGTTGCTTTTTTCAAACCATTGAAGAGGTATCCAACTTACTGGGACAAAACCCCCACTTGTGAAAACATCAAATGGTAAAAAGTTTTTCACAGTGTCCCCCACGTGCAGCCCAGGCATTTTATAAGTCCCCTTTAAGACTCTTGGGAATACCATTCCCTTGCTCCGCGGCTGCCATACTGTCAATGTTTTCAGGCATAGTGCGTTGCCGCGTCCCCGGAATCCAGTTCAAATTTAACCTTTCCAACAGTGACACTTTTGGGGGATAACTGGCCCTTTGGGAAAAATTTGGATCGGTGCTGCTGAACGTATTTGGGACCATTTGGACGTTGGGCCTGCATTGTCGGAAAAAGGCGTGCGGTTTATTGCTTGAAGAGCCGAACAGCAACAATTGCAAGATTGCTAACTATACACCGTCTGAGAGTGTCTTTTGCATTCAAAAGGACCTGGATGGTGAGGGTTCCCCCCAAAACCATAAATCCCGCCGCCACATTGGATTCCCAGCACAATTCCGTCAAAAAATCATTCAATACCATTTCACATCGCTAAATGGCAAATTGACGATTTTTGGTGCACAGAACTTTCCACCATTGAGGGGTTGTCCAAGGGGCGGTATGCCCTGCCCTTTTTAATTTTTTTGGGGTCTCCAGGAGCCCGGGTAAGAACTGGGGCGAATCACTGGTCTTTTCCCCCGTCAGTTCCTCATTTAAACCCTTGCGAATTGTCTGGTGTCATAG
>CM031601.1:57947672-57967672 GCA_018398815.1 Conus ventricosus
TGTACTAATTCCACAATGAGAAGAACGAACAAAACTTGACACAAAAACCCCTTCTTTATTAGACAATGAACAGTTTTATCTAAAAGATGATCTCTTTCGTTCTTTTTTTGAATCATTCCTAATTGGATTTAATACTGTTTTAAAATTTTCAAATGAAATAAGATGTTAAAAATAACCAGGGGGATGCTGATAAATGCTGTAATGTCGATAATTCAGATGATTCGGCTGAAATTTTTGAATAGCCCTTTCCAAGTAGTACGATTTTTGTACTTTTAGATAAGGTATAAAAAACCCTGCACCTGAAACCCGCCACCCCCCAATTGTTGCAAAAAATTAGGGATGGAACTGTTTTGAGGGAAAGATAACAATTCAACATTTGCTTTCTTCATTTCCCATTTTGGAAGGGGGTAAAAGAGACTTATTTTTAGCCTCAGACGGTTCTGTAGCCGACGTGTAATTTGGTGTTAATAAAGAAGACACTTTGTTGCTTTTTTTTTTTGGAAAAAATTTGTCTAACCTTGCTTAAAAGTTCGGGCCATTTGTATTATTTTTCAACGCTGAAGTCCTAATCAGTATTGACACAGGCCTTTTTTCTATAGGCATTAAGGCAAAATTCCAGTTTTCTTTTCCCTTTTCCCTTTTGAAACATGGCGGGTACGCCAAAGTGCCAATTTTTAAAGTTTTCTGTCAACCTGATTTTTTTTTAAAAATTACTGGTCCCGGAAATATATTTCCTGACCATAACTTAATTTTGCTTCTATTAGGACTAATAATAAAAATAATGAATACTTATAAGCCCCCTTTCCCGGGCTGAGGCCAAGCTCTAAGCTTTTTAAAACCACACTCGTTTACACAACGGCTGCCTACCCGGTGTGCCGACTGAAAAGCTGCCCGCTGGCGCTTCATTCAGTCTTTCCCGTGTCCATCCCGAATCGTTCATTCGATCACTCATTTTCCCTTTCTTCCTTCATTTTTTCCATTTCTCCGCAGGGGGCTGCTAGTTAACGTGTCACCCCTACCAACGGCCAATGGGCCTTTCTCTTCCGAAAGTTTGGGGATGGGATTTTACGGGGGGCCAATGTTATGCTGGTTCACACCGGGAACTGGGTTTATAGTCTCATTTGAAGGACTGTATGGAAAAGGGAAACAGAACCAAAGTTAAATCGAGGGGGAAAAACCCCCCGTACCGAAACGCCCCGGGGGGAGGTTCGAACCCGCAACCCCCGGATCACCAAAATTTTCGATTTAGGCGCTCTACGTGGGAAGAAATAAGAGTGGCAGTGTCTTAACCCCATCATACCACTATGGCTTTAAAAAGGGGTAAACTTTTTCCCGGGCCCTTTACAAAAAGTAATTTAATGTGTTTTTTTTAACGTAAGTTGTTTGAAAGATAAATTCACAGGGGAATTAACACTGGATTTTTTAATCAATTTTTCATTTTCTAAAGTTACAATCAAAGCGCCTAAGAAGGGAGCGAAAGTCAAAATGTGTTCATGTCCCCTTTTTTTTATAAATGAAAAAGTTCTTCTTATTTGCAGCACAAGTAGGGCACTGTGTACGTCAATGGGAAAGCAGTTGCAATGCTGATGTGTGAAAGCTGACGTGAAGTATACCAAACCACTGTGACATCAAAAATGAAAAGAAACATACATAGGGATTACGAAAACCCCTTCAAAACCAGAAGCAAAAACCCCAAACTCTTTTTTAAAAAAAATACAAAAACCAAACAAAGACAAATACATTTGGAAAATTAAAGACGCAAAAAAAAACTACAAAGTATCCTGGAAAATCAAAAAAAGGCCATCACCATACAGCGCATTTTTAAAAAAAATGCAACCTATGTTTAAAAAAAAATGGCTGATACTAGTAAACCACACTTAGCAACTTTTAAAAACTAAAAAAGAAATATTAAAAAAACGCAGGCACAAATGGGAAATCGTTGTTAGTGAAAACCCCCCCAAAAAACAACCCGAAAACCTTTAAAAAACCATGCAAACCCAACCCCCACGTGAAAAAAAGCCGCAATCGGGCCCCAACGCTATAAAAAACCGGGGGTGGGCAAACCCAAAAATCATCCGAAAAATAGCCACCCCTTGAAACAAATTTGTAGAGATTTAATATTCCTTTTTAAACTTATTTTAATATATATAAATATATATATAATTTATATGTATATTTAAAGTATGTATGTAAGTATGTTGTATTTTTTATTATATTATATATATATTTAATATATAAATATATATAGTAAAAAAAAAGAAATTAAATAAATTCCAAAGGGTAATACGAGAAACCCTTCCCCAGAATTATCTACCACTGAGATTTTCCCCCTTAAAAACATAGACAAGCTTTGTTTATAATTGAATATTTTCTTGCAGTCATTGCAACACCAAGCTGCTCTGTAAGTTTGGAAAAGGTGCTCGGTACTTTCCTTGAATTTATTTGTTCTTTCTATATTTATAATATATATATATATAATATTTTATATATTAAAAAAAAATATATATATATATATATATATAAATTATTATAATACATTTTATATATAAACATTATATATATATTTTATATATAAATATTATATATATATATATATAATTTCATACATACACACACACAGTGTAGGTGTAATATCTTAACTTTGAAATACATTTCCTTTTTAATCTTGGTGAAAAATCAGGCAGAAAAATGCCTGAAATTTTCAATAACATATGTCAAACCCGATTTTTATATTTTGTCTATATTTTGTTTCCTTTTTTATTTGTCATTGTATTGTTGTTTTTCTGAGGGAACCCCCAAGAAAAAGTAGGTCACCGTCGGCTGGGCGGTAAACACACTGAAAAAGGGTGTTTCTTTTGTTTAAACAATGCAAATGGGGGGGGCAGTTTTCAGTTCTTTCATCGAATGCTTTTCAGGCCATAACATTTTTGGGCGTTGTTTTTCTTGGGTACAGTTAACCCCCAAAAGCTCCGGTCTGGGTCAGAAGACGGATTTGAGCAGATGCCAAGGGCTCCCCGCAAAATAAGCAGACAAAATTTGGAGCATGTATTCCGTTTATTTTAAAAACCAAACAGACACAAAACAAAAGAAACATGAAGAAGCGTCCTAAACGTTAAAGTCACAGACTTCTCCCGTGTGCTCCCCTGAATCGACTTTCTGCAATATCCATTTACTGTTAATCTCAATCGTTGTCTCATTGTTTTGAAACATTACCCAAACAAATATTTGAGGCTTTTTGAATCCCGGGGGCCAGACAGGGTCACAATGAAGAATTGGGGCGAAGGGCGGGGTAGGGCCAATTACCCCCCGATTTAGAGGATGACGTGAATGGATAGGACACACCCCCGAAAGCCAGATCCAACACCACCCGTCAGGCTCTGACTGGAACCGGTGGGAAAAGGGGGGGAGGGAACGACCCATATTCATACAGAAGGACACTGGGGCAGAATTTTAAAGAAGGAAAACGTATGGACCGAGGCAGAAAGGGGACTCAGAGCAGGCCAAAGGGGAAAAATTATCGTTATTGGTTTTTTCTCCTTTTGGGGAAAAAAGCCTTTGGACAACACTAAAAATGTTTTGGTGGGGGGGGTGATGGTTTTGGGTTTTAAAAACTAAATTTAAATTTTAAAAAATTGTATCACCCTTGTTTCTAGAAGGGTTCATCTATTTTTCATGCCATTTAAGCTGAACGTTTTATTTTTTTTCCCCCTTTTTTGTTTTTTTGTCTCTCTCTATCCGTGTTGCCTATCCCTAACACTATTAAGGAGTTCTGAGATCAAAAGGTTAAGGGGTGAGGGGTTGGTGTCTTGGTTCACTCTCTCATTTTTTGCCTTTGTCGGAGTCCCGTTCGTGCAACCCGGGTCTTTGACCAAGTCCGGGTGAGACAACTCGTCTGCCGTGTGACGTAATCACGTAACCCAGATTCTTCAAGTCAGCTGTTTGACAAGGTCTGCATATGCGGCTCTCACTGACCTTCTGAGAGTAGTTAAGGACATGCTCGTCCAGTCCTTGATCTTGTCGTCCGACCAGCTCTTATTCGCAGTTGTTAATGGCAATGTGCTCTGCGGAATGTTTTAGAGAATGTAAATATACGGGTTCAAGCTCACCCATCTTATTTTGCACGAAAACCCCCCTTTTCACAAAAAAATCACGTCCTTCTCATGCTACTTTTAGCCAAAATTAACCCTGTTTTTAAACAAAAATTAACATGCAAAAACCCCCCAAAAATCGAAGTAATCGTTAATTTAAAATGGGGGCTTACGTGCAAGATAAGATTTGGTTTACTGAACCCCAATATTTACATTCTCTCCAGGGGCATAAAAATTAAGGTTTACAGTACGCTCTTCTACTTCAGCACACATTAATACAATCAGAACCAAACAACTGGCTCTCCATTTTGGTTAGTTATTTTTACATCTAGTGAATTTATAGGGCCTATTAATTAAATTCTTTAAATTCAACTGTTTTTTTCCAACTGAGATTAATCGATTAAGACGCAAAAACCCCGCCCTAGATTTAAGACATTGCAAAACTTTTCGAACGTAGAGGGTAGTCATCAAACAAATTACATCTGTTTTTAACTTTGTCAATGGACATACAACATTGGGTTCACGAAAAATCATAAGGTTTTATCTTACCTCCAAATAAATGGTACACATCTTTCTTTTGTACTCAATTCTAATAAGCTCTGTCACTACTGTGACAGCCAAGATTTTAGCTAGGCCTTAGAAAAGTGTACTCTCCTTCTTTTCTTCGAGTGGGACATGTATAGTAATTCTGAGGTTTCTTCGTTAATGTTAACAATATGCCAAATTCGTTCGCTAAGTACTTTCTTTTAAAAAGCCAAATGTTTAGTAGCCATCAGGTATTATTTGCACAAGAGGTTATTTGATTGCCTACCTCGTTACTAATATTGATCCAGTTATTCTGACTTTTTCAGATATGTTAACCCACATAAGCTTCAAAGCCAATTCTTTAAGGGCAATCCTACAACCCCGCGCCAATTGACAATTGGATACGATAAGAAACACACGTTTGTTTTGTTGGGTTTATAGATGTACATCTTTTTATAACTATTATAAAAACTATTTTAAATGAACCGTTTAAATTTAAATTATAACGAAAGTGCTACTTTACCGATGTAGGAGGCGTTTTATTATAGCCCCAAAATCTTTGGACTTCAGCAATTTAACCATTGCAGTAGATGAATCATACGCATCCAAGTCAGACTTGTAAAACCCACTAACTAAATATTTAAATCCCGCCAATAAAGACGATTAGAGTGCCATCAGCATGGTCATCCCGCCTATGGCTTTTTTTCCAGAATCAGTAAATTCTGCATTGACTGCGCAACTAATGGCTTTGTGGTGTTTCATATGCAAACCATTTAAAACTAAAACCATCCTAATCTTTTAGCAAAGTCAGTAATTATAACTTTCATGTTTAAGACCAGTACAGACCGAATACTAGCTGAACTACAGTGCCCCTCCCTAATAACGACAACGCGTTTAATTATCCCATGTAAAAACCTAATGACACTAATGCATATGAAAGAATCTGTAAGCGAATTTAAACATTAAACCCTCAACTGATTTAGACAAAAGTTAGACCCGCAATCATGGGTTAGGCACATTGTATTGTGTGCGCAAAAAGAGAATAAATTATGGACTATGCCTGCCACACCGTCTTTTCAAACCAAACAAACAAGTTCGGATTGGATCCATAGAACAAAAACAACCCTGATGCTTGGACAAGGCATTTATCTTAGATGAAAGTAAGGCCTAACAAGACAGAGTGCAAAGACTTAATGACTCCATACGGACATACGTTTGGTTGTCTATTAGAGCACAGCACAGACTAAGTCTAGCATAGTTGATCAATCTACCGGCTTTGAATGCTGAAAAACATTTCTAGCTAATTTAGAAGATGCTATTAACTCGGCTGTTGATTTGCCTGCCACATAACAAAGGTACCAAGACGTATCTTGCACATGCTAGGTCAAAGGATTGACTGTTGTGGGTCCATGGGATTATACATAGCTGTGGCCGTCTGACCCTAGGCTACAGATTGGCATGATACAGAATTATAACATGAAATCCTCATAGCTGGAGATGCCCAAACTTAGTCAATCAAGTTTAAACACAAGGCCTGCTCCATCCATTTTAAAAAAATACCTAGCTCTGAAGAAAGGGGGGGCGATCCAGTTATAAGCCCCCCACAGCCAGAAAGCAGTCCTAGAACCAGAAAGCACAACCGCCTGTTGAGACTGCCTCGCACTGACAGTCACACTACGAAAAGACAGCCCTGTTGTGTTTTTTAACTTTACTGATTGGCCATAGTCTTATTTTCACTAAAAATTAATCCAGCAGCTAGCACTCCTAACGACCACAGATGGTCACCATATACCCGCAACTTTGCCTATAGTAGACAAAACCCAAAACTAACAACACTGCCTATTATGCCAGCAGAGCAGCAGCGCTTTGCTGCTAACTTCTTTAATAAGTTTCTAAGGATGTAATTGTTTTCTATTCCAAATTTTACCGGCCAGGTTTTAAGGTGTTGGGTGCTACTGGCACGTTGGTGCACCGCCCTGTTAAAGCATAATCGAGTGTAGAGATAGCAAACCCAACACTGTTAATTATGCTAACTATTGTAATCCCCTGTTCTCTAACAAGTCCTATTCTTTCAGCTAGCGTAGTGTTTTACATAAAGTATTTTGTTTTATAGTTTTCTGTTATTCTGTCTTGTTTGTGAATGCTAGCTGCGCTCTTTTAGTAGACAAGCATTTCTAACCTGGCTGCCCTTTCTATCTTAAATCCTGTATTTCTGCGTATTCTAGCTTTTCTTCTCGCCCTAAATTGTTATCATCTGCATTAGCCAGTTTATTTTTTTCTTCTTCTATCTCCTTTCTAGCTCACCAAGTTTGGCAAACTGATTGTTATTTCACCCCTTATTGTCCCTGAGCAGCATTAAGCCCCAGATTTCACCATGGCAATGGAGAATCACCAATTTTGTTTTTAAACTGTGTCCTCCTCACTTAAACTCGTTTCAATTTCTCTATTAGTTCTCTGATCTTGAGTTAAACTTTAAGAGGTATGTTTTGGATTTTAGATTGTGTTGGCAACTCTTGCTTCAAAGTTTTTGTAAACGACTAAACGACTTCGGCCTCTAAGCTCTAAAAGGTTAATTCTGGCTTAGCAAATAGGGATTTTCGCCTAATTGTGCTTATTTTAAAAACTTGTTGGGTTTTGCGTTGAAGTAGCTTTTACCACGGCTCCTGCACTAGTTCTATATACAAATGCCCACCATCTTCCTGCAACATCGTTAGGAAAAAGCACGCTGGTAGCTCCGTCCTATGCTTTCTATAGAATGATTGAATTCATTTCTCGCAATAGTTCTTGACGCTGTCTAGGGATAAAGAACCTGCTCCCTTCAATTTCTTCTTGCAATGGAAGGGCCCAGTTAGTAGCTGTTTTCTATTCTTCTTCAATAGGATCAACCGCGTCAACATCTTCATCCATATTTTTTATAGTATTATTCTTTTTTGTTTTATAAAAAATGAACTCATACGGTGTGACCTCGGACCAACCGAAGAGAGAAGGAACCCCATGGCGTAAAAGGTATAAGCGACTGTAATTAGTGGTAAATACTCTCATCAAACATTCAGACCTGGACAAACTTAAGAGTTTAAGTCCCGGATCTTGGCGCTGGCGATGTTATAATGCCAGGCACTGCTAAACTATCATTCAAAAATATATAGTAATCGACAGATCCTAGAGAGCTAACTGTGGGCTAATTTGGGCAGGGGCAATCGTTTAAACATATAACAATCAAACGAGGGCAGAGAAGTCTTTGTACAAGCGAGGGTAGAACATTTTTGCCCTCTATTCTGATCTATTGGATACCTAAAAAAGAAAGAAAAGAGAAAGTTTATCAGGAATACAAAGCCCAAACGGTCTCAAGCACAGGCTTAAAGTGGAGGATGCAAAGGATTGAGGTTAAAGATGAGGCAGAGCAGAAGCATTTGGCAACAGATTCTGCATCCTCTAGTTTTGAGCTGTTTAAAGACGCATATGCCATATTACCAAGGCGCACTAAAAGAAACACTACTTGTGAACTGACTTTAATCCAAGCGATTTCTGTCGTTCCTGTCTGAAGACCCTGAAGTCAATACAGCATTTATGACATCGTCTCTTGAGATTGATGTTTCTAACCCTGGAACTGGCCAGAACATCTTAACCCAGTATAAAAGTAAAACGGTTAATTTCTTATGAAGGGTTTATACACTTCATGATATATCAGAAAATAGAAACAACGAGGACACTCTCCGAACATACCATCTAAATCAGTCTTTTGAAGTCTTTAAAAAGGAATTTTGTTCTTGTTTACTGAAGGAACAACTCCTTTTTCATAGAGAATCAGAAGTCGTTTTATAATCCAAAAATTGGTAGAAGTTGACTGTGCAATAAATGGCAAGTCTGATCAGTTTGTATTCCAGGTCGTGACTTTTACCTCACCAACACTTTGTGAAATAAGAAAATGTTCGCTGTAGGTAGCAAAGAGATCCTGAAGATGCCGAGTATGTAAAAAACTTCGCCTTTAGCGAGTAAAATTCGAAGACTACTTAACAACCAAATATGGCTGTGACTGGATTTTAGATCTACATTTACAACAATTTGTTTGGAAGTGGAGAAAGGGTAGGGCAAGATGGTATAAAAATAAATATTCACAAGAAAGCTGACGAAAACGCCCCTATACAATTGCATGTTTTTATGGTTTGTGATGCGCAGCTAAACATTGGAAGTATACAGGTTAAAAGACGTGCTTATTAAAATTGCAGAAGAAATAACCTATTAAAATCAGATTGGATAGTATTGAATTTTCTTCTGCCCAAGATCCGCACATGTTCTTTATCTGTGGGATTCTGGTGTGGGAAAACTGTCTTCGTACTTGAGGGTGAGGGGGGCAAACAATATACGGTTTCATTACGAGCACATTGTTATATTCTGCACAAACCCTTAAGCACAACAATCTTACAAAGAAAGAATTTATTTTGGACAGACGAGAAATATGTCTAGTTTATCCTAAAGCGACAAACTGACGAGCGGACTGTTTTAGAGAACATTAACTATAGACTATTAAGGGAACTGAAAACACTGTTTATTATTGATGACGTTCAGCTGAACAAGACATTGTTAAAAAAAAGAAAAGCCTGTTCAAAGCTGGCTTTAGTGGCCCGCCACGCCTTAGTTTCTGTGTGGCTCTTAACATCAAAAATAACAATGCTGTCTTAAAAGACTTTAGATCGCAGTGAAAATCGTTTGTTTATTGTACACTAAGGACAAAGATAGTTTTTGAAAATGTTTTAAGAAGTGAAAATTTAATAATAAGGACAAAGATGAGTCTTAAAAAAATATAAGAAGCATTAGAAAAATCAAACCACGCTAACTATGCTTGCGGACTGACCCCCCCCAGTTCAATACGTTTGTTATTATAATTAGTTTATTATCGATTGGCTTATAACAATTTGTTTATTAAAATTTTAATATTAAAAAGAATGTCTCGAGGGCCAGAAATCAAAAGCGCAGCTAGCTTCCTAATGCTTGCAGTAGAGCTAAAAGTCCTAGCATACACAACCGAGTTTGATCTAATAGGAGTGCCAGGAAATGTTTATGGATTTGAGTACACAGATATGGGGATTTACAAACGACAGGTAATTTGAAGACAAAAAACGAGAACAGCAATATCCTACCTAGAAGAGATAAGAAATTTAAGGGCTAACGATTTTGGCAAACATGAATACAACTTCATAAAAGAGAGAATGCTTGGGCTTGCTTCCTGAAATTGCTTGGAATTTAAAGTTTGAACTACAAAGCCCAATGTATACTTTGATAAGAAAAACAATTTTAGAAAAGCCTTAAATGGCAGGACCCATTCTTGTTAGCCTAGTTCCCAGGACAACCACGAAAAAAACAGATTGAAATAATTAGCAAGGGTTCTGAATATATCTACAAGAAAAGGCCCTTAGCTGAAGGGTGCCGATGACACTGTTAGCTTAGAATTTTACTCCCAACCCTACTGAAACACTACCTATGGCATATGACATGGATTTTCGCATTATTTATTACTCCGAGGGAGACGATCCTAGTTTGCCAGAACATACGCTAATTAGAGTATACCAAATAAAAGCTAAAACTTGGATGCCCCTCTTTAAGCCTCAGTAGTGCAATTACGAAAAACGAGATGAAATAAACACTCTTGTATCATGTGACAAGGTTACTGTGTTGGTTTGACCAAGCCAAACTAACAGTACTCGACTTTATTTCATTAAGTATGTTGATTTTATTGCGTTTTAACCACTGTTAATGAATGTGCTGCCAGAAGAATTAATAAGATGAAGATTTGTAAAAGGATAAGGGTAAAAAGAATCTTGTTTAAAAAATGGAGTTCAACAGTTTAGGTTAGAGCAAATACCTGAACTTCAAAAGGAATAGAAAGCGACTTGGATAATATAGGGCTAACCAGAAAGAAATATGCTAAAGCTTAAATAACTCTTTCTTATGTAATTACTGCTCATCACAGCTGTAGCTAGCGTACTGCTGGGTCAGTGTTGCTGTTTTAGCTATGGGTTGGAGCCGCCAGCCTCTTTAGCATTAGGGGGCCTTGTTTTAGGTTTAGAGGCGCCATGTCTATGATTGTACGTGCTGTTTTTAAAAAAATAACTCCTAAATTACTAAAGCCACACTGTCATTGTACGCTGGCAATCACAAAACTTGTTCATTAAGAGTAAGATATAAGCAAATAATTACAGATGAAAACATTACGGACGAAGAATTTCAGAAAAACTATGGCCGATGGTGAGCATTACAGACGACAAAAAAAAAAATTGAACTTCAAAAGGAGTGGAGAAAGACTTTTACTTCACAACAGGTAGAACACTGATGCAATTAAACAAACATTGAAAAACAAACACATGATCGTTAAACCCAAAATAGGCAAAAAAAAAATAAGTTGAACAAAAAATAGTTTAGCAAAAAAAATAAATACATTTTTTTTAACTCTCTATGTTTGGGGAGACAACTTGCAGCTTCTTCACGAACAAAGGATCATTTAGGGGCAGGCTTTTTATACGTATGTAGCACCTCTAGCAGAAAGAGTTACTCTTAAATAATATACGGGAGGGTCTTTTCATAAGCCTTTCAACTTCATATACATCTACGCTCCATAGGGGATCTGTGGCTCTATTCTAACATCACCTTCTGCCTCTCCAGGAGCATACAAGTATCTTACTTTTAGGCCAAACGGCAAGGTTTTTGATCCCCTCACTATCTCAGTAATGCTAATTTTTTTTATTTGTTCGGGGGGGCGGGGGTACTGGTTTTAGGCCTGTTGCTTTAAATTCTTCATTGTTTCATGGCACGTAAGACTGCTGCAATCTCCTAACCCATTCTGTGTTGCGTTCTATATCCATAAATTTCTCTGTGATATTGATAGGTTGACAGACGTTCAGCTAATTCTTATTAAAATTCACTAGGCTTGAGA
This sequence comes from Conus ventricosus, assembly GCA_018398815.1. Classification (NCBI taxonomy): domain Eukaryota; kingdom Metazoa; phylum Mollusca; class Gastropoda; order Neogastropoda; family Conidae; genus Conus; species Conus ventricosus. Next base: position 57,959,214 of record CM031601.1, read on the forward strand.
TCGAAGGTGCCTGGATTCCTCTCTTAACAGTAACATGCCGCTTGAAAACAGTTGGTTTAACAGAACCTTACAACTCTGGTGTCCATCAAAAAAAAAAAAATCAACCTGAATCATCCTAGGATACTTTATGACCTCGCATTATCATTTGTTGTAAAGCCCACAGCCACAGCAGTTGAGCATTATCCGTTAAAAGGTTCAGCGTCTATATATCTTGAAGCCATGTCAACAACAGTCAAGCATATTTAACTTTTTCTTCTAAACTTGTCCATGTGGAAATACAGCAAGGTCCAATTTGGTGGTGTCATTTGGAACTGAGTTAACAAAATCAAGGCCTTAGTATTCTTTAGGCAGGCAAATATAATGCCAATTTGCCCTGTTTTGGAAAGCCAGACTTTTCGCATCTGATTCAGACACTCTACACTTTACTCATTTTCTTCAATAGCATCTTTCCTTTCCAATACCCTTTAGGAAGAATAATATATGTTATCCATATTTTAAATGCATTTTATTTTTACACAGAAAGTGAGCAACAAGATTGACTGAGGTCATGCCAACTGCAATAAAAACTATCTCTTCAGTCTTCTGTTCCTCAATGGTTTCAATAAAGTCAGACAGTTTCTGGGGTGGCGATGTTAGAAACTTCCTTTTCCTGTCCACTAAGTATACCTCATTCATTGCGTCATCAACGTCTGTAAATGTGTGCTCCTGCATGCCCCTGTTTCTTCTAACTTTTGTATTTAATAAAGTCTAAGTGAGCATTTCGTCTTTTCTCCATAAGCATCTCCTGCCTTGGCTAAATCTTCCATTGCCTTGTTATGACGTTCCTCTCTCTCATCGGACCGCAATTTTACTAAACAATAATTGCTGCCGGAGAAGGGCCAATGCATTTTACATAAGCTCCCCTACCATCGAGAACTAATTCCAGACATCTTTTTATAAACAATATTTCTAGATTAATCTTTCTATGCATTAATATTTTCTGGGGATAATCCCCTGTGTAACAAGAAAGTCTTTGACGCAATCCCTGCAGTAATTACAACTATAACCTTAACACATCCTCAACGTCTAACCTTCCTAGGTCGGCCGTTCATTTTAAACATGTTTTTTGCTAACACACTATTAAGCCTATACTAAGACCGATAATTACAGCAAATGGTAAACCGTATGATAATCTTTTTTTTCACTCATCGTTTTATTAACAAAAAAATATTAAAAAAAAACATCATACGAAAGACTGCTATGTGGCTTTATCAGATAATCTTTTGTTGTAAAGCTAAAAATTAAAGGTTGCAACTATTTTGGCGAATCTTCTAAACTTTTTCCAGTTGGGCGGTTTTATTCCTAACAAACCATTTGCAATGGTTAATAAACTATAACACCAACGATAGGCACTGCATAATAACCAGCGTTAAACTCATGGTTTTAAAAGTAATTATATTATTTTTATTGTTTTTAAAAAAATGGATTGTGAACGAACTAATTAAAGTGTGAGGAGCAAGCAGACTACTCAGCAGAGAGGACCACTGCCATAAAGAAAGATTATACGCTCTGGCTGCATGTGGAAAAACTATACAGTATTAGGCTCTGAACTAAAGCGTTCGAAGCAGATTTCAGCAATTGTCTACATCAACGTTGAGAAGTACTACCTAGTACGACGCCCAGCTAGTCAAAAATGGCTAAGATCGGTGGGGCAGACTATGATTAGCCTATATGCGAAGTTAGTAAAGGTCAGATGCGCCAGTTGATTCAAAAGGAAGATTTAAAATAGACTTATCACAAGATCCGGTTTTAAAAAACACGTCCCTAGAAACTCTGCATGTGACATGTATTACAATTTGGGACATTTTTAGCCATTCAGCATGGGATTAATTACTTTAATCATATTAATTTGTCATATTAAAATTTAATCGCAATAAAAAAAAAAAGATCGAGAAGACGCCCACAGGACATTCCCACAGGAGCGAATGCACCCCAATTGACCCGCAAGTGAATGTACCACAAGTGAGTAGTGTTACTAAAGTCTAAAAGTCCCTGGACGTGTTGAAGGCTGGGCGTAAACTAGCTTAATGGAACGACTCAAAAAGCAAACCACGCAGCAAAAACAAAATTGTTAGATAGTAATACAACATCGCTGCCACCAACAAACAACAACACAATTACCAACAAAAAACCATCAAACGATAAGATGTATCATTATTATTGGGTGCTGCTGTTGTTGGAGGTTTTTTAGCATACAAATACCTAACACCATACCTAGCCACAAAGTTCACAAGCGCCACAGTAAAAGAAGAAGAACCAGCTTCTGCAAAAAAGTACAACCTCCTAACCTCCTGCTGTAACCCATTTTCTATGGAATAGTTTTTAAGACTAGATAAAGTACCAAGTTAAGAACTAATAAGTCAAATTAATTAGTTTCAGAAAGTTAACTTTTTAAGTTAAGTGCAAGTAAATTACAAGTAAGTGCAAAAAATTAAAGTTCTAGTTTTTAAGTACTAGTTAGGTTCTTAAGTAAGTACTAGTTAAGGTTCTTAAGTAAGTACAGTTACGGTTCTTAAGTTAAGTACGAAGCCAAGTCAGTCAAGTGAATCTTTTAAAGTTTCTCCCAAGACCTACAGCATAAATACACTCAGGATTGACGTAAGTTCTCTTGTTATTGTTAAGGCTAGTGATTTTATTGTTAACACAGTTGTGTTTACTTGATGAAGGATGAGCGCAGATTAACATTTGTGTGAATAAATACTTTGTGTTTTCATAGAGAGCTTGCTTGTATTATCGTGATTATAGTTTTTTTTTTTAACAACTCTTTACTTAATATCCCTTAGCCTTCTTCATTACAACAGAAGTCTGGCTAGCAACGCTAGTACATCTTCGACTGCAAACCAACATATGCTTTGATAACTGTCCATTAAGTTCATCCTGCATCTTTCCAATTCTCTTTCTGTCAACAGTGAAAGGTAAAGCAAATCTTTTTGGATAGTCGCATGTGTCGTACCGCCCATTAGCTCCTTTAAGCTAACTCAGTTTCCTAGATTCCTATTAAAGTCTTCAGTTGGGGGACCGTCTAGAATAAAAGAGTCAGTGTCTGTGTAAAGGACGCTTTGTTTCTGGGTAGACAAAGGGGTTTGGGGGGGGTGGGGGGGGGGGGGTTTAAAGTATTCGTACAGAAATTTCCCCCCCTAGCATTAATATCTTTGACAACTCTAAATAAGGTAAAGCCATAAAACCGCTTGTCCAACGTTAATTCTCCTTTTTTCTTCAGCATAAGGCCAACCAGGCGTCGTTAATCTACTAAATCTTGATAGTTTAGGTTTAGAGACCAGCTCAATTGCTCTTTGTTCGTTTGTACTAATTTCAGCATCCTTGATGCGTTTGTGGTGGTTCTCCATGGTTTTGCCAAAACAGCTGTTGTTCATCCGTGTAAAGAAGTCTTTTTCTGAAGCGGTCACATGCTTGGTTCTAAGATCATATTCTTCTTGATTTTTGGTAGGCCTCATAAAAGGTTCTTGATCAAAGTAATATTCTGTGAACAGCTACTTAGTTTCAGCCCGTGCTTTAAGTAAAAGTTTAGGAGTCTGTAATAGCCTACAGATTTAGTTTTGTGCAAGATTAGGCACAAGTTTAGGAGGTTCGATGGGACTCATCTTTAGATCTTTCTGCGGTCTAGGGGTAATTCCGTTGTGAGATCGTGTATTTCCTTTAAGGATATTTAAGTCTAACTTCTACAGATTAGTCCCTATTGATTTTCAGGCGTAAGCGGTGACAACATACCTAACACAATATTAACATCATGAGGCCCTGTTAATCATTGGTAAGTTTCTCAGTGAAGTGGCTGACTCCATGGCCCATCCATACAGATGGGTTTGGCGTCTAATACATTAATAGTTGCGGTTTAGTGGGATCATAATCCGTCTAAAGACTTGTTGTTGGCTTTTTACAGTAAGGATGTAGGCCATGCTAATACCTCCCCATTGGCCGTCTTCAATCATTGAAGTGGGGTAATCCAGAAATTAAGTCACTTCTGGATGTTGTAGACTTTAAGAAAGCATCCCAAGAAAGCCTGGAAGAGATTAATGTGATGAGTCTAACTGTAATGTTTCATGCATAATCAGTACGTTCTTGAAAGACGTCTGCTATAAACATACTCAGCAATCAAGTATTGATCGTGATAGTCGCCATGTTAGGCATGTAATTCGTCCAGTTTTCTGTGCGTATTCCATATATTCAGAGTCAGTTATTCTTTGTCCTCTAAGACTAGAAAAGAAAGCAACCTTTAGGAGGAAAGCGAGTCTTGTCAAACCTTCCCACGAGTTCATGTATTCATAAGGATAAACACCTGTAAAGCACTAAAGATGGGTCCAAAGTATTGGTTAGTGATTGGAAATCTTGTAAGGATCCCGCTAACTTATCCAAACTTATCCTATCAGCTGTTGGCAGAGTCTTAAAGGATAAACAGTCAAGAGTAAAAGTCATGTACTTCTGAAGACTGGCAATGCAGGTAACCCTCTTGATTCAGAAGTCACTGCTTCCATGATAAAATAGAAAGCGTAGCCTCGTAAGTTAGAAAGAAGATAGGCAGTTTTCCAATTTTTTTGGGGCCAACCTTAAGCTGAAGATACAACTATTTGTGGCGCTCCTCTGAATTGCCAGTAATGTTGGATCGGGTCTCTCACTGTGTCGCCTAATAATTCTCTGTTACATATCCAACAGTGTGTAGATGAGTCCATAGCGGTCTACTCTCAGAAGCCATAACCATGTCTGAAGATTAGTTGGTTGGAGTAGTACATTACGACTAGTTTCATGTGTTGTAAAAATCTAATAGCTGCATTGGGCTCTGTAAATCTCGGGTGTCGTGTGTGCCGGCCATCCGACCTAATAAACGCACAAAACAGATCTGATGGCGGGGTTAATAAGTTGTTTTTGTTCGTTGTTGTGGACCGTAGTACAGCAGCAAGGAGTCATCCCGATAGATCCTGCAGGCACGATTGATTCAAAGTCAGCCTAAACCACGTATGTGCTCAGTGCATTTTGGCGCACATTATCTTAAAACAACTTTAGACCCTATTTTAGTGTGAGGAGTTTTGGTTTCACAGGCTACAAAACTTTTACAATGAGTTCTAATGCTCAGCTGTTTCTATAGTAGGAATTCTAACCAAAATCTTCTACAAAGCTCCTGTTTAAGCTGATGCTTTTGGTTAGTATAGGCTAACCAGTCTGCTTATTGTTCTGATTTAATAAATATGACTCTTTGTACTATCCGCAAAAAGTATCAAGTCTACATGATTCTAATGAATCGCCTGAAGTGGGAGCGTTGGGAGAAATCCTTAGAGGGACTAATTATCCTACTACAGACAATGTGTATACGTTACGGTTGATGTTGTTTTGTTCTTCAAACTGAGATATACTTTTTCTATACTACGAAAGTTATTATCTAAGTTCAGGCTATCTTTGTATTGTGCATAATTGGAAACTCTGTGGCATGATTTTTGTTGACAGGATGTAAATGCGCCAAAACACACGAACATAAAAACACAGATGCTGTCAGAATTATGTATGTTTTAGAACCTGCTTTCGTTTTTAACTCTAACTCTTTTGGTAGAGGAAGGAAAATTGCCAACGATAGATAAGAACTTTGTTTTGTCTTAATCTGATTATCAAGACTGTACCTTCAGACCAGCCAGAACCCCTTAACTTTGCCTCCTCACTTGCAATGGTTAACTTTGTGTAAGCAGTAATCGCCCTTCAGAATTAAGGTCGCGATAGCTAATAACTTCTTTCTGTTATTGAAACCCAGACTTCTAAGTACTGCCATCGGGTGTTACATCATCAATCAGATGGTGAAAACAACAACTTTTTACTGGCGCTCCTATCTAGAAACTGGTATGTTGCTTATAGCATGTGTCACGCTTTCCTGAACATTTGAGGGTTAATCATATCCAATGTCTACATCACTAAAATATGCTTAATTTTTTTGCCATTATCAAATACTCCTCCCACGTATATAGTTTTCCGTCCTGAATTCTCCGTGTTTGGCCGTCATTTTTAAAGCCACAATATTTATGTAAATTACAAAAAATAAATGTAAAAAAAAGTAATAAAACATGCTTTAATCTCACCCAAGCGGTGCAACACTTTCAAGACAACGTTAAACCTTACAATAACACCCGCCAATATTTTAGCTTTTTCTATCACTACAGCCAAGTTCATCACTTTGATTGCCTTCCGTTAAATAGTTCTCTATGATCTTTTATTGTATATTGTTTACCATCATTCTCAAACCCAAATCACTAAAATCAATGTTTAATACTTTCAATGTTTCGTCCAAATAGTTATTACAATTCTTTAAATCAGATTCACTGAGTTCGGCAAGCCATTTTTAAATCTAAAAATTTAAGATAAATAAAAAAATAATTGAAAATTCATCAGCTAGTACTCATAGTCTTTTCTAATCGTAAAACCTGATCTTCAATAAGCAATAGCTATGTGGGGGCGGGGTGGCTGTGCGTGGGTGGGGGTGAGGGGGTAGTGGAGGGGGTGGGAACAGGGCGTGTGGGGGGTGGAGGGTGGTGTGCTGAGGTTGGAAGGTGTGCCAGGAGTTACCTCCCTTAATTTTTCCTCCCTTAGTAATTATTTTAAGCCCTGTTGAGGGCCTTTCCTATGTCGCCGGCAAAATCAACCGACGGGCGACACAGTTCTGTGTATTTTTTAGCCCTGTTGTGGGTCTTTCTAGGTCGCAGCAAAATCTTCCGACAACGACACAGTTTCTGGTGTATTTTTTTAAGCCCTGTTGGGTCTTTCTAGGTCCGCGAGCAAAATCTACCGCCAGAGCGACACAGTTCTGGTGTATTTTTAAGCCCTGTTGTGGTCTTTCTAGGTCGCAGCAAAATCTACCGACGAGCAACACAGTTCTGTGTATTTTATGCCTTTAGGCTGGAGTCTGCTTCCTCAGCCAGTATTGATTTTTTCACAGCAACTAGCCCGAAAAGGCCCTCGTTTTAAACCACTCTGCCAAACTCGCAAAGCTAACGTCACAGTTGCTATATTTTAATGAGCTTTCTTTTCTCATATAAGCTTTGAATTGAAATTCAAGCTTGTGAAACTTTGGAATATAGAAAATACAAAATAATAATCCATCATTTTCCTACACAACGTGGGTCAACCAAATTTTTCAGTTTCAAATATTCTCCAGACCTTTTTTTGGGTTAGATTTTTTAAAACAGTTTTTTGTTCTTTCAAGCCAATGACCTAAAAGCAAAGATTGTCGAAGAGTTTTAACGATTCCCAGCTTTGATCTCAAAACCAGCTCCGCAACAGCGTAAGTTCACTTATGTTTTTAGTCCTCATAAAAGAACCTTCTTCAATCGGCTCATCATCAAGTTTGCTCTACAAAAACAATTACGGTAAAAAAAACATCTCAATTCACTTACCTGTCATTTCCCGTTTTCCCTGGCTTCGTTTCCAAAAGATTTTAACTCTCTTTTGTCGGTTGGTTTTTGAGCAGAGGCCGCCACGTTCTAATTTTTCAAGATACAAAATCATTTCCCATAATGCGTTTGATTTCAATATTATTTCCCTTTTTGCTCATCCGAATACAGCAAAATGTTCATTTGGCTTTCTTGAGGCACTAACACCATGCAGTCCTCTGTGAAGACGACACCCAGCTTCCAGGTTTTTTGCCTCTGCCATTTTGTCCGTGCAGCGATAACACACAACTTGATCTAGGCATCCCACTGAAGAATAAGCTGGCCGGCAGGCTCAACGCCCCGGCAGAAATGTGTCATAACCCCCTGTCAATTGTTAACGTGCGCACGTGCAGCCCCGCCCCCCATGTGATGATTAATAATGCAAGTATTTTTGTTGTGTTTGTTTTGGCTGTCCCAACCCTCTGCGCCACCTCAGAGTCACTGCACCCACGCCCCGCTCATAATTTCCGACCCCCGTCCACAGCCATAGCCCGGCCGCCCCCGCCGCAGCCCCCGCACCCACAATCCACAGGGAGCAGTCAATGTCCAAGTCGTCAAGAGGTAACCCACCGGAGGAGACACGCACTGCGGCCGATCACTTCGTGGTGTTTCATTGGCGGCCTGTTTTTGAATCTAACATACGCAGGACAAACACCTACCTAAGCCCCCCTACTGATCGACATAATTGCTTAGTCTGGCGGAGCCGGCCCGGGGAGGAGCTCTCCCCTCCGAGGGCACCACTCCGTCCTAACGACAGCCCCCATGGACTTCGCCGATACAGGTGACCCCGACGGAAGTAAACCAAGGCCACAGACGCGGAGAGACCTCGAAATTGAGTCACCGAAGAGAGCAGGGCTATGAAGGGCCACAGAATATGAGAACCTTTTTTTAAATGCGGACATGGGAAATGAGGATGAATTTAGATGATGCTACGGATTTCCATTTCGTCTGAGACACATGACAGGGCTGTACTCTACGCTCCTTCATAATATACCTGGC
>CM031601.1:57972672-57990213 GCA_018398815.1 Conus ventricosus
AAGGTTTGTGAGCGTGTCATTTTCATTATTTTCCAAATTTTTGGCAATTTCCTTAACCTTTTAATACCGGAAAAAATCCATAAGCTTTAATTTAAAAAAGTTCCCTTTAAAGGAAGAAATTTCAACCCTTTTTTAATTCCCCCTTTCAAGGAATTAGGGTTTAATTTCTAACTTTTTAGCCCTCTCCTGAAAACCGCTGCTTTGTTTCAAATTCGTTTTACTAGAATTATCCCATAGCGTGGACGCATGATTAATTAGAGATAACATACTTATGTGCATGATTTTTTTTTTTTTACAATTGGAGATTCAGAAAATGTTTTGTTTATTTTATAATTGATAAATTCTTTTGGAAATACGTTTTCCAAGATCGGTAAACTGCTCATACCACGTTAAAACATTATCACTAATAACCCCTAGTGCTTTATCTGATGTTACCTCTTCGATGTTTTTGGTCCTTGACATATAGTGGTGTTAACGGAGACCTCAGTTTCTGCCGGTTTTTGCCGTGTAGTCACATACATGCATTCAGGGACATGTGGTTCATCTCGATCCGTTTAGTCAATCTATCGATGTTGTTCTGAGGGTTTTATGCTTTGAATGGATCAACTGGCTTTCAAACGAAATGTCTTAAGAAGGAAGTGTATTGTCAAACCGTTTGTATGGTTGCACGTGCGTCACCAAAACTGCCATTTCTTCCCCATTTAGGCCGTCCTGTTTTGCACAGACTGCTGTGTTAGAGAACAACCTTGTGGTTAAGTGGGTAGTGCACCTGCCTATGAAGCGAGAGGGAGGTTTGATTCTCTTACAGGGTGTTTTGTTAGTGTTGGTGGTGATGGTGGTGGTGGTGGTGGTGGTGGTGGTGGTGTGTGTGGTGTGTGTGTGTGTGTGTGTGTGTGTGTGTGTGTGTGTGTGTGTGTGTGTGTGTGTGTGTGTGTGTGTGTGTGTGTGTGTGTGTGTGTGGTGCGTGCGTGCGAGCGTGCGTGCGTGTGAGTGTGTGTGTGTGTCACGGATGTTAAAATATGTCTGTGGTGGGTGTGTGTGTGTGTGTGTGTGTGTGTGTGTGTGTGTGTGTGTGTGTGTGTGTGTGTGTGTGTGTGTGTGTGTGTGTGTGTGTGTGTGTGTGTGTGTGTTGTGTGTGTGTGTGTGTGTGCGTGTGTGTGTGTGTGTGTGTGTGTGTGTGGTGTGTGTGTGTGTGTGTGTGGGTTCGGGTTCCGCACTTTGCACTAGACTGTAAGTGGAGCTGTGACAGTCGTGTGGATGAGAAGAGGCCCAAGTACCCTGTGTAGTATTCACCTTCCGCAAGATCAGAAGAAACCCAGACCTCGCGTGTAGCATTCACCTAGCGCGACATCAAAAGAAACCTAGACCCTGTGTGTAGCATATATGTAGCACATCATCAGAACAAACTCAGACCCTGTGTGTAGCATACATCTAGCGCAACATCAGAAGAAACCCAGGCCCCATATGTAGCATACATCTAGCGCAATATCAGAAGAAACCCAGACCCCGTGTGTAGCATATACCAAGCGCAAGATCAGAAGAAACCCAGACCCTGCGTGGCATACACCTAGCGCAACATCAGAAGAAACCCAGACCCCGTGTGTAGCATACACCTAGCGCAACATCAGAAGAAACCCAGACCCCGTGTGTAGCATACACCTAGCGCAACATCAGAAGAAACCCAGACCCCGTGTGCAGCATACACCTAGCGCAACATCAGAAGAAACCCAGACCCCGTGTGTAGCATACACCTAGCGCAACATCAGAAGAAACCCAGACCCCATGTGTAGCATACACCTAGCGCAACATCAGAAGAAACCCAGACCCCGTGTGTAGCATACACCTAGCGCAACATCAGAAGAAACCCAGACCCCATGTGTAGCATACACCTAGCGCAACATCAGAAGAAACCCAGACCCCATGTGTAGCATACATCTAGCGCAACATCAGAAGAAACCCAGACCCCGTGTGTAGCATACACCTAGCGCAATATCAGAAGAAACCCAGACCCCATGTGTAGCATACATCTAGCGCAACATCAGAAGAAACCCTGGCTCCGTGTTTAGCATTCACCTAGCGCAACATGAGAAGTGTTCCCTACAAAATGCTATTTTAAAAATTGACACTGAGAAAGAATTAAAAACACAGGAAATATGTAAGTGGCCCATTACCGTGGCGACACGATCTTTCCAGAGACAGCAGTCAAAACGTCACCCAGAGGAATCTGTTATGACAATGAATACAATGCAGCTTGTATCAATGGTAATGTCAATGAATACAATGCAGCTTGTATCAATGGTCATGTCTGTTATGACAATGAATACAATGCACAGTTTGTACCAATGGTAATGTCTGTTATGACAATGAATACAATGCAGTTTGTATCAATGGCAATGTCGGTTCTGACAATGAATACAATGCAGTTTGTATCAATGGTAATGTCGGTTATGACAATGAATACAATGCAGTTTGTATCAATGGTCATGTCTGCTATGACAATGAATACAATGCAGCTTGTATCAATGGTCATGTCGGTTATGACATGAATACAATGCAGTTTGTATCAATGGTAATGTCGGTTATGACAATGAATACAATGCAGTTTGTATCAATGGTTATGTCGGTTATGACAATGAATACAATGCAGTTTGTATCAATGGTGCATGTCTGTTATGTACATCATGAATACAATGCAGTTTGTATCAATGGTAATGTCTGTTATGACAATGATACAATGCAGCTTGTATCAATGGTAATGTCGGTTATGACAATGAATACAATGCAGTTTGTATCAATGGCATGTCGGTTATGACAATGAATACGATGCAGTTGTATCAATGGTAATGTCGGTTATGACAATGAATACAATGCAGTTTGTATCATATGGCAATGTCGGTTATGACAATAATACAATGCTGCTTGTATCAATGGCAATGTCGTTATGACAATGCATACAATGCAGCTTGTATCAATGGTAATGTCGGTTATGTCAGTGAATGCAATGCAGCTTGTATCAATGGTAATGTCGGTTATGTCAATGAATAACGTGCACAGTTTGTACCAATGGTAATGTCGGTAGACAAAGAATACAATGCAGGGTTGTATCAATGGTCATGTCGGGTTTTGACAATGAATACAATGCACAGTTTGTACCAATGGTAATGTCGGTTATGCAATGAATAGAATGCACAGTTTGTATCAATGGTAATTCGGTTATGACAATGAATACAATGCACTTTGTTTCAATGGTAATGTCGGTTATGACAATGAATACAATGCAGCTTGTATCAATGGTCCTGTCGGTTATGACAATGAATACAATGCAGTTTGTATCAATGGTCATGTCTGTTATGACAATGAATACAATGCATTTGTATCAATGGGAATGTCGGTTTAGGGACAATGAATACAATGCAGTTTGTATCAATGGAATGTCGGTTATGACAATGAATACAATGCAGTTTGTATCAATGGCAATGTCGGTTATGACAATGAATACAATGCAGCTGTATCAATGGCAATGTCGATTATGGAAATTTGAATACAATGCAGCTTGCATCAATGGTCATGTCGGTTGTGACGGGTCTCCGACGCTCCCCTCGTTAAAAAAATATGATTTCATATTCAGGGATGCAGGGATTTATAGACAGAAGTTTTACGCTTTCACAACCAAAATGCCTCTCGCATAGGCACACGCACTCTGTCACTCAATTCGGGCCCGCACAAAGGTGACGGAAACCAAAACATTTCATAGAAAATAATCAACTTTTATTCAACTTGACTCCGAGCCCCCACCCGTCACTACACAACACAACTATCTGTATCATACAAAAATTGAAAACGCATACAGACAATTTCATAAATCGCATCCCCGTTCTTCAGTTTTTCTTACTTAGCCAGGAAAGACAATATTCCACTATTCTGTTTGCACATTTATAACCTTAAGAGAAAATAAACGTCCATAACTTGCCAGCTTTCCCTTGGTTGACCGTCAGTTTCTTTCATCCCACTGTGCGACTACGAGCTGAAGCTCCCAAACCCGTTGTGTCCTCCCGATTGGCCAAATCCCAGTTGGGGGACACTGGCAACGTATTTGAGTCGCACCCTCGCACTGAGTTTCCCGGACTCCACCACACTTCGCCCTCTCCACAGAAAGGGCCCTGTCGGCCTCTCCCACAGGTCTTCTCTGCTGCAAAACCCACCTTGTCTGGCAGCTCCCTGTCTGGGCTCCACGGGTTGACACGTCTGCTGTCGACCGTCCCCACACGGGAGACAATTCTTCTCGTCGTCGGCTCCGAGGCTACAGCAACCTCCACTGTCATACGTCCCCACCCAGGAGACAACGAGGCGACAGCTAACCTCTGCTTTACGCTGTATTTTCTTGAGCCCTCAGCAAGACGGCGAGTTCATTTTCCCCTTTAATGAGTCACACACTTCCTGGTTTTCCAAGCACCTTATATTCGTTCTCAAAGAAAGAGAAAACCCCGAGTTTAACTGGCTCAACCAATGGAATCACTGGCACACAAAAATCACACGATTTGTACCAATAAATCCCCAAGTTATTTTTATTCCACCAATGGAATCACTAGTCACCTACACATACACACACACCAAAAGCTGCTAGCGCCAACAAAGACTTGGGCCCCCGTGGTTAATGCATAACCTCCTATTAAAAATCATGTTCGATTCCCCCAAGCTACCCATTGAATTTACACCCTAGACCTCTCTTCCAGCCATGACTGATGCTTCAAGTATTTACTCCCTCTATAGACAACAAGGCGCAAACCACTCGATAGGCCGCAGCCTTCCATTCATTCCTCAGAACGGAAACGACTGAATGGTCGCTTGTACTCTGCCGGGCAGGCTGACGGTCACCTTCCCGTGACGGTCACCTGACACGATGCCTTTCCTTCGGGCCCCCACTGGAGAACCCAGTGAATAGCCAGCCAGTGGTCGGACTGGACACTCCTTACTCAGGACCGGCAGGTCGGCAAACTCCTGTCATATCCCTCGGCATGCGAAACATTCCCAGCACTCTCCCCCTTCAGTATACGACTCAGGGTATCCCCCCCTGGTGATGCCTGAATTCGCACACTTGAAGACCCAAGGAACGTGTCCCAACAACAGCAACTACCCTTAATTTGCCTAAATGCTCGAGACCTTCGCCGACTCATTACACCCCCGTACCTAAGAATGTTGTTCCAATCAACATTTTCTCCAGACGAGTTCTCAGATTGGATAAAACAAACTCAGTTTGCATGGGTCGATATAACAGTGCTATCCCTAGCTTCAAGACTCACTTCCATCAACATCTCTAACATGGATAATGTACCCAATTAAAACCAATAAATCAATTAGATAATCCATAGATCACTCTTGGTCTCATAAACAACTGTGCACAACATTTAACGCTAAACTGGCCCACATATAATCCAACTCTCTCTATAGCATTAGCTATCAGCATGTCCATACATATTAATTAATCATTCCATTCACTTCTAAAATAGCACAACCGGATTTACCACAACATCCAAATTCAGGTGTGTGGCCAGCCTTCTAACAATCAAAATCAATTCAGGCGTGTGGCCACAATCCACTAACAGATCAAATTCAGGCGTGTGGCCCCACACACGCTCTCACACCCAATATGCAAATAAACCCCTTATCATGATGTCACAAAAAAAGACATTTTCACACTTTACCGATCAGTGAACAGAAACATAAGCAACCAGATATCAACCAGAAAAATCATAAATCATAACACACGAGCATGCACTCACCATATGACAATAAACAAAAGCAACACCCAAACTGATAACCATTATAAAAAATTAAAACAACAAATGAATAAGACTCAACCCACCCCACGAGGGGCACGCCAATCAAAATAACACAACCAGCCAGCTACATTATTTACAGGGTAGCTGACCGTAACAGATGACTGCTCACACCCACCACCACAATCACAGCAGCCCGTAGGCATTGCTCCTACCCATTGTTCTATTCTGTTGTTCACACTACAACAGCAACACCCGGAGGCATTACTCCAACTCTTGACCTACTCCTGCCCCTCTCAATCTTGACCGCCTTTTGGTTGGCTCGCCAATAGCACCTGGGGCAATAGTTTGCGCATTCCAGGCTTTACAATAGGCAGCGCACCTTTCACACAGTTTAGTCCTAAAGGAGCGCGTGAAAATCTGCGCGATCCTCTTTTACCCTGTCGCACCCATTCACTGTGACGACGATCATCTCCCCTTTTCAAAATTTTAAATGAGATGATCCCCCCACTCATCCTATGCGAATCGTTTTTCCCTCTCTCTGAGAAATTCCTTGGTTCGAACCCCGCTCATGGCCTATCCCCCACTACTTGAGAGCCTTATTTTCGTTCCTTTTTCCAACACTGGCTCGTCTGCTCCGTGAGCTGACTATTCTTGGCATTTCCTAATGATAGCTGGTCTCCTTGACCTTCTTGCCATGCATTATTACTGCCTCCCTGGTCCCAACCCAGCTGCTGGTTCCGTTACTCTGTGGTCCATGTTGGCCCCGCCCCATGAGGTCCGCCACCGTGGCTCCTACATTTCTGGCTGCCACGGCAACGCCAACAACTTTTTGAACCACCCCTACGGCCACCATGGCCCACGGCACCGCCACGACGACCACCTCCATGGCCTACAGCACCCCCACTACGACCTATTCATGGTCTACTGCACCACCCCCACGGCCACCTTCATGGCCTACACTAGCTCTACTGCTAGCGGCGCCTGTGCACTCCACCGGCGTTCTGTTTACTTTCCTACCCTGCACTGCCCTTGCTTTTCCCCCCTTGACTGGGAGCCTGGTTAGGCTTCGGGAGGATGTACCTACCCCCCAACAAAGCTGGATAGGGAAGAGTTTTGCACTGCTGCAGTGAGAGTAAATCCTGACAAACTCGACTCTACTTTGACACGGGCCAAAGGTAGCCGATTAATTCTTTCCCTCTGCATATCGCACGCAGGTGGTTCCCCGGTATAGTCTGCCTCTCTCACAAAACCGGGCTCTACCATTGCCGCTAGGGGTCAGTCCTGTACTAACAAGCAGGTCACCGGCCTTCCCCTTTACTACTGCCCTAGTTAGTTGGGGTGGCACCTGCCTTCCTGTTGAATTGTATCAACAGCAACAACTGAGTGTATTCGCACTCCGCTACAGTCCCTTTGGCGTATGGGCCCTCTCGCCCAATTTGAAAAATGTGCGTTCACTCTAACATTTTCTTGATCCCACTGTTGCCACGGGACTTAGAATGCGTTTCTAACTGCGGTCTCGCCTCCCGTTTGTAGGGAGTCGGCGATCACTACCCCGACTGTGTGGTCTGGGCTTACGGGGTCGACTGGTTCGATCCCTTCATCCCATTTCGCTGATCATGGGCAGATTCATACCTGTCTGCAATTTTCACTAAACTCCTCTAAACTTCCCAATTCTCTTTCCGCCAAAAATACGGTGAGATCCTTCCCACACGTGGAGAGAATTTGCTCCTTAACGATCTCCCCCCAAAGATTCAAAAGTTTGTTCGATGTTCCCTAACCTTATCCATTTGTCAAAGAGAGCCCTAAGCCGAATAAAGGACTGTACGTGCGTCTCACCTGATTTACGAACGGTTTTCTCTGAACAATTTCCTATATCTATCGCGGTTTACTTGATACCTCTGAAACAAAGCCATCGCGCACACGACTCATAATCTGTCTGTTTTTCCCGGGGGTAAGCAGAAAAAAGCATCCCCAGCTTTTGGGTTTTCAGCAGCGCCGACAAATTTGTGGCCCACCGTTCTTCGGGTAAGCCCTGATCCTTTGGCAATCCTTTCAAATTGCGAATGAAATCCTCTAAATGGTCCGGATTATCATCGAACCTTGGCATATTGATCAAGGGACTGACATGTGGTGCAAAGTTCACTTGAGGATTTTGGTCCCCGTCCCGTTCTTTCTCCAATTTTAATTTTTTTAACTCAAACTGCCTTATTCCCTTCTTTCTCTTTCCTCTCTTTCCCGTTTTTCTTTTCTCTCTCTTCTCTTTCCCGTTCTCTTTCTCTCTCTTCTCTTTTCCCCTTCTCTTTCTCTCTCCTCCTTTCCCGTTCTCTCTCCTCCTTTTCCCGTTCTCTTTCTCTCTCCTCTTTTTCCCGTTCTCTTTCCTCTCCCCTCTCTTTCCCGTTCCTCTCCTCCTTTTCCCGTTCTCTTTCTCTCTCCTCCTTTTCCCGTTCCCTTTCTCTCTCCTCTTTTTCCCGTTCTCTTTCTCTCTCCTCTCTTCCCGTTCTCTCTCCTCCTTTTCCCGTTCTCTTTCTCTCTCCTCTTTTTCCCGTTCCCTTTCTCTCTCCTCTTTTTCACCTTTTTTCTTTTCTCTTTTGTTCTCCCGTTCCTTTGTATTTTCTGGGCCTCGATTACACGGGGCCATTCTCATCTACATATGCCTCAGTTCGGACCCTTCAGTCCTAAAGCTTTTTCCCTTTTTCTAAGAGGCCATCTTTTTCAGCGGACCCATTGTCTCAGCACCCTCTTCAGTCGACATTTCTGAAGCTATCTAACCCTCGATCACTAGTTAATCAACCACAGTAACAAGCGAGATATCTACCGATTTACTCGTAAATAAGCGATCAAATTAATAGTTGTTTCTACACACAATCAACCTCAACGGCAACCAAATTAAGCCCGTTCAAACAACAGGCACAGTCATGAAAAAAAAAGATCAAAACAATCACACATGACTAACGTCTTTCCAGTAAGAAAAAAAATCTAGGTTTTCACAATTACGACAATTTTCAAATCCCTTGTAATTGAACAAAACCCAGAAATCAAAATCACTTATGGCTCATTTATGTTCATCCCGACGAGCCCCCAATTTGAGAGGGGCCCGACGCTCCCCCTCGTTTAAAAAATATGATTTTCATATTCAGGATGCAGGGATTTATGACAGAATATTTACGCTTTACAACCAAAATGCGCTCTCGCTTAAAGGGACCACGCACTCTGTCATCTCACATCGGGCCCGCACAAAGGTGACGGGAAACCAATAACATTCATAGAAAATAAACAACTTTTATTCAACTTGACTCCGAGCCCCCACCCGTCACTACACAACAACAACTATCCTGTATCATACAACAATGTAAACAGCATACAGACAATTTCATAAATCGCCCTCCCCTGTTCTTCAGTTATTCTTACTTAGCCCGGAAAGACAATATTCCACTATCTGTTTGCCCCACTTATAACCTTAAGAGCAAATAAACGTCCATAACTTGCCAGCATTCCTTGGTTGACCGTCAGTTCTTTTCATCCCACTGTGCGAAATACGAGCTGAAGCTGCCACACCGATAGGCCGCAAACCTTCCATTCATCCTCAGAACAGGGACGACTGAATGGGCGCTTACTCTGCCGGCAGGCTGACGGTCACCTTCCCGTGACGGTCACCTGACACGATTCGCCTTTCCTTCAGGCCCACTGGAGAAACCATGAATAGCCCGCCAGTGGTCGGACTGGACACTCCTCTACTCAGGACCGGCAGGTCGGCAACTCCTTGTCAATAAACCCCCGGACATGCGAAACACTTCCAGCAACTTCCCCCCTTCAGTATACGACTCAGGGTATCCCCCCTGGTGATGCCTGAATTCGCACCCTTGAAGACCCAAGGAACGTGCTCCCACAACAGCAACTAACCCTTAATTTGCCTAATGCTCGAGAACCTTCGGCCGACTCATTACATCGGTTAGTCAGTGAATAAAATGCAGCTGCTCAATGGTAATGTCGGTTATGTCAATGAATGCAGCACAGTTGTACCAAGGTAAGTCGGTTGGACAATGAACACAATGCAGGTTGTAAAACAATGGTCATGTCGGGGTTTTGACAATGAATACAAAGCACAGTTTGTACCAAAAGGTAATGTCGGTATGACAAAAGAATACAATGCACAGTTTGTATCAATGGGAATGTCGGTTCTGACAATGAATACAAAGCAGTTTGTATCAATGGTCATGTCGGTTATGTCAATGAATACAGTGCACAGTTTGTATCAATGGTAATGTCGGTTATGACAATGAATACAATACAGCTTGTATCAACGGTAATGTCTGTTATGACAATGAATACAATGCAGTTTGTATCAATGGTAATTTCTGTTATGACAATGAATACAATGCAGCTTGTATCAACGGTCATGTCTGTTATGACAATGAATACAATGCAGCTTGTATCAATGGTAATGTCTGTTATGACAATGAATACAATGCAGTTTGTATCAATGGTAATGTGGGTTATGACAATGAATACAATGCAGTTTGTATCAATGGTAATGTCGGTTATGACAATGAATACAATGCAGTTTGTATCAATGGTAATGTCTGTTCTGACAATGAATACAATCCAGTTTGTGTCAATGGTCATGTCGGTTATGTCAATGAATACAGTGCACAGTTTGTATCAATGGTAATGTCTGTTATGACAATGAATACAATGCAGTTTGTATCAATGGTTTATGTCGGTTATGACAATGAATACAAAGCAGTTTGTATCAATGGTAATGTCGGTTATGACAATGAATACAATGCAGCTTGTATCAATGGTAATGTCGGTTCTGACAATGAATACAATGCAGTTTGTATCAATGGTCATGTCGGTTATGTCAATGAATACAGTGCACAGTTTGTATCATGGTAATGTCGGTTGTGTCAATGAATACAGTGCAGTTTGTATCAATGGTCATGTCGGTTTAAACAATGAATACAATGCAGTTTGCATCAATGGTAATGTCGGTTATGACAATGAATACAATGCAGCTTGTATCAAAGGTAATATCGGTTATGACAATGAATACAATGCAGTTGTATCAATGGTAATGTCGGTTATGTCAATGAATACAGTGCACAGTTTGTATCAATGGTAATGTCGGTTGTGTCAATGAATACAGTGCAGTTTGTATCAATGGTCTGTCGCTTATGACAATGAATACAATGCAGTTTGTATCAATGGTAATGTCGGTTCTGACAATGAATACAATGCAGTTTGTATCAATGGTCATGTCGGTTGTGACAATGAATACAATGCAGTTTTTATCAATGGTAATGTCGGTTATGTCAATGAATTCAGTGCACAGTTTGTACCAATGGTATGTCGGTTATGACAATGAATACAATGCAGGTGTATCAATGGTCATGTCGGATGTGACAATGAATACAATGCACAGTTTGTACCAATGGTAATGTCGGTTATGACAATGAATACAATGCACAGTTTGTATCAATGGTAATGTCGGTTATGACAATGAATACAATGCAGTTTGTATCAATGGTAATGTCGGTTGTGACAATGAATACAATGCAGTTTGTATCAATGGTAATGTCGGTTGTGACGATGAATACAATGTTGTTTGAATCAATGGTAATGTCGGTTGTGACTGTGAATACATTGTTCTTTGAATCAATGATGTCACTTTTGATGAAGAATACAATGCAAAATCTGTATCAATGGTAATGTCGGTTGTGACTGTATCGATGGTAATGTCGGTTGTGAGGATGAATACGATGAAAATCGGTATCGATGGTAATGTCGGTTGTGAGGATGAATACGATGAAAATCGGTATCGATGGTAATGTCGGTTGTGACGATGAATACAATGCAAAGTTTATATCGATGGTCATGTGTTTTGATTTCAACCTTTTCCCAGAGAACAGCGAAAATATCACTGCTAGATATATTTCTGCTCCCTCCCCGCTTTTTTCCCTGCCCTCCTGTCTGCCCCTACCAACTTTAACCCTATCCCTTCACGTGCACGCGTGCACCACACACACACACACACACACACACACACACACACACACACACACACCACGTCCTCTTGCACAGGCATGCACGCACGCATACACACACACACACACAACACAACACACACACACACGCACACACACACACACGCACACACAATCCCCTTCTGGTAACCTTTCGCATTGATAAAAACCAGACAGCTCGAAGAGAGCTGCATAAGTAAGGACCAGCGGGGCAGACAGGCTGACATTTTCAAATGGCGGAGATTTATGTATATAACGGACTGGGCAGTGATACAGCGGCTGGTTCTCTCCATCATCAGCCAGGCTTTTGGTGTCCTCGCTCTTTTCCCTTGGTACCACTGGTACCCTGGTTACCTTCTGTTTCCTTCTGTCGTTCGACTGGTGTCCGTGCAGTGCTGGGTATCTCTTCCCGCTGTCCTCTTGGTGCGCTATTGTTATTCTGGCCAGTAACAACGTAGTGCTGGATATCTCTGTCACAATGTAGAGTTGGATATCTCTGTCCACCGCCCTTTTTGGTGTGTTCTTGTTGTTCTGGGTGGTAACAGTGTAGTGTTGGATGTCTCTTTTCACTGCTCTTTCTGGGTGTCCTGGTCATTCTGAGTAAGAACATTGAAGTGTTGGATATCTCTGTCAACCACAGATTTGAGGTGTTCTTGATTATTCTGGCTGGTGACAATGTAGTGTTGGATATATCTCTTGTCACTACCCTTTTAGGGTGTTATTCATACCCTGGGTGTGACGGTGTAGTGTTGAGTATCTCTGATAAAGGCCCTTTCGGGGTGTTCTGATATTCTAGGTGGCACCAACGTAGCGTTGGATATCTCTTTCCACTACCCTTTTAGGGTGTTCTTCATATCCTGGTGCAACAGTGCAGTGTTGGATATCTCTGTCAACGGCCCTTTTAAGGTATTACTGATATTCTGGCTGACAGCAGTGTGGTGTTAGATATCTCTTTTCATTGCCCGTTTAGAATGTTCATATTTTGGTTGCTAACAATGTAGTGTTGGATGTATCTATCCACCACCCATTTGCATGGTAGCAGTGTTGTGTTGGATATCTCTTTTCATTGCCCGTTTAGAGTGTTTATATTTTGACTGGTAACATAGTAGTGCTGGATATATCTTTCCACCGCCCTTTTGGGTGGTAGCAGTGTAGTGTTGGATATCTCTTTCACTGCTCTTTTAGGGTGTTGCTGATATTCCGGGTGGTAAGAATGTAGTGTTGGATATCTCTATCAACTGCTCCTTTGAGGTGTTCTTGATATCCCGGGTGGTAAGAATGGAGTGTTGGATATCTCTGTCAACTGCTCCTTTGGGTGTTCTTGATATCCCTGGTGGTAAGAATGTAGTGTTGGATATCTCTGTCAACTGCTCCTTTGGGGTGTTCTTGTCATTATGAGCGGAGTCAGTGTAAGGTCAGTATCCTGATGCTCTCCGTCAAGGAAGCAGTGCCTCAATCTACATCTATTGGTTTGTTTGTCTGTTAGCAATATCACGTGAATACTACAAAACGATTGTAGCCAGTCTTGGAGGAGGGATAGAATGTGGTCCAAGGATGAATTCATTACATTCTGGGTGCAGATCCATAGCAAAGACTTCTGGTATGAGCTTTCTCGAGTGGTCTCTGGCTCATCTTCAAAATAGCCTGTAGGTCTAAGTCAAAGGTCAATGTCCTGTTCGCCGTTTGTTATTGTTATGCTCATCTTTCCGCTAGCTGCTTTACAGTCGAATAAGACTTTTTCTCACGGCGATTGAGTGTTCTTAAAGCTCTGGTGAAGTTGTTGTTGTGTTTTAT
The DNA here is from genome assembly GCA_018398815.1 of Conus ventricosus. NCBI lineage: Eukaryota > Metazoa > Mollusca > Gastropoda > Neogastropoda > Conidae > Conus > Conus ventricosus. The sequence goes on from CM031601.1 coordinate 57,986,270, forward strand.
GTTTCTTTATTTTAGTGTTTATTATTATTGTAATATATTGCGTTCCGTCCGTGAAGTCTTTGGCATGTCTTTTACCTGTCTTAAGAGATTGATCTTCAAACATAACAGTGTCAGTAATGCGTAAACGTTTCTGCTCTCCTTGTATTAATATTCTAATATGTTTCGCAGGGTCGATGGAGTGCTAGAATTTTTTTTGTTTTTCTGTTCTAAAACTCATTCAACATTTCTGATGGTGTGTTCACTGTGTATCAATATTCCAATCATTTGCTGCTTGCTTGTTCTTTTATATCTTAATTACTTAGGTCGTGTCAGTGCTGTGTCAGACCTTCCTTCTTGCTGTTGTACATAGATATTCTAATATGTTGGTTTTCTCCGCAGACCGGTAAGTGCTACTGCGATTCAAAATGTCACCGTCGTATAACATGTCATCCCTGATGATTTTATGTGCCGGTAGGTTACATATTCATTTCTACTGTGGAAACAAATTGTCGCCATTTGGTGACTCACGGTTTGCGGCTCGGTTTGACTAGAGTCGTGTATCATGTGAGCTATTCCAACAAGGTGGGTAGTGAAGATCAGTATGCCTAAGTGACAATCACTACAGGATTTTAGTTTGACGTCTTATTAGGTCTTTCAAACTTTGTAGACCGAATGGTCATCAGTATTGAAAGGTTAGTAAAGGCCCATGAGGCAGGTCTCCAGGACCACTCGTCTCCGCAAAACAGCGAGAAGACAGACCCACCAATAAGGACTTAATGCAATGTCATACATCATCATTGTCGTCATTATCGTCGTCGTCGTCATCGTCATCATTATCATCAATTATCATCATCGTCGTCAATATCCTCGTCGTCTTTGTCGTCGACACCGAAAGCAAGGAAAACAAGAACAGTCAGGCTTAACAAGACTACTTTCTTTCACCACTACTACGACCACCATCTTTACCACCAGTAGAATGCATCACGGCGTTGTCCAAACTCGAATCATGAACTGACGCTGACTATTAATTACCTCCCCCACGTCACCTTTGCACATCGATATCATATTTGACAGAGACTCGACCCCACTCGTATCTAGCGACAATTTGTTATACAGTGGACATAAATATGCGAGTTGCCAATACAAAATGTCACACTTGTACGGGGTTGACGCTTTGTATCGCAATGTCAGCAAAGACTGTCTTCTTGGGTGACATTTTGAACCGTCATACCGTCTGTGCATTTTTGTATATCCTTGCTTCCTAACCAGCTGAGTATTCCAGCTGCTTGAGCTCATATCAGCGTAGTATTATCAAATATGGTACTGCATCACTCGATGTTCACAACAGAGTTATCCGCATGAAGTTCGTGCTGCTCCGCGCCTGAATACTATGTCGCCATAGTCCAGTGCCACCAGTACTTTTTGTTTGTATGCGTGCATTTCTGTTTACTTGTCCGAGTTGATTTTCCTTCAGAATGTTCACCGGGACCGGAACACTTTTGTTTGCGGCCAGGGGTCTTTTAAATTTGCAAAGTGCACACCGGATCTCGGTTTAACGTCTCCTTTGAAAGACTAGTACTCAGACCACGCACGCGAGTTCTACTGAAAAGGGAAGAATTCGCCCTCGTGAGAGACTGACAAAATTGGTCAGAGGATTGTCTCGCTTCAAGGGGGAGATTGTTTCCATCAGGCCACCAGGGGTGGATATTAGACATCTCTGTTCACTTCGTCTCTCAGTGTTCTATTCCAAACTGTTTGTGCATCGCTGTCTGTTCACTTCCTCTCTTAGTTTTCTACTCGTTTTGGCGTCTCTGTATCTCTCTTCACTTCCTCTCTCCGTATTCTACTCATAGTATCTCTGTAAAGTCATTTTCGCATCCTCACTTCGTGTTCTGCTCGTTCTACTTTCTCTGTGTCTCTGTTCACTCCCTCTCACGGTGGGTTTTTTCCGTTCTAGTGGCTTTATATATCTCTTCACTTCCTCTCGTGGTGTTCTACTCCTTCTTGAGTCTTTATAGCTCTGTCCACGTCCTCTCTTGATGTTCTAAACCCCTTCTGAAGCTTTTATTTCCTGTCCACTTCCTCTGTTGGGATTCTATTCCTTCTTTGGTCTTTATATATCTGTCCACTTTCTCTCTTAATGCTCGTCTACTTCTAGAGACTCTCTGTCCCTGTATATGTCCTCTCTTGGTTTTATACTCCTTCTTGAATCTTTTGTTTCTCAGTCCACTTTGTCGCTTTGTATTATATTCTTTCTAGAGTCTTTCTATATGTGTCCATTCCTCTCTTGATGTTCTGCTCCTTCCAGAGTCTTTATGTCTCTTTCCACTTCTTCTTTTGATATTCTACTCTACCTACTGTCTCTGTACCTCTGCACAATTCTTTTCTTCATCTGTATCTTTCTCCGTATCTCTGTTTACGTCTTTTCCTTGTGTTCTACTTCTGGAAGTGTCTCTATATCACTGTTTATTTCTTCTGTTGGCTTCCTTCTGCTGCCGGCGTCTCTACATCTTTGTTCACTTCCTTCATGGTGTTCTACATTTTATGGTGTGTCTGTATGTCTGTTGACCTTCTTTCTTGAGGTCCTACTCCTTTTAGTGTTCCACGTCTAATAACGTTTCAGTGTCTCTGTGCACTTTGTTCATGTTCTACTCCCTTCTAGAGTCCCTGTGTCTCTCCCCCTCTTTGTTTTTAGCCAGAATGTTTAAAGTTTACCACGGTGAGATTTTTGCATAGCGACCGGTTTTAATCGGGAATGATATATAAAAATGGCGTAAGTGTGCGACTGTTCCTAGCATCCAACCGGCACATGTTGATTTAGAGGTTCTCCGAAAAATGGACAGGATTAAAGGTGAACGCAAGATCTGTATGCATGCATTTAGTCATGCATGAACTGTTACGCAAACTTTATATGCACGCATTTACTCAGGCATGAAATGTTATGCAAGATTTGCTGCACACATTTACTTAGGCATGAACTGTTATGCAAAATTTGTATGCACGCATTTACTTAGGCATAAACTGTTATGCAAGATTTGCATGCACGCATTTACTTAGGCGTAAACTGTTATGCAAGATTTGTAATGCCGCATTTACTCATGCGTGAATCTGCACAGATGAACTCCGAAGAGAACATCTCTCCCGTTCGGGCGACCTCTAGTGGGAATCAAACCGAGGACCTTGAAACAAAACTCTTGCACCTTAACCGTCAGGCTGACTATACCCGGGTGCGAACAGCTAGCCATCTTTATGCTGAAATATTCTGGTCTCTATATCCTGCGTCTGTCTGTCAATAGATAAACTGAAAATGCGCCCAGAGCGAATAGCTTGTCGCATTCTCAGCAGTTAATATGACTCATTCTCTCACCCTCTCACCCCTTACTATCAATATGTTTTTCCGCTTGGTCGATAAACATTTCTTGTTAACTGTATAGGAAGTTTTTCGGCCGAGTTCCGTATAAACGTCAAATGGACGTACCTATTGTAAAAATGTGAATAGGGGTACAGATCCATCTGCTTCTCTTTTTCCAAGCTTGAGTTGAGCAGATGATACTCGAAAAGAAATCTTTCAGAGGTTAGTTGTGAGAAAGTGAAGTTGTCTGTGCAGAGAAAATTGTCTTTGGCTGTCGAGGGAGAACAGCTGTGTATTTTCGGTGGGTAGTAGAAGGTGGAATTTGGGAGATGTCTGTAGAAGTATGACAGTATGTCTACAGAACTTCCACTTTTTTCTGTCATAGCTATTGCGGTCGAGGATTGGTATTTGGCCGGTGCTGGTGCCCCTTGTAGACCTATTCAGGGGGGAAGCAGCAGACACTGGTGGGAAAACTGAGCTTCCTCTTTTACTGGTGCGGGACAAGAGGAACCCGCAACCAAACCCCCCCCCCCTTTTCTAAGATCCCCGAGTAACCATCCACCTATAAAAAAGGAGGTTTTTAAAATTCAAATTATTGTCATGCTGTAGTGAT
>CM031601.1:57999665-58014665 GCA_018398815.1 Conus ventricosus
ATATACCTCTGAAACAAAGCATCGCGCACCGACTCATAATCTGTCTGTTTTCCGGTGGTAAGCAGAAAAAAGCATCCCTAGCTTTGGGTTGTCAGCAGCGCCGACAAATTTGTGGCCCACCGTTCTTCGGGTAAGCCCTGATCTTTGGCAATCCTTTCAAATTGCGAAATGAAATCCTCTAAATGGTCCGGATTATCATCGAACCTTGGCATATTGATCAAGGGACTGACATGTGGTGCAAAGTTCACTTGAGGTTTTGCGTCCCCGTCCCGTTCTTTCTCCAATTTTAATTTTTCTAACTCAAACTGCCTTATCTCCCTTCTTTCTCTTTCCTCTCTTTCCCGTTCTCTTTCTCTCTCTTTCTCTTTCCCGTTCTCTTTCTCTCTCTTCTCTTTCCCGTTCTCTTTCTCTCTCCTCTCTTTCCCGTTCTCTCTCCTCCTTTTCCCGTTCTCTTTCTCTCTCCTCTTTTTCCCGTTCTCTTTCTCTCTCCTCTCTTTCCCGTTCTCTCTCCTCCTTTTCCCGTTTCTCTTTCTCTCTCCTCCTTTTCCCGTTCCCTTTCTCTCTCCTCTTTTTCCCGTTCTCTTTCTCTCTCCTCTCTTTCCCGTTCTCTCTCCTCCTTTTCCCGTTCTCTTTCTCTCTCCTCTTTTTCCCGTTCCCTTTCTCTCTCCTCTTTTTCACCTTTTTTCTTTTCTCTCTGTTCTTCCCGTTCCCTTTGTATTTTCTGGCCTCGATTACACGGGGCCAGTTCTCATCTACATATGCCTTCAGTTCCGGACCCTTCAGTCCTAAAGCTTTTCCTTCTTCTATGAGGTCCATCTTTTTCAGCGGACCCATTGTCTCAGCACCCTCTTCAGTCGACATTCTGAAGCTATCTAACCCTCGATCAGCTAGTTAATACAACCACAGTAACAAGCGAGATATCTACACGATCACTCGTAAATAAGCGATCAAAATTAATAGTTGTGCTACACACAATCAAACCTCAACGGCAACCAAATTAAGCCAGTTCAAACAACAGGCACAGTCATGAAAAAAAAAGATCAAAACAATCAACACATGACTAACGTCTTTCCAGGTAAGAAAAAAAAATCTAGGTTTTCACAATTACGACAATTTTCAAATCCCTTGTAATTTGAACAAAACCCAGAAATCAAAATCACTTATGGCTCATTTATGTTCATCCGGACGAGCCCCCAATTTGTGACGGGTCTCCGACGCTCCCCCTCGTTATAAAAATATGATTTTCATATTCAGGGATGCAGGGATTTATAGACAGAAGTATTTACGCTTTCACAACCAAAATGCGCTCTCGCATAGGCACACGCACTCTGTCACTCACATCGGCCCGCACAAAGGTGACGGGAAACCAATAACATTTCATAGAAAATAATCAACTTTTATTCAACTTGACTCCGAGCCCCCCACCCGTCACTACACAACACAACTATCTGTATATACAACAATGTAAACAGCATACAGACAATTTCATAAATCGCATCCCCTGTTCTTCAGTTATTCTTACTTAGCCAGGAAAGACAATATTCCACTATTCTGTTTGCACACTTATAACCTTAAGAGCAAATAAACGTCCATAACTTGCCAGCATTCCTTGGTTGACCGTCAGTTTCTTTCATCCCACTGTGCGACTACGAGCTGAAGCTGCCACACCGATAGGCCGCAGCCTTCCATTCATTCTCAGAACAGGGACGACTGAATGGTCGCTGTACTCTGCCGGCAGGCTGACGGTCACCTTCCCGTGACGGTCACCTGACACGATCGCCTTTCCTTCAGGCCCACTGGAGAACCCAGTGAATAGCCAGCCAGTGGTCGGACTGGACACTCCTCTACTCAGGACCGGCAGGTCGGCAACTCTTGTCAATATCCCTCGGACATGCGAAACACTTCCCAGCACTCTCCCTCCTTCAGTATACGACTCAGGGTATCCCCCCCTGGTGATGCCTGAATTCGCACACTTGAAGACCCAAGGAACGTGCTCCCAACAACAGCAACTACCCTTAATTTGCCTAAATGCTCGAGAACCTTCGGCCGACTCATTACATCGGTTATGTCAGTGAATACAATGCAGCTTGCATCAATGGTAATGTCGGTTATGTCAATGAAATGCAGTGCACAGTTTGTACCAATGGTAATGTCGGTTGTGACAATGAACACAATGCAGGTTGTATCAATGGTCATGTCGGTTGTGACAATGAAAACAATGCACAGTTTGTACCAATGGTAATGTCGGTTATGACAATGAATACAATGCACAGTTTGTATCAATGGTAATGTCGGTTCTGACAATGAATACAATGCAGTTTGTATCAATGGTCATGTCGGTTATGTCAATGAATACAGTGCACAGTTTTTTATCAATGGTAATGTCGGTTATGACAATGAATACAATACAGCTTGTATCAACGGTAATGTCTGTTATGACAATGAATACAATGCAGTTTGTATCAATGGTAATTTCTGTTATGACAATGAATACAATGCAGCTTGTATCAACGGTCATGTCTGTTATGACAATGAATACAATGCAGCTTGTATCAATGGTAATGTCTGTTATGACAATGAATACAATGCAGTTTGTATCAAAGGTAATGTTTGGGTTATGACAATGAATACAATGCAGTTTGTATCAATGGTAATGTCGGTTATGACAATGAATACAATGCAGTTTGTATCAATGGTAATGTCTGTTCTGACAATGAATACAATCCAGTTTGTGTCAATGGTCATGTCGGTTATGTCAATGAATACAGTGCACAGTTTGTATCAATGGTAATGTCTGTTATGACATGAATACAATGCAGTTTGTATCAATGGTTTATGTCGGTTATGACAATGAATACAATGCAGTTTGTATCAATGGTAATGTCGGTTATGACAATGAATACAATGCAGCTTGTATCAATGGTAATGTCGGTTCTGACAATGAATACAATGCAGTTTGTATCAATGGTCATGTCGGTTATGTCAATGAATACAGTGCACAGTTTGTATCAATGGTAATGTCGGTTGTGTCAATGAATACAGTGCAGTTTGTATCAATGGTCATGTCGGTTATAACAATGAATACAATGCAGTTTGCATCAATGGTAATGTCGGTTATGACAATGAATACAATGCAGCTTGTATCAATGGTAATATCGGTTATGACAATGAATACAATGCAGTTTGTATCAATGGTAATGTCGGTTATGTCAATGAATACAGTGCACAGTTTGTATCAATGGTAATGTCGGTTGTGTCAATGAATACAGTGCAGTTTGTATCAATGGTCTGTCGCTTATGACAATGAATACAATGCAGTTTGTATCAATGGTAATGTCGGTTCTGACAATGAATACAATGCAGTTTGTATCAATGGTCATGTCGGTTGTGACAATGAATTACAATGCAGTTTGTATCATGGTAATGTCGGTTATGTCATTTGAATTCAGTGCACAGTTTGTACCAATGGTAATGTCGGTTATGACAATGAATACAATGCAGGTGTATCAATGGTCATGTCGGATGTGACAATGAATACAATGCACAGTTTGTACCAATGGTAATGTCGGTTATGACAATGAATACAATGCAAGTTTGTATCAATGGTAATGTCGGTTATGACAATGAATACAATGCAGTTTGTATCAATGGTAATGTCGGTTGTGACAATGAATACAATGCAGTTTGTATCAATGGTAATGTCGGTTGTGACGATGAATACAATGTTGTTTGAATCAATGGTATGTCGGTTGTGACTGTGAATACATTGTTCTTTGAATCAATGATGTCACTTTTGATGAAGAATACAATGCAAAATCTGTATCATGGTAATGTCGGTTGTGACTGTATCGATGGTAATGTCGGTTGTGAGGATGAATACGATGAAAATCGGTTATCGATGGTAATGTCGGTTGTGAGGATGAATACGATGAAAATCGGTATCGATGGTAATGTCGGTTGTGACGATGAATTACAATGCAAAGTTTATATCGATGGTCATGTGTTTTGATTTCACCTTTTCCCAGAGAACAGCGAAAATATCACTGCTAGATATATTTCTGCTCCCTCCCCGCTTTTTTCCCTGCCCTTCCTGTCTGCCCCTACCAACTTTAACCCTATCCCTTCACGTGCACGCGTGCACACACACACACACACACACACACACACACACACACACACACACACACCACGTCCTCTTGCACAGGCATGCACGCACGCATACACACACACACACACACACACACACACACACACGCACACACACACACACGCTCACACAATCCCCTTCTGGTAACCTTTCGCATTGATATAAAACCAGACAGCTCGAAGAGAGCTGCATAAGTAAGGACCAGGGGGGCAGACAGGCTGACATTTCAAATGGCGGAGATTTATGTATATAACGGACTGGGCAGTGATACAGCGGCTGGTTCTCTCCCATCATCAGCCAGGCTTTGTGGTCCTCGCTCTTTTCCCTTGGTACCACTGGTACCCTGGTTACCTTCTGTTTCCTTCTGTCGTTCGACTGGTGTCCGTGCAGTGCTGGGTATCTCTTCCCGCTGTCCTCTTGGTGCGCTATTGTTATTCTGGCCAGTAACAACGTAGTGCTGGATATCTCTGTCACAATGTAGAGTTGGATATCTCTGTCCACCGCCCTTTTTGGTGTGTTCTTGTTGTTCTGGGTGGTAACAGTGTAGTGTTGGATGTCTCTTTTCACTGCTCTTTCTGGGTGTCCTGGTCATTCTGAGTAAGAACATTGAAGTGTTGGATATCTCTGTCAACCACAGATTTGAGGTGTTCTTGATTATTCTGGCTGGTGACAATGTAGTGTTGGATATATCTCTTGTCACTACCCTTTTAGGGTGTTATTCATACCCTGGGTGTGACGGTGTAGTGTTGAGTATCTCTGATAAAGGCCCTTTCGGGGTGTTCTTGATATTCTAGGTGGCACCAACGTAGCGTTGGATATCTCTTTCCACTACCCTTTTAGGGTGTTCTTCATATCCTGGGTGCAACAGTGCAGTGTTGGATATCTCTGTCAACGGCCCTTTTAAGGTATTACTGATATTCTGGCTGACAGCAGTGTGGTGTTAGATATCTCTTTTCATTGCCCGTTTAGAATGTTCATATTTTGGTTGCTAACAATGTAGTGTTGGATGTATCTATCCACCACCCATTTGCATGGTAGCAGTGTTGTGTTGGATATCTCTTTTCATTGCCCGTTTAGAGTGTTTATATTTTGACTGGTAACATAGTAGTGCTGGATATATCTTTCCACCGCCCTTTTGGGTGGTAGCAGTGTAGTGTTGGATATCTCTTTCACTGCTCTTTTAGGGTGTTGCTGATATTCCGGGTGGTAAGAATGTAGTGTTGGATATCTCTATCAACTGCTCCTTTGAGGTGTTCTTGATATCCCGGGTGGTAAGAATGGAGTGTTGGATATCTCTGTCAACTGCTCCTTTGGGGTGTTCTTGATATCCCTGGTGGTAAGAATGTAGTGTTGGATATCTCTGTCAACTGCTCCTTTGGGGTGTTCTTGTCATTATGAGCGGAGTCAGTGTAAGGTCAGTATCCTGATGCTCTCCGTCAAGGAAGCAGTGCCTCAATCTACATCTATTGGTTTGTTTGTCTGTTAGCAATATCACGTGAATACTACAAAACCGATTGTAGCCAGTCTTGGAGGAGGGATAGAATGTGGTCCAAGGATGAATTCATTACATTCTGGTGCAGATCCATAGCAAAGACTTCTGGTATGAGCTTTCTCGAGTGGTCTTCTGGCTCATCTTCAAAATAGCCTGTAGGTCTAAGTCAAAGGTCAATGTCCTGTTCGCCGTTTGTTATTGTTATGCTCATCTTTCCGCTAGCTGCTTTACAGTCGAATAAGACTTTTTCTCACGGCGATTGAGTGTTCTTAAAGCTCTGGTGAAGTTGTTGTTGTGTTTTATGTTTCTTTATTTTAGTGTTTATTATTATTGTAATATATTGCGTTCCGTCCGTGAAGTCTTTGGCATGTCTTTTACCTGTCTTAAGAGATTGATCTTCAAACATAACAGTGTCAGTAATGCGTAAACGTTTCTGCTCTCCTTGTATTAATATTCTAATATGTTTCGCAGGGTCGATGGAGTGCTAGAATTTTTTTTGTTTTTCTGTTCTAAAACTCATTCAACATTTCTGATGGTGTGTTCACTGTGTATCAATATTCCAATCATTTGCTGCTTGCTTGTTCTTTTATATCTTAATTACTTAGGTCGTGTCAGTGCTGTGTCAGACCTTCCTTCTTGCTGTTGTACATAGATATTCTAATATGTTGGTTTTCTCCGCAGACCGGTAAGTGCTACTGCGATTCAAAATGTCACCGTCGTATAACATGTCATCCCTGATGATTTTATGTGCCGGTAGGTTACATATTCATTTCTACTGTGGAACAAATTGTCGCCATTTGGTGACTCACGGTTTGCGGCTCGGTTTGACTAGAGTCGTGTATCATGTGAGCTATTCCAACAAGGTGGGGTAGTGAAGATCAGTATGCCTAAGTGACAATCACTACAGGATTTTAGTTTGACGTCTTATTAGGTCTTTTCAAACTTTGTAGACCGAATGGTCATCAGTATTGAAAGGTTAGTAAAGGCCCATGAGGCAGGTCTCCAGGACCACTCGTCCCGCAAAACAGCGAGAAGACAGACCCACCAATAAGGACTTAATGCAATGTCATACATCATCATTGTCGTCATTATCGTCGTCGTCGTCATCGTCATCATTATCATCAATTATCATCATCGTCGTCAATATCCTCGTCGTCTTTGTCGTCGACACCGGAAAGCAAGGAAAACAAGAACAGTCAGGCTTAACAAGACTACTTTCTTTCACCACTACTACGACCACCATCTTTACCACCAGTAGAATGCATCACGGCGTTGTCCAAACTCGAATCATGAACTGACGCTGACTATTATTACCTCCCCCACGTCACCTTTGCACATCGATATCATATTTGACAGAGACTCGACCCCACTCGTATCTAGCGACAATTTGTTATACAGTGGACATAAATATGCGAGTTGCCAATACAAAATGTCACACTTGTACGGGGTTGACGCTTTGTATCGCAATGTCAGCAAAGACTGTCTTCTTGGGTGACATTTTGAACCGTCATACCGTCTGTGCATTTTTGTATATCCTTGCTTCCTAACCAGCTGAGTATTCCAGCTGCTTGAGCTCATATCAGCGTAGTATTATCAAATATGGTACTGCATCACTCGATGTTCACAACAGAGTTATCCGCATGAAGTTCGTGCTGCTCCGCGCCTGAATACTATGTCGCCATAGTCCAGTGCCACCAGTACTTTTTGTTTGTATGCGTGCATTTCTGTTTACTTGTCCGAGTTGATTTTCCTTCAGAATGTTCACCGGGACCGGAACACTTTTTGTTTGCGGCCAGGGGTCTTTTAAATTTGCAAAGTGCACACCGGATCTCGGTTTAACGTCTCCTTTGAAAGACTAGTACTCAGACCACGCACGCGAGTTCTACTGAAAAGGGAAGAATTCGCCCTCGTGAGAGACTGACAAAATTGGTCAGAGGATTGTCTCGCTTCAAGGAGAGATTGTTTCCATCAGGCCACCAGGGGTGGATATTAGACATCTCTGTTCACTTCGTCTCTCAGTGTTCTATTCCTACTGTTTGTGCATCGCTGTTCTGTTCACTTCCTCTCTTAGTTTTCTACTCGTTTTGGCGTCTCTGTATCTCTCTTCACTTCCTCTCTCCGTATTCTACTCATAGTATCTCTGTATGTCATTTCGCATCCTCACTTCGTGTTCTGCTCGTTCTACTTTCTCTGTGTCTCTGTTCACTCCCTCTCACGGTGTTATTTCCGTTCTAGTGGCTTTATATATCTCTTCACTTCCTCTCGTGGTGTTCTACTCCTTCTTGAGTCTTTATATCTCTGTCCACGTCCTCTCTTGATGTTCTACCCCTTCTGAAGCTTTTATTTCCTGTCCACTTCCTCTGTTGGTATTCTATTCCTTCTTTGGTCTTTATATATCTGTCCACTTTCTCTCTTAATGCTCGTCTACTTCTAGAGACTCTCTGTCCCTGTATATGTCCTCTCTTGGTTTTATACTCCTTCTTGAATCTTTGTTTCTCAGTCCACTTTGTCGCTTTGTATTATATTCTTTCTAGAGTCTTTCTATATGTGTCCATTCCTCTCTTGATGTTCTGCTCCTTCCAGAGTCTTTATGTCTCTTTCCACTTCTTCTTTTGATATTCTACTCTACCTACTGTCTCTGTACCTCTGCACAATTCTTTTCTTCATCTGTATCTTTTCTCCGTATCTCTGTTTACGTCTTTTCCTTGTGTTCTACTTCTGGAAGTGTCTCTATATCACTGTTTATTTCTTCTGTTGGCTTCCTTCTGCTGCCGGCGTCTCTACATCTTTGTTCACTTCCTTCATGGTGTTCTACATTTTATGGTGTGTCTGTATGTCTGTTGACCTTCTTTCTTGAGGTCCTACTCCTTTTAGTGTTCCACGTCTAATAACGTTTCAGTGTCTCTGTGCACTTTGTTCATGTTCTACTCCTTCTAGAGTCCCTGTGTCTCTCCCCCTCTTTGTTTTTAGCCAGAATTTTAAAGTTTACCACTGGTGAGATTTTTGCATATGCGACCGGTTTTAATCGGGAATGATATATAAAAATGGCGTAAGTGTGCGACTGTTCCTAGCATCCAACCGGCACATGTTGATTTAGAGTTCTCCGAAAAATTGGACAGGATTAAAGGTGAACGCAAGATCTGTATGCATGCATTTAGTCATGCATGAACTGTTACGCAAACTTTATATGCACGCATTTACTCAGGCATGAAATGTTATGCAAGATTTGCCTGCACACATTTACTTAGGCATGAACTGTTATGCAAAATTTGTATGCACGCATTTACTTAGGCATAAACTGTTATGCAAGATTTGCATGCACGCATTTACTTAGGCGTAAACTGTTATGCAAGATTTGTATGCACGCATTTACTCATGCGTGAATCTGCACAGATGAACTCCGAAGAGAACATCTCTCCCGTTCGGGCGACCTCTAGTGGGAATCAAACCGAGGACCTTGAAACAAAACTCTTGCACCTTAACCGTCAGGCTGACTATACCCGGGTGCGAACAGCTAGCCATCTTTATGCTTGAAATATTCTGGTCTCTATATCCTGCGTCTGTCTGTCAATAGATAAACTGAAAATGCGCCCAGAGCGAATAGCTTGTCGCATTCTCAGCAGTTAATATGACTCATTCTCTCACCCTCTACCCCTTACTATCAATATGTTTTCCGCTTGGTCGATAAACATTTCTTGTTAACTGTATAGGAAGTTTCGGCCGGAGTTCCGATATAAACGTCAAATGGACGTACCTATTGTAAAAATGTGAATAGGGGGTACAGATCCATCTGCTTCTCTTTTTTCCAAGCTTGAGTTGAGCAGATGATACTCGAAAAGAAATCTTTCAGAGGTTAGTTTGGAGAAAGTGAAGTTGTCTGTGCAGAGAAAATTGTCTTTGGCTGTCGAGGGAGAACAGCTGTGTATTTTCGGTGGGTAGTAGAAGGATGGAATTTGGGAGATGTCTGTAGAAGTATGACAGTATGTCTACAGAACTTCCACTTTTTTCTGTCATAGCTATTGCGGTCGAGGATTGGTATTTTGGCCGGTGCTGGTGCCCCTTGTAGACCTATTCAGGGATGGGGAAGCAGCAGACACTGGTGGGAAACTGAGCTTCCTCTTTTACTGGTGCGGCAGACAAGAGGAACCAGCACACCAAACCACCCCCTTTTCTAATGATCCACTGAGTAACCATCCATCCTATAAAATGGAGTGATTCTATTATCTAAGTTATTGTCACTGCTGTATGTGATGAGCCAGTAATCATTAAGATGAGTGTGTTCGGGTCTGGCTTCTGAAGGAATATGACGTTATGCCTGCATCTTGATCTGCAAGAACAACAATTTCATTGACAGTTTTAACGTACCAAATTATTGATTTCTTTATGAACAAAAAAGGAAAAAGTCTTAAATTGTTATCAATACTTACATGTCTTTTTTCCACTGAACATAATACCTGTTTATGGAGGTTCATATTAGTGTGGCAAATATTGCTCGGAACTATACGCAAAATTCAATTATTCTTGTTCGTGAATTTTCTAATTACTCATGTATGTGGAATCCCAATACCCATGTTTCAGAAGAGTCACACTACCCTTGTTGGAAGAGGTCTTTTTTTTCTGTTTGAAAAGACTTCCATTCCATCACTTTTCTTTACTCTAACTTGCAGCCTTCATTAACCCCTACTGGTGGAGACTTCATTCCTCTCGTTGCCTTCAGTGATTTCTGTTATTCTAACGAGCAGCTTTCATAAACCCCTATTCGTGGAGAATCCATCTCTCTTGTTGTTCTGTGGAGTTAGTGGTGTTCACTCCAACATACCCATAGACATACACAGCTTTGGTAGAGTTGTAGTAAACAAGGAGTAGGTGACATGCGGTTCGAATATTGTGGCAGTATGTAGCAGTAGGGTCAGATCGATGTTCATTGATCATCAAACATTTGTAATGCACTGATGATATACAACTGTAGTGTTAGATCTGGGTTTACTGGTCATCTGGTATGTAGTTGCCGTTTTATCTCTAGGTGGTTACCACCAAACTAGGTGTGTGTCTTCTGTTGGCGACCTTTTGACGCTAAATGCTCTCTCTCTCTCTCTCTCTCTCTCTCCTCTCTTCTCTCTCTCTCTCTCTCTCTCTCTCTCTCTCTCTCTCCTCTCCTCTCTCTCTCTCTCATCACACACACACACACACACACACACACACACACCCTCTCTCTCTCTCTCTCTCTCTCTCTCTCTCTCTCTCTCTCTCTCTCTCTCTCTCTCTCTCTCTCTCTCTCCTCTCTCTCTCTCTCTCTCTCTCTCTCTCTCTCTCCTCTCTCTCTCTCTCTCTCTCTCTCTCTCTCTCTCTCAGTGAGTGTGTGTGTTTTCTGTCTCTCTGTCTGTCTGTCTGTTTCTCTGTTTGTCTGTCTGTCTGCCCGTCTGTCTGTCTGTTTTGTTTTGCTTTGCTTTGTTTTGATTTGCGATGTTTGTTTGGGTTTTTTATTAACCATCTGATCTTCGGTGCCTTGCTAGTTTCATTAATTCCAAACAGCCCATATCGACACCGCAACACACAGCCATATTCAGGAACATTCTGTTGCGGTTCCAGATCCAACTTTTCCCAGGGAGCTATCAAGAGTACAACATCAGGATCTACCAGACGAGAAACTGCTCTTCTTAAGAGTTTTGTCAGTCGTGTTCAGTGGTGCCTGTTCTGATTCATCTGACGATGTGTTCTGAAGTTTAGTGGTAAGCAGCTTCCACTCTCCAGAGGGAGACCCCGTGCAAGTCCATCAAATGACAGTTTACATGACTTTGACTACACTGAACACTGCAGCATAAAGTAATCTCGGGCATGATGGTGGACTGAAAACCAACACTAAGTCTCCACTACAGCTGAGCATGAAGGCCTCATTCCACTGCTTTGACAGAGCAACAGTTGGTTAAAAACAGTAATATTTCCAGATGCTTTGATAAAATAGTGGGGGGGGGGGGGGGGGTTGCCAAGCTTGTGGGACTTCAGGAACTACTTTAAAGCAGCCTTTGTTACAAAGGTCACAGTTTCATTACTTTTTAGTGAGTGAGTGAGCACGGACATGCGCCTGATAAACTGTAACATGCTGGTAAACAATGTGGGAGCGACTAGCTCACCTTGGTGTATCAGACTCCACTGTGTTCTGGAAACCGTAAAGGGTAGCCTGAGAGAACAGATCTGCGATTCCAGAAAATGACATTGTTTCAGCATTTTGGGGCTTGGGCAGGCAACTGTTTGAGGGAGGTCATTTTGTCGTTTGGAAGTAATCACTTAAGCAAACTACTCTTGTGACTATTTATGACTATCTATTTTTCGAGCTAAACATCGTCCATCAACATGGAGAGAAACAAACTATCAGTCGTCTTCAGACTTTTAATTTGCGGTGTTGTTTTGATGACTCATTTTCAGTCATTAATTCTTGCAGAGAGCTGTGACACGCTCACTGTCACTGAAGAGAATCCTGTCGGGGACACCATCACTTGGTCAGACTCTGCTCAACACTGCACGGAGCGCTGGCTCTGGGTCTTCAAAGGCAGATTTTCGAAAGGCGTTGGTATTGTCATAGACATCAATGATATTCGCCTTTTAGATGATGATACGTTGGAGATTTATGAAACTGCTGATTTTCATAGAACCCAGCCCGTAAGGACTTACACTTCCCTTTTCGACAATACCGCCCCAGTTCTGCTCCACAATCACCATGCTGTTATTGTGGCCAACACCTCTAACAGACTGTACAGAGATGGCTTTTCCCGATTCAACTTCAGTGTGTCTGCCCATCCTATAAATGCAATCCCAGCAGATCTTCATAGCGGATTCCACGATATCGGAAGCCGTTACAGATACAACTGTTCCTCCATTTCAGACCTGCCCCTGGCTTTGCGTTGTGACATGGTGAAGCAGTGTGTTGGAGGGGAAGACGAGCAGCAGTGTGATTACCTACAGTCTGGCTGTGGAGACTGGCTACCCCACAAAGACCGCTGCCTCAGGTTTGTTTTCTCCTTTAGGAGATCGAGAGTACACGTCGACGGACTACATGAAAACGCTCCTTTTGTTGCTGAGAAGAACTGCAAGGTTAAGCACCATGCATCTCTCGTGCACGTCCTTGACGACGACGACAAAGCGTTTGTGGAGGAAGTGCTGAAAAGGAGTGGGTTTCAATCCATCATCGTGGGGTTGAAAAAAGTGAGGACCACTACCAAGATGACCCGTGGTCTGTACAGATTCCTGTGGCAGTGGGGAGGCCCTGGGGGCCCCATAGCTTACAGAGAGCAACAGATCCAACGGGAAGGTTTTAATGACAAATGTGCACGTTTAGAAGTCGGCCGTACCAGTGAAATCCGAGGTATTTCATGTACAAGGGAAGGTGCTAGTGGTTACGTCTGTTCTAAACCAAACCCCCAACTTGGACATCATGTTTTCAGTCCCCTGAAGACGATGTCTCTGCCTCCAGCTGATAAAACATTAAACGTCTTTTCAACAAAACAATGTGCTGATCATTCAGTGGTACAAACGTTCCTGTCATGCCCTGAC
Organism: Conus ventricosus; assembly: GCA_018398815.1. Taxonomy (NCBI): domain Eukaryota; kingdom Metazoa; phylum Mollusca; class Gastropoda; order Neogastropoda; family Conidae; genus Conus; species Conus ventricosus. Next base: position 58,012,853 of record CM031601.1, read on the forward strand.
CTCCCTGTCATCACAGACAATGACACATCACTCGAAAAAACTGGAAGTATTGCTGCACTGGCTGACATTGATCACAATCTGACAACAATAGAATTCACAGCTTCAGACAGGTCACTGGCTAAACATTCTGCCGCAAGCCTTTCCCTCTTCCAGTGTCGTTACGGTGAAGGTGTTCACTTTTCCCTAACGTGTGATGGGATCGATGATTGTCCAGATGGCAGTGATGAAGTGGAGTGTGACCAACCCCAAAGTGCTCTCTTCCAAGACATGTTCTTTGCTTGCAAGCAGACACAGCTCATACCTAACGCTCTGCGATGCAATGGACTACTTGAATGTTTGGATGAGAGTGATGAGCAGGAATGTTCGGTCTGCTTTAGGTTCCCTTTTGATCTGCCTTGTCCGCATGTTGGCTGTGTACCAATGCTATATAAAACCTACGCTGAAAACTGCCCAACATCCCCTGCCAGAGAACTGTTCATAAATCTGGAAGAGGCTCAAGTAAGACTGGATGGATATGGAATGTCTAGATTAGCCCCCCTCAGTGCCTGGAGAACCTGTCCAAACACACATTTTCAATGCTTAGATGGATACTGTATCCCAACATTTTTGATGAACAATGGAGAACACGACTGCCCACATGGCGAAGACGAAATGACTCCGTCTGTTGATCTGATCTGCCCAGGATTCTATCGATGTCGCAAAGTACTGAACTGCATCCATCCTGACTATGTCTGTGACGGCGTTCCCCATTGTCCATTCCGTGACGATGAACTGTTCTGCCATCTCAAATGCCCAACTGACTGTCAATGCCAGGGATTGGCCTTTGCGTGCACAGCCATGTTCGACGTACATCTGCATCTTCAGGTTCGGTATCTCGATCTCAGTGGCGTTGTTCGTCCCTCGCTGGTTGACTTGAACGTTCTGGAATATCTCCATTTCTTGAACATTTCCTCATGTCAACTTCAGAACATCACGCTTAAAAATCTGCGCCATCTTCGGATTCTTGATGTGAGCAATAACATCTTCACCAGCCTCACTTCGTTGGGTCTGGAGAAACTAGGCCGACTGCAGTATCTGGATTTATCGCTGAATCCCTTCGCCCGGAATCTGGACTTGAATTTTCCTACTTTTCTCAGAACTGCTGGAGCACTGCAGCTGGAGACGCTGGTCTTGAGGAGCACGGCTGTAGAACATGTGCAGGAAGGAGTGTTTGCTGTTCTTCCACAACTCGTGTCCTTGGACCTGAGAGGAAGTCCCATAGACAGTTTTGACCTCCAGGTGTTCCGGGGCTTGACCAATCTGCGGGTGCTGAAGACGGACAACTCCAGGCTATGCTGTGCACTGCCGGAGTATGCAGTGTCCCGCTGCGAGGCCCCAGTGGACGAACTGTCTTCATGCCATGACTTGCTGAGGTCAGACTTCTTCAGGGTGTTCCTGTGGGTTGTGTCAATCCTGGCCATTACAGGTACGGAAAAGAAAAAAAGAGACATACAGAGAGAAGGGGGAGAGAGAGGGAGATGGGGTATAAGTAATGAAGCATTGGTTTAAATGAATAAGGAAAATAGAAGGAGGATAGAAAACATGGAGAAAGACTGAGATACCTTGAGAGAATGATGGGAGGAGGGAGGGGCAGAAAATGATGGATACGAATAGAGAATAATAAAACAGATGTCAGGAACAGTAAAGATTTCATCACGGAACCTTTGCTGATTAACAGGTAAGACTCTTCGGTTGATTTTTCTGTGAAAGAGTGAAAGTCTTGTCCTGTGATCCTGGTGTTTTAAAGTATAGGCTCCATCGCATGACTTTGTTG
>CM031601.1:58019665-58027165 GCA_018398815.1 Conus ventricosus
GAACAAGTTTAGCAGAACAGGCAATACGTTTGCGGTATCCGATTTGGCTGGGTGTACTGTTTGATTTCTGATCTCCGTCTTCATGTTCTCTCATTCTGTTTATTCTTCGCCTTTGTTTTCTTTTTTCTTTTTGTAAATTGTTTCCGTTGCTTTCATTTTTTTCCTCCTTTCTCTTTATCCGTTTGCTTTTGGGCAAAGCGTAAAAATATAATTACTATGTTGCCAAACAAAAACAAGCAAAAAAAAATTACAAGTTTTATTTGTTTGTTTGATTGTTTTGATTGGCGGCATAGTCATTTTCCTTTGTTTCGTTCCCCGCCCGCAGTCACCTCCCTTTCAGACTAGTTTTGGCATAAGGTTAGAGGATTAATGTCGTTTCGCCTCTTCGAGATAATCATTTTGTCCGCCGTCGTTTCACATATGCTAGTTGCGTCTTTTGATTCCACCGTCCCCCCCCCCCCCCCCCCCCTCTCGTCTCCCCTACCCATCATACTCCTGCTCTTCCTTACCCAACTCCTCATGAATTTGTGTTATTGATGCAGCAATGGGTGCGCGATCGGCAAAGGGTGAAACTTCTTGAATATGCGCGGGAACACATGAGTCGAGAACATAAAAGAGGCCTCAAATATACGCTTAAATATATCAGTCTTCTTCTTCATCTAGAACTCTGGGATTAAACATGAGCATTTTTTTCTTTCGTTTTTTTGCGTCTGTATTCGGCCGTTTTTATTTCCAGCGTTAAAGGAATAAGATTCCAACTTTGGGGATGACATGTAAAAACGATATTGTTATCATAGTGTCAGATGTGGGGTGTTTTTCTTCGTTCGTTTATGTGATGATTGGCTGATGATGCTGAATGTGTAATTCGTCCCACTGGTACACGATGGTTGAATCTTCTAGACAGGTTGTGCGACTCCATGCTTCTGCAAGTTTTGAGGGGTTTTTTTTTGTTTGTTTGTTTTTTGTTGTTGTTGTTGTTGTTTTTTTGCTGTTGCTGCTACTGTTGTTATTGCTTTAGTGTACGCATGCGTTGCACACAAAGCCTCACTTTAGAATCTCACCCGAAGAACTTTGAAGGGGCCTGAAGTCTACACAAACGATAGCTACAAAAAGCAAATCTATAACTTGGCTGTTTAAAGTGAGAACCGAAGTGTCTACACAAATGACAGCTACGAAAAGAAATTCTATAACTTGGCTGTTTAAAACGAGAACCGAAGCCAGGTCCCCTGGACCGACACAGCAGTGCTGCATCCACTTGGCTAACAGACCCCGGACAACCAATAGATAACCGCCAGCCAGGTTGTGAATCGGCCACGAACATGACAGCAATGTAACGGCGTTTCTGTTTCCTTTCTTGTCTTCTTCTTCTTCGTCTTCTTCTTTTTGTTATATTGTCCGTCCTCCAGTGGAGCCCTGCCTGTACAGGTGTTGTTTGCATACTATTGGGCTAGCCAGTCCTAAAGGATGTGTGAAACTTGTTGAGGAGAGTGTCTGTGCGTCATCGTGGGATGAATGATCTGATCCAACACTCCCTCTGTCCGTCAAAAGGCGTTATGTCCGTTTAGGCTGCAGGCCCCAACAAAGCTGTCAAACCCGTGTTTAATTCCTCCGTTTGTTTCCCCTTGGCGGTTTTACAGACCGACTGGTTTATAATAAACACTATGTCAAATCCCCCCCCTCTCTCTCTCTCTCTCTCTCTCTCTCTCTCTCTCTCTCTGTGTGTGTGTGATCTCTGAGTGTGTGTGTGTGTGTGTGTGTGTGTGTGTGTGTGTGTGTGTGTGTGTGTGTGTGTGTGTGTGTGTGTTAGTTCTTTAGTTTAACGTCTATTCACTATAAGTGTTATTAGACGGGGGGGGGGGGGGGGGGGTGCGTGTTCGTGTCGGTGTGCGTGGGGGTGTGCGCGCGCGCGTGTGTGTGTGTGCATGTGTGTGCGTGTGTGTGCGTGCATAATTATGTGTGTGTGTGCGCCTGTGAGTGTGTGTGTGTGTGTGTGTGTGTGTGTGTGTGTGTGTGTGTGTGTGTGTGTGTGTGTGTGTGTGTGTGTGTGTGTGCGCGTGTGTGTGTGTGTGTGTGTGCGTGTGTGTGTGTGTGTGTGTGTGTGTGTGTGTGTGTGTGTGTGTGTGTGTGTGTGTGTGTGTGTGTGTGTGTGAGCGCAAGCGCGAGCGAGAACATGTGTCCGTATATGCGCGCGTGCGTATGTGTGTCTCTGTGCGCGCGCGCGTGCGCCTACATGCATGTGTACATGTGTGTGTGTGTGCGTGCGTGTGTGTATGTGTGTGTGTGTGTGTGTGTGTGTGTGTGTGTGTGTCTGTCTGTCTGTGTGTGTGTGTGTGTGTGTGTGTGTGTGTGTGTGTGTGTGTGTGTGTGTGTGTGTTTACAGATGGCCAGCCGACCGAGTAGAAGCCCTCTTCCAGCATTGTCTCCGCAAGAGGCTGTCAGGGAGGGAAATAACTCTCCACACCGAAGAAACTAACACTCGCGACACAGCGACAGAGAGAAATCAGGAATGGCCCGAAGAAACGGTCAACCGTTCGCCCTGCACATCTACTACAGTCTGAAGTGATGCACGTCCCAAGATGACTCATGGGCCGTCACTGAGTCTGCCAGGAGGAAGAATTTACTTTCCGTTGTCGATTTGGATAAGTGATGTCCTGGAGGGAGGATTTACCTCCCGTTGTCGATTTGGATGAGTGATTTGTCACACCTTGACTTTCTGTTTGTCGTGCATGTTTAAGACCCTAGGGTCGAAACTATAAACGTCTACTCGTGTTCTATGCTTGGTCATCTGGTACTTTTGCATATCGTCTGACCTATTGAAATTTGTGAGTCGAAATTCGCTGCTTCTTGTGTTGTTATCTGTTTGGTCATCTGCAGGGACTTAGTGTTTGACTTGCCGGTTGAAAGCCTAAGTGCCAGAACTTGTGGCTTTATGTTTTGTTCCCTGTTGGGGCATCTTTTGCCTTTTTTCTATGTTTGTTTGTTAGTTTGTTTTCTCTTTGCTTGCAGCTTTAAATCATGCCCAGTGTGGTCTCAAAACTTAGCGGATGCGGTGTAGCGTATATGGACTTGTCCGCACGCAGTGACACCTCCATGATGAAACTGAAACTGTTTGCTTTGTTTTGGGTTTTTGTTTTGTTTTGTTTTGTCTTACCTGATGAAGATAACCGAGTCGAGCCTTGCTACAGTCTGATCGTTCAAAAACTTGTGTCTGTTCTTTCTTTTATTTGTTTGTTTTTGCCTTGCTTGTTGGAGACCACGGTGTTTAACTTTGTGGCGCACCGTGTCGCTTTCTTTGAACACCGATCATGTGCCTTGTTCGTCCGCACGCCTTACCTGTTGAATGGTACAGGCTGAACATTGTAGTTGTCTGTGTTCTTCTTTATTTGGTTGTCTAGTGCTTTCTTATGTTTGCTTTGTCCTGTGTGAGACATTAGAATTGAAACTCGTGGCGTACCATGTTGTTCTCAGTTCAGTGTGTGTGTGTGTGGTGTGTGTGTGTGTGTGTGTGTGTGTGTGTGTGTGTGTGTGTGTGTGTGTGTGTCTGTGTGTGTGTGTGTGTGTGTGTTTCTATTCCATGGTCAAAACTGTGTGTGTGTGTGTGTGTGTGTGTGTGTGTGTGTGTGTGTGTGTGTGTGTGTGTGTGTGTGTGTGTTCCATGGTCGAAACTGGTTGTGTGTTGTTCCCTTGTCTAAAAGTTAATACTCGTGGCGGACCATGCACTTTTATGCACCTGTTCTTCCTTCCTGTTTTTCCTGACAATAACTGCTAGAAAAGTTCTTCCAGCGAGCATATACACCTTTACCCCACACTTTCAAGGTGGGCATTTATCACAAAACAACAGCCTAACCCCCCTCCCAAGTCCTTTTTCTGGAACGCTCTTTCTACATCCACCAGAGTCGGTGCTAAATCCTTCTGTGGCTTTCTGCAGGACGTTAGTTGATGTCCTGTCGTAAAGATGTTGCTTATACAAGCTCGTGAAGGGAGACTTATGGGAAGAATTGAAGCGGAGAGCAAATCTCGACAGTAACAGTTTTTAAGTGCATCTATTTCATTCATTGATAGAAAAAGTGGAGGAAGGTGGAGAGGGGAAAGGCAGGAGGGGAGAGACAGATTTCCATTTGTGACTTTTTAAGCGCAAATATTATGTATTTTGGATCGGTGGGCTTTAAACTTTGTCCTCTTTCTCTCTGATCTTCAACTTCTTTTCTTAACACCCGTGGCAATATTAGTAAGAATCGTAGTAACAGAAGAAGCAGCTGCAGTAGAGTGTTATGATAATCATTATCATTTGCATGATCATCATATCGGTGCTATCGATCGTTACATTTATTTTCATTATTCCATTATTTCATCTTCTTCTTTGATGCTGTTGTTATTGATATTAGCGTAATCACAATCGTTATTATTACAAGTGCTCTTACACTTGTTGCATTCATGTTGTCATTGATGTTGTTGTGGGTGTTACAAATGCTATTAGGGTTCTAGTTACGATTATTCATAAAATAAATTTGAACTCATTATGATTGTTCTTACACCTCTTGCCATATAGCCTTAATAACACTTAGGATGGTTGGTATTGTTGTAATTGCTGTCATACTTGATACGGTGATTTTTGCCATTGTTGTTTATTTCAGTTGTTTTTGTCTGTTCTTATTGTGCGTTATAATAAAACTAAAATGACTCTTATCATTGTTGTTAATATAATTTTGTCATCACAACTGCTATCATAACAATTGTATCGGTAAAAGGGGTTGCGTGTATACTTTTGTTCCTCTATTTGTGTGTTCTTAAGTTTGATCAAACTAGTAGTGAGTCGTATCGCTTGGGCGAACCAGGCAATGTTTATCGTAGACAGCTCTTGACGCACCGGTTTGACTGATCTTCCTTTTTAAATCCTTGAGCAGAAAAGGAAGCAAAATTCATTTCAGACTACTTATTCAGTCATCGTTTGGCACTGTATTTCTTAATTCGTTTTTCTTGGGGTTTTTTCAAGTTTCAGTTCTATACTTCGCTGGCATGATGATTTTACCCCGTTCTGGTGAGAATTCTGCTGAACAGCTGGTACAGGTTGTGTACATAGACACCACTTGACGAAACAGTCATATGTTAGGTTACACATGCATGTAACAAATAATGGAAAATGTGTGAAATACAAGTGCAACAAACACACATCTGTTTTATAACTGTCAGATAGACACAGTATAAACACATACACCTACCTCACCCCTCTCTCTCTCTCTCTCTCTCTCTCTCTCTCTCTCTCTCTCTCTCTCTCTCTCTCTCTCTTCCTCTCTCTCTCTCTCTCTCTTTCTCTTTCTTTCTCTCTCCCTCTCTCTCTCTCTCTCTCTCTCTCTCTCTCTCTCTCTCTCTCTCTCTCTCTCTCTCTCTCTCTCTCTCTCTCTGGCACATCAGCACACCCAGTCACAGCTCCCCAAAGTCTGCCCTACAAACCCACGCATAGAGAAAAAAGGTCGACTGTCTGGGGAGTAGGAGAAAGGTAGACAGAAATTATACAATCACCGCGCTGCATTTCAAATGTTTAAAACCATGTACTAATCAACACAAATTAAATTCACGCCGATGTAAAATACTAATTAGTACAATGTACTGTGTACATCCTGCGTACTGAAGATCATTTTACTGGCTCTTTTTCTTTTTAAACCTTATCTAACGTAAGACTGGATTTTGCCAGATGCTGTTCTACTGGGTACTTTCGGTTATTATCCCCCCCCCCCCCCCCCCTTTCCAAATAGTTTGAACGTCGAGCATTTCCATGAGATTTGCCTTTGTCTGTTAGGGAAAAAGTGCCATTTGTATTCGGTTCAGTTCAGTGGTTTGTTTAATGTCTTTTCATCGCCAGATGATATTAAACATTTATCAAAAAAAGAAAAACCTCCACACTCAACTTATCATCCATGTTAGCACTTTTAAACCCACATCTGACGTAAAAATATTCGTACACAAAATTGTTGATCTCTATAACACGTTTTGCAACCTGTGACTGCAAAATAACCATGGCAATTTCAGCAACATAGGAACCATATAAGACAATAATTATTGACATCAATATTTACATTAAAATTATTCATCCCAATGCCTTTCTTCTGATAGAACAGATGAGCACTAAGCATTCAAACAAAAGATGATGCACAGAAATTTTGTTGTTGTTTTTTCTGCAGACACAAGTAATACCATGAAAATATTTAGTCTTCCAAGTATTCAAACTTGATTCATGAATTAATCTAACAATGTGCCTTGGGCACGATGATAAAGTAGCCTTTTTTTAACTCTGCTTATGTATATACTTGTCCATAATTGATTTAATTCACAAGAAGACAAATCTAAGGGATTGTATAATACATTTTCAGCGTTTCTATGTGCTCCTTCTTTTGCAAGACTGTCTGGTATTTCATTTCATTTTATACCACAGTGAGATGGAACCCAACAAAAATCAATAGCTTTGTTTCAACGTATGCTTTGAAACAACTTGTCCTGCTGACCTTCATGCTATAAAATTTGACATGAATGTTTTGATGCCATGGATGTTACAGAGGCTGTTATGTTATGGAGTGTTGTTTAGTCGTTGTGATCATTTATTTTTTTACATTTTTAATGTAACCCTTTATAATTTTACCGTCTTTAATTAAGGAATGTAGTCTACAGTCTTCACTGGACATATTTTGAACACATTTTTCACTTCAAGAAGGCTACTAATAATCTTTATTGGACGTACTTTGTATCATGTTTTTTTTCCATTCTGTGTTTCAAATGTAACGGATTTAAATACCAAGATTGTTTTAGCATCTCTCACTGATAGTTTACCTTGCTTACAAAGTGTAAATTTTCATCATTTATCAGTCAATGACTCCTACCCACCCCTACCCCCACCCCCATATCTATAGTTATCGAATTGTTGAGCCTTTTCTTAGGTTTGTCCTTGTCTCGAAAAGGTGCCATGTACATACAGCTTGTTTCAACCTGAGCTGGGAAATACAACTTACCTGCTGACCTTCACGTTGTAAACTTAAACATGATTTGTAAAAGTCATCCGATGCTGTTGAATCTGCTGTAGAGATGCTTTGTTTCTGCCCCTACCACTGAAGGTGCCTATTGTTCCAGTGGGTATTTTTGCTTCAGCCTCTCTCCATTCAGTATCAATAAATGTGTTGTGATTGCAGAATATTGGAATGTTCAGTATTGTGTGTAGGTCTCAGTCTGGGAAGTTCGAACTGGCATGAAGCAACGTGCAGCCAGCAGCTTGAAACGTTGACAGTGCTTGGCACACTGGCTGGTGACACAACTAGAACAGGATGGGTGTAACTGCCCAGTATGTTGTCTCCACATCGTTAAAGCCCTGATTCGGCTTTTAAGTAACACAGCTATAATGAATGTAACACTATCAGTTGAAAAACACTTACATGCATCCCAATCCTTTCCCTCTCCACTCTCCAAACGCCCGTTCAAGTCATACATGCTCTCTCTCTCTCTCTCTCTCTCTCT
>CM031601.1:58029665-58043489 GCA_018398815.1 Conus ventricosus
CAATTCTATTGTACTACCAGTTCTTATAGAACAGGGAGTACTTTACAATGGGGATGAAGAAATGCTCTGTGTGTGTGTGTGTGTGTGTGTGTGTGTGTGTGTGTGTCTGTCTGTGTGTCTGTCTGTCTGTCCGTCTGTCCGTCCGTCGGTCCGTCCGTCCGTCCGTCCGTCCTCCGTCCGTCCGTCGTGTCAAAATATGTTCCACTCGCTCCAGACAAAACTACTGGGCCGATCTTTCTGAAAATTTGTAGGTATGTTCATTATAGGTCACGGATGATGCCCGATGATGCCATAACGGCCCATAACGGTTTTCCTTCTTTATGGAATATCTCAGAAAAAAAAACTTGGCCTGTCTCTCTGAAAATTTGTAGGCATGTTCATTATGGGTAACGGATGATGCCCGACGTGTTATTTTACCAGCTGTAACGGCCCATAACGGTTTTTTTATTTTTATGGAACATCTCACATCTCAGAACGTACTTACCGATCTTTCTGACAATTTGAAGGTATGCTCCTTATGGGTCACGGATCATGCCCGATGTGTTATTTTACCGTTATACCGTTATTAACAGCCATAAGGGCCCCATAACGGTTTTCCTTCTTTATGGAATATCCTCAGAAAATATTTGGGCCGATCTTTCTGAAAATTTGTAGGCATGTTCATCATGGGTCACGAAGATGCCCGATGTGTTATTTACCATTATAGCCGTTACTAACGGCTACAACGGCCCAAAAACGGTTTTTCTTCTTTATGAATATCTCAGAAATTTACTGGGCCAGTCTTTCTGAAAATGCGTGGGTATTTTTATTATGGGCAACGGATCGTGCCCGATGTGTTATTTTAATTGTTATAGCCGTTACTAATGGCTTTTAACAGCCCACAACGGTTTTTCTTCTTTATGGAATATCTTAGAAAGTACTGGCCGATCTTTCTGAAATTTGAAGGTATGTTCCATTATGGGTCACAAATTATGCCCGATGTTTTATTTCACCGTTATATCCGTAACTAACGGCTAAAACGGCCGATAAACGGCTTTTCGTTTTTATGGAATATCTAAGAAAGTATTTGGGCTGATCCTTCTAAACATTTGTAAGTATGTTCATTATCGGTCATGGATCATGGCCCAAATTTTTTCTTTTACCATTATGGCCGTTACTAATGGCTATAACGGGCCCGTAACAGTTTTTCTTCTTTATGGAATACCTTAGAAAGTACTTTGGGCCCATCTTTCTGAAAAATTGTAGGTATGTTCAAATGTGGGTCAATGATGATGCCCAAAGTGTTATTTTATCGCTATAGCCGTTACTAACGGCTATAAAAGGCCCCTAACAGTTTTCTTTTTATGGAAAATCTCTGAAAGTATTTAATAATAATAATAATAATGGTTTCTTATGTAGCGCTTTTAATCAAACGAATTTCTCTAAGCGCTTTACAAAGTCATACTACATTCACCCTTCTCATGTACAATAATACACCATACACCCAGCTACAAATAACATTACTACAATAACTAACAATCCTTATCCTACGAGTGTGACATTCACTTATTTTTCAAATATCACTCCAAAAACTTAATCCTATAACGTTCAATCATACAACAAATATATAATAGAAAACACACATACACTACATTTGAAAAGGCACAGACGGCTATGAGATAGGTTGTCCCCCCCCCCCCCCCCCCCCCCACACACACACACACAGCATTGACTAATTATGACAAAATAGATAGGTTTTAAGTTTAGACTTGAAAGAAGACAGAGAATCTGAATGTCTGAGGAGTCTGGCAGTCTGTTCCACGTCACTGGAGCTTGAAAAGAGGAAGATCTTTCACCAGTAGTAGTCCTGAAGCGAGTCATTCGTAGAAGCGGTCGTCAGCACAGGAGCGTAGTTGTCGAGAGGGGGTGTAGATTTTAGGAGATCTGTGAGATAAGAAGGTCCATTTTCAAAGAGAGCAGAGAAAATGAGAGTTGAGATTTTGTACGAGATACGGTTTGAGACAGATAGCCAGTGAAGGAGTGAAGTAGAGGCGAAATGTGATCATATTTTCCTGCTCTACAGACGACTCGGGCTGCATGATTTTGGATTAGCTGTAATCTTTCTATCAGGTATTTTGGAAGGCCGGCCAAAAGTGAGTTGCAGTAATCTATTCTAGATAAGACAAATGCACAAATGAGAGTTTTTGTAGCATCTGTAGAGAGAAGGTGATGTACGGAGCTGATTCTTCTTAGTTCTAAATAGGCAATCTTGCAAATATTTGAAACCTGTTTCTCAAAGGAGAGGGAATGGTCAAGAATGACCCCTAGACTGCGGACAGAGGTGGAAACAGAGACAGTACAGTCATTGCTAGTGACAGTTGAAGGCAGAGAGGGATGGTTTAGGTTGTTTTGTCACGAACATGAGTTCCGTCTTGTCGTCGTTTAGTTGTAGTTTGTTGTTGTCGTCCAGTCCTTCAGGTCTGCAATTTCAGCCCCACATCCGAGAAATCAGTGGGTCAATTTCAGCAATGGGAGCTGACTGATGAAGTTGAGTATCGTCAGCAAAGCTCTCATGCGACATGGCGTGACCACTGATGACGTCAGACACAGGACTAGCATACAGCACAAAAAGGACTGGGCCCCAGTACAGAACCCTGAGGCACACCGTACCTAAGAGGAGAACTGTCTGAGTATCTGCCCTGTACACACACTGTCTGAGTCCGTCCAGTCAAGTGAGAGATAATCCAGTCAAGAGCTGTGTCTTTGAATCCAAAGGAAGTTTGAAGCCGTGAGAACAAAATATTATGATCGATCGTGTCAAATGCTGTGGAGAGATCTAACATCGCTAATAAGGAAACATTCTCATCGTCAAGCCCGCAGAGGAGGTCACTGACTATATGAGGAGTGCTGTCTCACAACTATGGCCTTGTCTGTAAGCAGATTGATGAGGATTCAAAGGTGATTCTTTTCGAGATGTTCTAGAATTTGTTCCAAAACGATCTTCTCCAATAATTTTGATTGAAATGACAAATTTGATACAGGCCGATAATTCTTTGAAACATTTTTATCTAATGAAGGTTCTTGATCAATGGACGTACCACTGCGGACCGGAAGATTTCAGGAACGTGACCAGAGGACAAAGAGGTATTGATAACATGAGTAAGATGGGGTAGGACGTCATCAATGCACTGAAAGAGCAAGCTAGTGGGAATGGCATCAAGTTCACATGATTTTAGGGCTGCATCACAAACAAAGTTTTTTTGACATAGTCTTGACTACAGGGCTAAAACAAGCCAGAGGAGGTCCACCGTAAACTTTGTCATTCAGAGAATGTACAGGTGCAGTAGAATCTAGCTTTTCACGGATAGTGTCAATTTTGCCATTGAAAAACTCTAAGAATTTCTGAGGGAGCTCTTGAGTTTGGAAGATGGTGGGAGGGGGGAGTAGCTGACTTTGCCTAGGAGACTATTTGTGACATTAAATAGTTGCTTGGGCCGTTATTACAGGCCAATATCTTTGAAGAATAGAACAAAGTTTTTGCTTGATGAACAATGTCAATAACATGATTTCTCGCAGTTTGATATATTTCCCTGTGCACAGTCCAGTCCCGTGGCGCGCCATCGCCTCTCAGCCCCCCTCCTCCTCCTGCTTGGCCTCCGACAACTCGGGACCCACTGTGTTGTGCTATTGACACAGTGAGCGATCAGTGTTCAAGCGCCTGCTCACTGGAGCATGCTTATCAAGCGTGGCACGGAGGACAGAGGTCAGCTGACAGGCCGATGGCTCGCTCGGTATGGCCGTGGTCAGATCAGATTTGAAAGCCTCTATATTGATAGCAGAAATTTTCCTAACTTCCTTCTAAGTCTTTGGAACGGCGGGCCTAACGATATCTAATTCACACTTCACAGCATAATGATCCGATGCTAGGTTACTGTCAACGGTTGGGGATTTAAGAAGATGATCACTGTCTCGTAGACTACCCAGTCTACTATGTTACCCTGTTCGTTTCGTCATTTCATTCACGGACTGCTGGAGTCCGAAAGTATCTAAAATTTCTGACACCTCGGGTATGTATCCAACTGTGGGCTTATTGAAATGGAAGTTGAAGTCGCCGATCAATAACAATGTTCCTGGAGAACCAGCCACCGTGGCGAAGTGGTTAGCGTCGCGGACTCCCGGCTGGGAGTCGTGGGTTCGAATCCCATCAGAAGTCATTGTGGGGGTTTTTCTGCCCGACCGGCTCCTACCCACAGTTGAGTTTGCTGTGGACTCAGTTGGGAAGACTGGACCACACAGTCGAGTTTCATCCACTTAATGGATGCGTTTCTGAGAGTGTTGCTCAAATTTCCTGACCAACACTGCAGGTGCCTGTATCTCTCGGGCCTGGTTGACGCCGGGATATATTATGAAAGGAAGCGTAGAGTACAGCCCTGTCATGTTGTCTCAGACCGAAATGGAAATCCGTAGCATCATCTTAATCATCCTCATTCTCATCGATCAGCATAAAAAAATGTCTCAAATTCTGTGGCCCTTCATGCCCTGCTCTCATGGTGACCTCATTTTCGATGTCCTCTCCACGTCTGTGGCCTTGGTTTGGTTCCGTCGGGGTCACCTGTATCGGCGAGTCCATGAGGGCTGTCGTTGGACGGACGTGGTGGCGCCCTCTGGAGGGAGAGCTCACTCACGCCGGCTCCGCGACTAAGCAATTATTGTCGTCAGTAGGGGGCTTAGTAGGTGGTGTCCTGCGTATGTTAGATCAGAACAGGCGCCACTGAACCACCGAAGTGACTCGGCGGCAGTGCAGTGTCTCCTTCGGTGGGTTGCCTCTTGACGACTTGACATTGATGCTCCCTGTGGATTGCCGGTGCCGGGGCTGCGGCGGGACCGACCGGGCTGTGGCTGTGGACGGGGTGTCAGAATGACGGCGTGGGTGCACTGCCTCTGAGGTGGCGTACAGGTTGGGACAGCCAAAAAAAAAAAAAAAAAAAAAAAAACCCAATGTTCCTGGAAGGTCATTTACAAATTCAAGAAAGTCTGGAAGTTCGTTTACAAACATCCTGGGCGTAAATTTGTTTTTTCTGCTGGGTTCCGGTCTGTAAATCCCAAAAATGTTAGTGACAGGAGCGCTAGGTAGGGACAGTTTCAGGTGTACAAGTTCAAAGGTCCAATGCTGAAAATCAAAAGAAGAGTTAAAAGAGCAATAGGGGAGCAGCATATCAGAGATGACGAAGGCGATTCCGCCCCCGCAGGTCGTGGTGGGGCAGGGGAAGGACTTGGTGGTATAGCCAGCTGGGGCCAGTTCACGTAGCTTTGGTTCATCGCCGCTTTCCTTGAACCACGTTTCCGTTACGCAAAGAATGTCGATATCATTGGAGAGTATAAAGTCATTTACAGCAGGTCGTTTCTTTTTAGAGGTATTACCAAGTGACTGGGCATTGAAAACTGTCAGCGAAATGTTCATTGTTGTTTGTGTGCGAGGAGCCATAGGCACTTGAATTAAGTTGCGAAAGTTTGCTGAGCGAGTGTGGTTGTGGCGAGAGTGGCGAGAGAGATGGGCAACGTTGCCGACTGTAGGCATCGTCCTCCGTTTCCTCCTCCCTCCCCGTACTGTGCGACAGTGAGGAAGGTCACGGCCAATCCTGAGACGCCGCAGTGTTACGTTGAGCGAAGGGTCAAGGGGCGAAGGCCCGCTCCCTGCCAGCCAGCAGCTGGTCCCGTGTGGGTGAGGTACCGTTTCGCCCTTTTTCATTTCGCCCTGCCAGGGCGAACTGGGACTTCCACAACACGATCCGGGCAGTGTCATTTCGTCCTGTCTACCAATGTCATCTCGCCCTTTTCCAATGTTCATGTATCCGTTTTGCCCTTTTTTTTTTTTACTGTGAGTAGTTTTCTCACTGACTGACACGTGAGAACGAAACCCGCACACACAGAGACAAGATCTCACGTGAGAACTTATCACTCTTGCCATTTCTGGACATTATTCATGAACGAAAACTTGCGGAAAAACTGAATTTTATCCTTTCGCTTGGACTGAATCAGACGATGGCAGAATTTCAAGTCCTAACAACGAAACGTGGTGGAAAAAGCTTAATTATCGACGGTTATCAGTTCAGATTTCACCAGACATGTGCACCAAAGAAGCAGTGGAAGTGCGTGGAGCCTCATTGTCCATCCAGATGCCATACAGATGTTGACATTTTGCATCTCGTCAAGGTAAATGTTCTCTCTCTCTCTCTCTCTCTCTCTCTCTCTCTCTCTCTCTCTCTCTCTCTTCCTTTCTCTCCCGCCCGCTCTCTGTCGCTCTCTCTCTCCCCAGCACCCATTGTTAGTTATTCCTCTTTCATTTTCATCTCTTTCTCTCTCTCTCTCTCTCTCTCTCTCTCTCTCTCTCTCTCTCTCTCTCTCTCTCTCTCTCACACACACACACACACACACACACAAAACACACACCCACACAAAACACACACACACACACACACAAAACACACACACACACACACACACACACAACACACACACACACACACCCCACACACACACACACACACACAAACACACACACACACACACGGAACTGGAAATGACGTTGGCTGAAAACGTCCAGTAAGAGCTTAATTGCTATGAGGTGAACGACGTAAGTCGGCAATGTTAGGGCTCGCGCTCGTATCTCTTATACGCAAGCATGCATACATACACAGGCGCGCGCGCGCGCGTGCCAACACACATATACATACTTACGTGGCCCGCACACACGCGCATACATTCAGGCCGGCTCACGCGTGCGGGCACGCGCGCACACGGACACGCACGCACGCACAACATACTCACACACACAGACACGCACACCACACACACACACACACACACACACACACACACACACACACACACACACACACACACATGCGCACGGGATTGCGCAAGAAACACCATGCAAAACAGACTCGCAACCATGCAGGCATTGCGCATATACAAAAGAAAGAAAAACCACCCCACATATAGTCTCTATGTCTATGTGCAGATGCCTTCAGACCACACGCATCCAGATCAAGATGAAAAACTGAAAGCAATGGGACTGGTGTCCAGGATGAAGAGAAAATGCGAAGATAGTCCAGAGAGACCAGCTAAGCAGGTCTACAACGAGGTACTGAGAGAAATGAACGACCTTGAAGATGCTGATCGTGTGGCTCAGCACTTCCCCCAGTTTCATCAAGTGAAGTCATCACTGTTAGTTAGTTAGTTAGTGTTTATAGGGTCCAGCGGACTACTAGGAGCCAAATCAGGACCTCAGCTATCATATCTGAGTCTCTTGATACAAATACTCACACTAGTATTAACACATCACTTAAAATTTATGAGGACAAAAGCACAATTATCTTTTCAACTCCTTCGACACCTGTATACATTAATAAAACCCTATATTTATAATATAAGTTTACCTCTTTCAAAAAAGAAAAAATAAGATCCACTGAAATCTCACGAAAAAGAACCGATAAATCACTGGTGGAAAGAACTTCTCTCGATACACATCAAATCAGCACATTCTGTCAAAAAATGATTAACACTGAACAAGCTGTCACACGCAACACACCATGGGGGGTCTTCCCTTCTGAATATCCAACTGTGCGTTATATAGCTGTGCCCAATATGTAACCGTGACAAAATCGATTCCTCTTTACGGTTACGTACCACCGATGGAAAGGATTGGTTAAATCTGGGCAAATTTTAAACAATTTATTATGAATTTGATTACACCATTCACTCTGCCACAGTTCACGACAATACAAACTGGATTTATGACGTAGATCAGAGTGAGGAACAAACTGCATAGGCCTCCTGGAAAGACTTGCACCGAGAGCTTGTTTGGCTGCTTTGTCCACCACTGAGTTACCATAGATTCCCATGTGACTGGGGACCCACAAGAAAACTATATGCTTTCCCGAAGAGACAAGCTGAGTATGAAGATCATGAATATCCGCTAATACTGGATGTGATACTTCTCTTGTCGACAAAGCCGACAATGGCCGACAATGAATCCGATAAAATAAGGAAATCATTCTGATCTGATCTGGACACCGCACTGAGGGCCAGATTTAAAGCCTTCAGTTCAGCAGTGTAAACAGATGACCAATCCCGCAATCTTAACAAAGTAGGCTCCTGAAAATCGTTATCACCCACAATGGCAGCTGCAGCCCTCTCACCTTTCTTAGAACCATCAGTAAAAATCTTGATAAAAATCTTTATAAAGTTCACATTGCCCAAGATAAAGTTGTTTATATGAAAACACTCGGGGTGACCTCCTTTCGAAATTGAGTTAAATATAAATTAATCTCTGGATTGGCGACTTTCCAAGGAGGTAAATCAGTCTGTAATGGACCATCATCAACAGCATCAAGGTCAATGCCAGCTGCCCCGAAATGGGGCAAAATACGAATACCCAGTGGAGGAATCTCATTTGGCTTTAAGTCATATTTGGCTCTAAAAGGCGGGTTCATGACAATATCATAGGCAGGGTTTTCTGGATTAGCCCTCAGTTTCAGGTAGTAATTCATGGAAAGACGCAACCTCCTTAGCTCCAGAGGGGGTTCACCCGATTCAGCATACAAACTTTCTTTTGGAGATGTGCGAAGTGCTCCCAGAGCAATCCGCAGTCCTTGATGATGGATTGGATCAAGAGCTTTGGGGTAAGACTTTCGTGCAGAACCATATACCACACACCCATAATCTAGCTTTGGTCTCACCAAAGCTCGATACAATCGCAACAAAGTTCGCTTGTCTGCACCCCAATCAGTGTGACTAATAACCTTCAAAACATTCAAACCTGACTGGCAAGATTGTTTAATGTACTTAATGTGAGGCAAAAAAGAAAGCTTATTATCAAAAATAACCCCCAAAAATTCACTTGTTTGGAAACTTTAATTACCTGACCATTGAGACTGATAGCTGGTTCTAAGACCTGAGATCTTTTCCTATGGAAATGAATTACACTCTGTCTTAGTAGCTGAAAACTTAAATCCATTTTCAGTAACCCACTGCTGAACACGATTAACACACAATTGAAGTTGACGCTCAGCTGCAGCCAAAGTTTTCCCCTTGGCAGAGATGGAGAAGTCATCAACAAATAATGACTTATCGATTCCAGACTTTACTGACTGGACGATGTTATTAATCTTCAGATTGAACAGAAGTGGAGAAAGGATGCTACCCTGAGGACACCCATCTCCTGCTCAAAAGGATCTGAAAAGGTCGAATGAAGTCTAACACTGAAATGCCTGTTAGACAAAAAATTAGCAATAAACATTGGTAAATTACCTTTGAAATCAAGTGCCTTCAAGTCCTGAAGAATTCCATGCCTCCATGTTGTGTCATAAGCTTTTTCTAAATCAAAAAGAATAGAAACTACATGTTCTCCATTGATCAAAGCATTCCTGATGAAAGACTCATAACGAACCAGATGATCAGTAGTACTGCGGTTGTTCCGGAATCCACACTGGGAAACATCTAAGGCCCCCAGACATTCTAACTGCCATAACAATCGAGAATATACCATTCTCTCCATAGTTTTACATAAGCAACTAGTGAGAGCTATAGGACATAGTTGTTAGGATCCGAATGATCTTTCCCTGGTTTAGGAATAGGGATAACAACCGCTTCTGTCCAAGAAGGTGGAAAATACCCTGAACACCAAACATGATTAAACAGAGACAACAACACTTTTAAACCCTCAGCTGGCAAATGTTGAATAAATTGATAATGAATGTCATCTGGTCCAGGAGCCGAGTTGTTGGCTTTCAAAATGGCGTCCTTTAACTCATCCATGCTGAAAACGCAGTTGTAATCCTCAGAACTATCTGGCTCGAAGGAACAAGATTTTGACTCTGCTGATCTTTTGATACGCTGGAATTCCTTGCAATAATGATCAGCTGACGAATTTTGATGAATAGTAGCAGCTAGCAAGTTAGCAACCTCCTTTTTATCAGTAATAATCGATCCATTTACTTGCAAACATTTTAAAACTGATGCAGCCGACTTTCCCTTAATCTTACGGATTATTTTCCAAACTTTCCTTGAATTTACCTTAAAGGACAGATTTGAACAAAAAGTTTTCCAAGATTCTTTCTTCTTAGTTTTAAAAGTATACCGACACTTAGCCCTACACGCCTGATGTTTAACTTTGTTCCCCACCATAGGAAACCTAGCAAAAATCTTTGAGCACCTTTCTCTTACCCTTCAAAGTTTTGCACTCTTTATCATACCCAAAGGGGGCTTAACATCATTTGTTTATCACGAGACTTGGGAATAGCTTCCTTAGCACTCTCTACTATCACTTTAGTGAACTGTAAAACAGGATCATCATAACTCTGCAACAGATTCATAGTCAGTCTACTTAAAATCTGTTGCTGATAAAGACTCCAATCTGCAGAGCGAAGCTTCCATGTTTCCCGGGGGACTCCTGCATTTGCTTCGTAAAAGAAATAAAAACCGGGAAAATGATCACTCCCGCTTAGGTCCGAATGAACCTGCCATTCTAAGTCCAAAAATAAGGAAGGGTCACAAATGGACAAATCCAAGTGAGTCAAAGAACCAGAAGGAGAACAAAAGGTCGGTGAGCCTGAATTCAAAAGACAGAGATCATGATCCGATATAAAATCTTCAAGAACTTTCCCTTGAGAATTTGTGCGGTTACTTCCCCACTGTGGAGAATGACCATTCAAGTCACCCAATAAAAGAAATGGGCTAGGGACTGAGAAATTAAACCATCCAACTGACTCTTCGAAATCACAGAAGATGGAGATAAATACAGACAACATATCGTAACAACCTTGTTTAACGAGATACGAGCTGCCACTGCCTCCATATCCGTCTGAAGTGGAATTTCTGTATGTAGTACCGAATTATGAATGTAAAGAGAAACGCCTCTCCGTGAAAAGTCTGCAGAAGCTGGCTTGAGTAAACAGGAGAAACCAGGAATCTCATGCTTCTTACTTGCAGTTAAAAGGGTTCCTGAAGAGCAATTACCGAAGATCTATACTCTGTCAATAATAGCTCAAGGTCTCGACAATTTGCTTTAACTCCCCTTATGTTCCACTGGAGTATGTCCATGTTAGGTTGTTAAAAGAATATGTATCATCCCTCTTCTCCAGAAACTTCGCTGTCCACCAAAGAACTAAAACGGTTCTTCAGGGCAAGATCAGAAGCCGATGCTCCTGATAAATTTCTAAGTTGTTTGTTACCATACTTGGAATTGGCTCTTACCGGACTGAAACCTGCTGCGCCAAATACCTGGCTTCGAGATTTTCCCTTAGGAGGGTCTGGAGTCCGAAAAGGACGCTCCTCACTGCGTGCCCGTCCCGCACTGCTGCCATTGGCTGCGAGCGAGGGGACAACTCTTTCCTCCGGTCCCTCACCCTGACCTCTGATCCACAGCATCCTGCACAACCGAAACACCTCCACCCTCACCAGCAGGGACCGAAGCCTGTTGTACACTGCCTGATGTAACACCATTACATTTCCGAGACAAAACCTCCACCGACCGTTCAAGCACGGTAAGCCGATCCAAAACTGATGACAACATTTCTGTCAATTTCTTTTCTAGAGTAGTGAATGGAGCTGCTCCTAGATTATCACCCGATGACCGGTTCGCAGAATCGTTAACCACCTTCTTTGCATAAGTATCAGCCGAAGGAGTCCTGACCTCCACTAACCTCCTAGCCTCCGGAAAGGAACATTTCCTCTCAATCTTTATTTTTTGAATCTCGCATTCCTTTTTCCACACTGGACAGCTTTTGGAATTTGCTGGATGATCACCCTTACAATTGACGCAGGATACAGCATTTGTACAAGCCCATCATGCTTCTTCTGACCACAGTCACGGCAAATCTCCTGACCCCGACAGGCTCGACTGGAATGCCCAAAGCGTTGACAGTTGAAACATCTCAAAGGAGATGGTACAAAAGGTGAAACTTTCACACGAACATAACCCACTTTGACAAACTCGGGAGAGATGACATAGCAAAAGTCAAGAATAGCGTGTTAGTTTCAATTACGTTATTTCCTTTAGAGATTTTGACTCTATGTACCTGTAACACACCTGACTTTTCATCTCAGTCTGAATTTCTGATTCAGCAAGTCCAGCTAGATCAGCACATCTAATCACCCCTTTCGAATAATTGAGAGAGGATGAATAGAAACCTTCACTGTGATATGCAAAAAGCTGAGATCCATCTCTTTTCAACAACAATCGAGACGCCGCTTCTGTCGCACAATTGACAAGATAACTACCTGATCTTAATTTTTTGATCATTTGAAACCTGTGGAAGAAACTCCCTCAAACCACTTAGAAATGGCAAAGGGAGAAATCCGAGCTATGGATTCATTTGAGTCTTTGGCTTCCACCAAAAGGAAGCTTGGCCATGTATTTTGAATACCCTTTCTCTTAGCCACCTCTCTTACTTCCTCATCTGAGTCTGAATCTCTTTCTCTCTGTCTTTTAGAATTACTATTTTGATAACTCATAGAGCGTAGCCTCAATGACGGCAGAAAATTAACAGTCACCCTAGGAGAGCTGCCGTGCTAGGGAAGGGACAATGGATGGCCCTACGAAGGACATGTGAATATGAACTCGAAGGGCGTCCATCTGCCTGATACTGTCCCTCAAAACCAGACAGGACTGCTGTAGCGACTCACTAACGCAGAGCCATACATCTCTCGGCCAGTGTCAGCACCTTAGATTGCGAGCGACTTAGGGCCACCACTCCGATAGGTCTCAGAAAAAGAAGCATTGAAAAGGAAGACTGGAAAAATAGATGAAAGAACAGACTGAAGAACCGGGAAGGAAGAAACAAGACGACATAGAGGCTGCAGATGATGTGGGGAGACTTTATGGGTGAAAAGAGATAGCAAAAGACATGGTAGGCAGAACATTAGGAAAGACAAGAAAAAAGGGGTGGGCACAGGTTGGTCTAGAAACAACCCCCGCCACGAGAAGGCCGGCCCATGGGGGCAGTCATCACTGTATCGACAGCGGAGGAAATCCCTTCCACCGTTGCCACAAACACTCGATGAAATAAACATTGCACCCCCATACACAGACACGAGAGATGGAAGACGCTTTCTGCTTGCTAGTGATGGCGACGGACAGGAGAAAATTCTGGTATTTGCAACAGACGAAAGCATTGAAGATTATGTACAGCTCGGCAAGTTTACATGGACATCTCCTCGTTTGTTCCCTCAATTGTACAGCATTCACGTGATGGAACTAAATGTGTCTGTACCGGTTGTGTTTGCTCTCCTGCCAACAAAATCGAGGAACACGTATGTCAGACTTTTTCGAATAATCAAAGATGCAGCGACGCGTCTTCAGCTGAATTTCAGCCCAGATTGTGTCTCAATGGACTTCGAAATTGCATGTATTCAAGGTTTCCGGACCGAGTTTCCAAATGCGCAGATCAGCGGTTGCATGTTCCATTTTTGCCAATGCATCTGGAGGAAAACACAAGAATTCGGCCTGACTGAGGATTACAGAGAGAATCCAGATATCAGAAAGTTCATTCGGCGTTTGGCAGCAATGTGCTTCGTTCCTCTGGACTCTATGGACGATGCATGGTTGATGTTGGCAGCTGAAGCACCAATGGATCCCCGCATCACGCAGCTTGCAGATTATTTTGTCCGCACATGGTTTGATGACATCAACCCAACTTTCAGTCGACGAATGTGGAACCACTACAACAACATGAACCTGACAGCATTCGCACAAACAATGCATTGGAGGGCTTCCATTCTTCCTTCAACAAAAAAACTGGAAGTGCACATCCCAACATCTACAAGCTGATCAAACGTGCAGGA
>CM031601.1:58043589-58073589 GCA_018398815.1 Conus ventricosus
TGAGAAAGGCAATGGGCTTCAAGAAATAATTTCCGGATGTGTGGTTCAACACAATAACTGAGTTTATTGAGTAAAAACAAATTGCGAGCCAACTGTTTGCAAACATGATTTATATGTGATTGCCATTTAAAATTATCATCAATGATCACGCCTAAGACACGGTGTTCGGTAACCTGCTCGATCAAGGTTTCACTCATTTTTAGGCTCAACATAAGATGCTGTCGTTGATGTTTCTGTCTCGATGCTAGGACCATGCATTTTGTTTTGTGCGGATTAAGGACCATTCTGTTTTGGTTACACCATTCTAAGACATCAGTTATACTTTGTTGTAACGATATTTGTACAGACATGATGTTTGTATCACTACAGTGAAGAGAACTATCGTCAGCGAGCAGATCACAGATGACATCATTGTGAGATATGTGCATCGGTAGGTCATTTATAAAAAAAAATACAGAAGAGAAGAGGTCCAAGGACAGAGCCTTGTGGAACGCCACAGCTCACTATTCCTTCAGAGGAATAAGTACCGTTTAAGTAAACAAGCTGGGTCCTGTTTTCAAGATATGACTGAAAGAAGGTGACTACTGCCGGATTTTGAACATATGCAGTCATTTTGTTTAATAATATGTTGAGAGAGAGAGGGGGGGGGGGGGGGGGAGAAGAGATGATGATGATGATGATGATAATCTTTATTTCCAAGGGTAACAGATAAGCAAACACATGCTTTTTTTTCATCCGGCCCTTGCCCCGTTAAGGGACTAAGTATGACTAGCGACTAAGACTTACAAAACTTTTAACAAACACACATATCTTCACAACATTAAAAAGTGTATGCATTAACAGTTAAGGCGTAGATGACTTTAAAAGGAAAAAGAGAAACGATTTAAACAACAAACAAGAATAAAGAAATTGATTACAAAGAAGAAAAGAATTAGCACACACAGATATATGGAATAAGCGATCCTCCTATCGAAGGGGGGGGGGGGAGAGAGAGAGAGAGAGAGAGAGAGAGAGAGAGAGAGAGAGAGAGAGAGAGAGAGAGAGAGAGTTACATTCCTTTTGTAAAAGATTAACATACAACAAACTGCTAAGGATGATAAACTAAGACAATTACAATGCATCAATAATATCAACATTTGTTCTTTCTTTTGCATTTATATGAACAATCAGTTATCAGTAAGCAGCAATAAATTCCTAGCATCAATAATTATAACATTTATTTTTCATGTGTGCGCGTGTGCATGTGCACGCGCGCGCGTGCGTGTATGTGTGTGTGTGTGTGTGTGTGTGTGTGTGTGTGTGTGTGTACGTGTGTGTGTGTGTGTGTGTGTGTGAGAGAGAGAGAGAGAGAGAGAGATGCCATTATTATTTACCTTCCCCCATCCTTTTTGTTTTCTTCTTTACCATTCATACACTACCCAAATTTATAATTATTAATTAAGCGACAATCCATCGAAACGCAGCCGTAGTTAACGAAGAGAGAGAGAGATGAGAGAGAGAAGAGAGAGAGAGAGAGAGGAGAGAGAGGAGAGAGGAGGAGGAGAGAGAGAGTAGAGAGGAGAGAGAGAGAGAGAGAGAGAAAATTATATTTCCATTTTTTCTATCCAAAAATATCACATGCTTAACATTACTAAAATTTGAATAAAGAGCAATACATCAAATAAGATCAATCTGTTAATCCGGACAACATTTATCTCTTGCAAATTACATGCTCCAAAGAAATCAAACTATTAAGAAATCAATCAAGTTCGTGACAATGCAACAATAAAACCAGCGACCAAAATAATCCATTCATCATATATGATTTCCAATCATTAATATAACCGATAGTAACCATATATTCATTTATCATTATTGTTTTTATAAAAACATCAGTGGAAAGGAAAAGGCATATCAGTTTAATATGCAGCAAAACAGAGGGTGTGCACTGGGTATAAGTATTTTGTTTCTAATAGCAATTGTCTGCTGGGAAATGTGTGATTAGTTTTTCCCTGAAGGATTCTGTATATGAGTACATCGGAAATGTAGAGTGGAAGTGAATTCCAACTACGCCTACCTGAGTGAAGATAAGCTTGATTTAAATAGATCCTATTCAAGGTGTGGGAAACGTGGATTTGTTGAATCTAGGGTTTTATGCTAAATTTGGACTTTGAGAGTTTGTGGTGCTAAACCCGATGCAATTTTTTGCATTAGCTGACATTTGTTTGACAGCAACATTTCCTGAACGGAAAAGACCCCCCGCTTTAGCTATTAATCCCATCACTAAGACTTAAGATGATTTTAATAGAACTGCTTTTAAGTGCTCTTTTGTAGACACTTTAAGAGGTTTCATGGCAATTCGCCCTAGCAGAATCAAAGAGTGTTGTTTGAAACATAATTGATTGAAGAGAGAACATGTGCGTGTAGGAACCAAAGATTTCCTGAGCATGAAGGTTTAGATTTGATTAATCTGTGGCACAGGTGATATGTTTGTCTGGGATATTGATTTCATAAACTGCGAAGGTGATGCAGCCACAGAAAGATTCTTATCAACATATTACACCTAGAACTCGATGGCTATCCACCACTTTCAATTTCCGGATTATTCTGTAAAAACAGATGGGGGCTGTGTGGTTATGTTTTGTCTTCTCTGCCTGTTGTTATCAGCATTAGTTTTGTTTTCCGTTAGGATTCAGTGAACATGTGATTTACATTGCCACCATATTACTTAAGATATTAGCATTCTTCGGTAATGAAGATGAAAACAGCTTCCAAGCTGGGGCTACTTGTATGGACAGTGGTATCATCACAAAAGAGTTTCACATGGAATCCTCACTATATACGGTGGGAGATCATTTATATAAATTAAGAACAGCCAAGGACCTAACCACAGAAACCTGGGGTACGCCATTGTGGGATAGGTTACTTCTCTGTTAAATTGTTGTTGAACATCAATCGATTTGCTGACGGTTCTTCTAGGAATGATGTTATCAGTTGGAAGTATTTCCTGTTTTACCATATGATTAAAGCTTCTGCATACAATTTGTGGTCATGACAGAATTGCCTTTTGCATAATCTAAAAAACAGTGCGCCACTAATATTTTTATTCGCATTAACACTGGCTAGCATTGATCTACTTGGTTTGTAAGCGGCTGTATATGACAAGATTGATGTTTCTGATTCCCGATTGAGTTTTTATTTGGTGGTGGGAGGTGTCAAAATATATAATATAAAAAAATTAAAAATAAAAAATAATTATATATATTATAATTAAAAAAAAATAAAAAAATAAAAAAAAAAATATTGCAGTTGTTTTATGGAGTTATTTTTTAGATTTTTTTTAATTGGGTTTATTTTTGTTGGTATAGTTTAATACTGTTGGCTTTGTGTTGTTTTTGTTTTTTTGTTGTGGCAAGATGATTATTTATGTGTTTTCCAAGTGTTGGGACCAGGAATGGCAAAAGGGATTAGGTCTGTAGTTCGAAAGGTCAGATTTGTCGGGACTCCAGATTTGAAAATGGGTATAACTTTTGCAACTTTGAACTGAGCGGGTAAGTGGCATTTATCAATGTTTTATTTTTACATAAATTTGTAAACGTAGGTAAGAGTTTTCACATATAACAGGTGCTGATCGTTTCAGTATTTTTCCATCAATCCCGTCAAGTCGCGGCTTCCTGTTCGCTTTAAGTGTTAAAGCTTGGCAAACTTCATAACTGCATAGGCGGTACTGGTGTATGCTGGACGAAGGTTATTCATTAGCATGGCAAAAAGTTTTAATTTTTGTAATTCATTGAGTCAGTATTCTTTTTTTTGACCACGTGGTACTGCAAAACGTTGTAAAGTGTTGGTTGAGTTCATTTGGTGTTAGCTGGTAATGGGACTTGTCTTTGACTTGTGAAGTTTTATTTGTAAGTTCATTTATTCTTTGCATATGGACTTAGAATTTTTTTTGTTGGCTAAAGTTCACAAAAAAAATTATTTTGCGGTCCGTTTGAGTGAATTGACTTTATTACGTTGCCTTTTTAATCCATCCGACTTCCCTTCTGCTTTCAAGCAGATCGTCGCACGTAAGAAACAAGCAGCTTGTTATTTCATCAGTCATCACTTAGGTTGTGACTTTGTTTCAATCGGCGGCGTTTAATGGGCGCAGCTTGTCATAAACATGAATAACTTGTGTAGCCAGTACTCAAGCGCTTCTCTGGATCAGTGTAAATTATCAACATTTATAAAGGGGGTATTCTTTGAGGTCAGTGGAAGGCATCTCGTGGAAGTGTCCAATTGATCTGTATGTGATGTGTTTGTGGCCAGGTTTAGGAATTTTGATACCACTTCTTTTCCACGTAATGCATACCGGAAAGTGGTTCGCTGCTCCATTCAAAGGCTCACATTTCTCTATGAGTTTTGTGGTTCAGAAAGATTGATGTGGCTCAATTAATGTTTTGCTAAGTGAATGTTACTTGGTTTTGCATGTCTATAATTTTGGGGATAAGGATGTATGAGGTAGTCCATATGACCATGATGTTTGGCATTTCATAGTCATGTTGAAAATCTCCTAAAAGTTTCAATTCTGTGGCATCAGCGATGGCTGCATCATCATAGCCGTAAACTTGTCCATCCAACAGCATTTTCGCTGGGTTTCGAATATACAATTCTATTTTGATTGGTTTTGTTCTCTTCAACTTGATTACTACCCAAACGGCTTCAATTCCAAAACTTTCAAGATCATACATCGTTGGGCATTCTAATGTTTCTTGAACGTAAAGTAATATGCTGTAGATTTGGATTCGGTGGGATCTCCTGCGACAATATTGTAGCCAGAGATTAAGACAGGTGGCTTCAGGGACAATATCTGAAAGTCTTGAATTCAAGTGAAGCCAATATATGAAAGGGTTTGTCTTGATTGTACAATATAGTGGGTACCTCCTGTAACTTGTTTTGATTGGTTTATTTTAAGATCGTCCCATTACGTAGTCCGTTTCCTGTGGCCATTTTGAAGATGATTGCACCTTTTTGTGCAACTAAAACAAAAATAGCAACCTAAAAACAAATATAGCAAGGATACACTTGAATACAAACTCAGTGTGTCCGTATGGAATACACCCACACAACAAATATCTTCAGTTCAAAAAGGATAAGGGAATAGGGAAACACGCAAGGAAAACTACAAAATAAGTGTGATCAACACACTTACACACCAAATCAACAATGTCAATGAAAAAGGTAATGAATATATGAAAAAAAACACAAAATTAAATTCACAAAGTCAGTAGCCGCTTGTGGAAGTTGTCTCCGAAAGCTTTATCCACACACAGGTTTCTGAGCGTGCTACACACCATTCAGGTACAATAAAACTATGATAAAAAGTCTCGCTTTCTTCAGAAATGCTAATAATATATTTCGCAACACTTTTTCTTTCAGTTTATCAGATAGTCGGCAGATCGGAATTACACAGTTCGCCAATGCATATAGTTCAACTCTGACTTTCCACACGAGTGTATATATACATATAGCACACACGCACGCACGCACGCCACACACACAACCACACACACACACACACACACACAACACACACACACCACAACACACACACACACACACACACTCTGATTTCAACCCCCTAGTCTAAATGGCCATAGTTTGGTGGGCTGTGGCATGAAGTGTGGCCACTGCCCAAAACAAAAAGCAGGTGGGAAAGCTTCGAGGAAGGAAAGGGAGGGAATAAACACAAGGAGGATAACAGGCGGTGGCATCATGGGTGGTGGCCCTGTGGAGGCGAAGGTGTAGGCTCTCGACTACCATACGATTAGTTCCCCGCTTGGTAGTGGCACTACTGTTCCCGGTCGTCGGAGTGGAGTGTGTGGGGTTAAGAGTGGTGGTAGGGAGGGGAGGAAGACTTCCGAGTAGTGTGGTCGGCCGGAGGGAATGGGGAAGTGTAGGGGGGTCTCGGTGTTGAGAGGACTGTGATGTGTGGATGTTTGTTGTAACATGCGTGGAGTAGGTGAAGGGAACGGAGAGGAGGAACGGAGCGGTTGATGCAACATGGGGGGAAGAGGAGAACGTCCAGTGGGCGGAGGGCCTGTGGTCATTGCCCCTTCTTTGTGCGATATGCTGTTGCTGTTTCCTAGTGCAAACAGATTTTCGCAAGGGCGTACTGTCCCTTCATCGTAGGCAGGAATGGCTTTTTTGGTCAATGCATTCTGGGTGCACCACTGCTGGTGGGGTGAAGACAGCAGTGTGGTCCTGTAGTGCACACCTTGCCTTCACACACCTGCTGCAGGTTCTGTTGCTGTGATGGATGACTGAATTGAAGGGTGTGTCGTCCTCTGCAGGCATTGATAGCAGAAGCTTAGCAGATGACGCTTTGGGAATGACCCTTCTTCGGCACGGGAAAGAAGGTCTTTCCACTTGTCATGCTGATGCCACTGTCTGCTGAGGCCTGGACTTAGTGCACAGTGTGGATCCCACATGAACTGCAGCCAGTCTCACGGTTAGTTGAGGGTGTCTGGCCACTGTGCCACTCAGTCCGCTGGGTCACTGTCAGGTCACTGACACACACTTTTTGGGGCTTGCTTTTGGCGGAGGTGAGGAAGCGGGAGGGAATCACACCCCTTTCACTACTTTCATCCCCCATGCAGAATGGTTTGTGGTGTCCTTAGTGACACTGACAGGTGGAGAGGGTTGGGGGGTGGTGTTCCCTTAGTGACACTGACATGGTGGAGAGGGTAGGGGGTGGTGTCTTAGTTGAACATGACATCGGTGGTGAGGGTTGGGGGTCGGTGGAGGTCTGCTGCTTGAGGGACTCAGACACTGCTGTGGAGTTGCTTTGCCTGCGCTGGTCACCGTCTGCATTTTGCTCTCTGTCGCAGCGGCATTCAGGCGAGGGGGCAAAATGGGAGGATGATGATTTGGGGGTGGATGATTTGCGGGGAGGTGGTTTGGAGGATGCAGTCTTGGAGGGAGTTTGTGATTTGAGGGGGGAGGAAGAGGTTTTTGTGTGTTTTGGGCTTGTAAGTGCAGTACTGAGTGGTGTTGGCATCTATATCATCGTAAATGTGTGTCTTGCTTCTTGTAGTGCTGCACGAAGGGCGAAACTTCTGCTTGTAGGATTGTGTTGTTTGTAAAAACTCTGTTTGGAACACAGTATAATGGCAGCAGCATCACATCTAGCATGTATCCCTGACTTTGAAGCTTGGTTCACGTCTTTGTCACTGGAAACGCTTTCAGTGTCTGTGGTGGTGTCGCTGCTAACGTTTCAATAACTGCCGTGAAAGTGTGTGTCTTGTTTGGGGAGAGGGGAGGAGGATGGACTGAGTCAGGTGGGGCAGGGTTGAGTGGAGGATGGTTGAGGAGGGGGGTGAATTTTCAGAAGAAGTGGGGGACTGTGAAGCCTGTGCACTTAAGCCGATGGACCGGTGCGGAAGATGGGCTCAAGAAGTGGCAGTGGAGGGGGAGGTTCTGTAACTGGGGTGAGAAGAACTGGCCTTAGCTGGTGAGGGGGCGGGGAGGTGTGGAGAGAGAGTGAAGGAGAGCAGAGAGAGAGAAGAGAGAGAGAGTTAGAGAGAAAGTGAGAGAGAGAGAGAGGAGGAGAATTAGAGAGGATTAGAGAGAGAGAGAGACGAGGGAGGGAGAGAGTAGATAGAAGAGAGAGATTGAGAGAGAGAGAGGAGAGAGAAGAGAGAGAGAAGGACTGGCTTTTTTACGCAATCGTGTGGAAACAAGGATGTAAATTACAAGCGAACGTGCATAAGAGGAGTGGATAAATTTCATTAATGGACAACCATATGTCTTTACGAACAATAAAAACAGGTGATGATACAATACTGTTCAAATGCATCAATTTTTAGGTTTCTCAAAGGTTTTTGTAAGTTTGTATGCCTTTTATTTACATCTTCATATTGTTTGGATGTTTTATGCAGTGTGTTACTTATTCCTCTATTTTGCGTGTAACGTTTGTTATACAGTTTAATCTTCTTGGTGTTCTGGTTGCTTGAAATATTTCTGTGCGCATTATGTACGTATTTCTTGTTTCTGTGGAAGTTTGTATGTAGTTTCTTTAAGTATGTCACCTCTTTTGTAAAGTATATATGAATTTGGTTTTGGTGTGAGTGTGTGTTGTGTGTGTGTGTGTGTGTGTGTGTGGGTGTGTGTGTGTGTGGGTGGTGTAGTTTGTACGCAGTTTATTTACGTATTCATCAGTTCTTGTAAGTTTATATGTAATGTATTATACGGGTTTATTTGTTTTGTTAAGTTTGTTACTAATTTATTTTACGTATTGTTCTTTTTGTAAAGTTTGTATGCCAGTTATTTAAGTATGCATCTGTGGTTTGTAAAGTTTGTTTGCATTTTATGTAGTGTTCTTTTATCTTATTATTATTATTATTATTATTATTTATTTTTATTATTATTATTATTATTATTATATTTATTATTTTTGTTGTAGTTGTTTATTGTTGTTATTTTTAATTATTATCTTTGTAAAGTTTGTTTTGCAATTTATTAGTATTTTTTTATCATATTTACATTTCATTCATTATTCATATTATTGTTGTTGCTGTTATTATTATTATTATTATTATTATTATTATTATTATCCTTGTAAAGTTTGTTTGCAATTTATTTTTGTATTATGTTATTGTATATCATTTTCATTATTATTAATATTATTATGATGTTGTTGCTGCTGTTGTTATTATTATTATTGTTTTTGGGGGTTTGATTATTCTTATTAATTATTATTTATTATGATTATCTTGTAACGTTTGTACGCAGTTTAGTTACGTATTCGCTGTTTTGGTAAAGGCTGTATGCATTCTTTACGTGATATCTCTTCATCTGTGTGATTGTTAATCCGTTGGGTTTCATGTTCAGAAACGATGAGCACATGCAGCTGTACGGGGGGGGGGTGGGGGAAGGAGCAGGAAGCGTTTGGTGACGTCATCATGTATGACTTCATCGACACCTACCGCCAATCTTGACTGTTGAAGACACTGACGTCAATGCATTGGGTCGTTTGGACTTTTGTCACAATGCAGGTGGGTCCCGTCTGGTCTTATTTTGGTAGTTTGGTTGAGTTGGTTGGTTGGTTGGTTCGTTTGTCCGCCCCCCGCCCCCTCTGTGTGTGTGTGTTTGTGTGTGTGTGTGTGTGTGTGTGTGTGGTGTGTGTTGTGTGTGTGTGTGTGTGTGTGTGTGTGTTTTCAGATTTCTGCCTCTCTGTCGTCTCTTTGTCTGTTGGTCTGCTTTGCGTTGTTTGAAATGCTATCTTTTGGATAGCTTTGTCTCTGGTCTGGCTCTCTGTCTCTGTTGTTGCTTGCGTGTCTGTCTGTCTGTTTCTCTCTCTACTCTCTCTCTCTCTCTCTCTCTCTCTCTCTCTCTCTCCTCTCTCTCTCTCTCTCTCTGCTTTGCATAATAAACTTTCTTTTCTCGGCGCTGCAAATATTCATGTTTACCCCTTGCATAAAAGCGCTAATTTCAAGCCATTGTCATAAAAAACGTATCTGAGCGGTCTCTCTCTCTCTCTCTTCTCTCTCCTCTCTCTCTCTCTCTCTCTCCTCTCTCTTCTCTCTCTCTCTCTCTCTCTCTGGGCCTCCATCGCCCATTTTCGCCGTAATATTTTTTTTTATTCCGCACACCCTCATCTCTTTTCTCCCACCCTATTCTTCCTCTCTTTCTTTTCTTTGCCTTTTCTCTCGACTCATTTGTATTGGTGTCTGGGATAAAGGAGATGCTACACTCGTTTCACTTGGCTTCTTTCGGCGATTATTTATAAGCACAGGTCATGGTTCGTTTGTTTGACTTGTTCGATGTCTAGTGACATGTGTATGCCGCATGTTGTGTACATGTGCTGCGCGCGCGTGCGGTCCATGTGTGTGTGTGTGTGTGTGTGTGTGTTGTGTGTGTGTGTGATGTGTGTGGGTGTTGTGCGTGCGGGCGCGTGTGTGTGTATGTGTGTTCGTACGTACGTGCGTGCTTGCGTGGTGCCCGAACGCACGAATACATGTGCCTTGCGTAGAGAGCGGGCGTGCGCGTGCGCGTTTGTGATTGTGTAGTGTGTGATTGTTGATGTTTGTGTTTGGTGTGTTGTGTGTGTGTGTGGTGTGTGTTGTGTGTGTGTTGCGCGCGCGCGCGCAGTGTGTGTGTGTGTGTGTGTGTGTTGTGTGTGCGCGCGCGCGCTCGTGTGTGCGTGTATGTATGTGTGTGCGTGTGGTGTGTGTGTGCAGTGTGTTTTTTTCTCTCTTTTCATCCCGAAAATGCAGAAATGATTTATCAAACTCAGTGATCGTCACAAATCACCATCACACAGTTCTCGCATCAGCATGACAAATAAACGGCTTGTCGCAAGAATACAAGTTGAATGAGTTTTAACAATGTATTAGATTTTTTTTCTTGCTCAAAGTTTGCTATATGCAGTTTGTATGTTGATTGCTAAGCAAATAATCTTTTCATTTCTTACGAGCTGTACGTACAGACTTTACCTATCAATACTTCTCCCTGTAAATAGCTTTTTCTTCAAGCTTTTTATACTCATTGTTTGTACTCCAAACAGGATATCAGTGGAATGAAGCTTCGGACGTTTTTTTTTTCCCAAAAAACGTTTTTCGTTTTTCAGTCGCTGTGTAAGTTTAGGTGATATTAATAATTTTACTTTTGTCAGAATTTGTGCTCTAGAGGACAGTAAGAAAAGAATTAGTTCCTAAAATCATTTCTCATCAATACAGAGATCATGTTTTATTTGTTTTACGTGACTTATATATATTATATATATTGAAAGAGAGAGAGAGAGTGAGGAGAATGCCTGTTACAGTTAAGCAGTGGGGGCCCCCAGTTGCAGGTTAAACAAGTTTCAGTCGTTATAATTAATGACTTAGCAATGATTTGAATTTTAAAAAAAAAATAAAAATTAAAATTTGAAGATGAAGAAAATGGGAATTATATTATAAATATGAAAAGTCTTCGCTAGCTGCTAAGGGAACGATCGTATCCCTCCTGAAGGCACATTTATTTGTATTGCTGCTCTTGGCCTTTCGTCCGGCTGGATCGAGAACTC
Source organism: Conus ventricosus (assembly GCA_018398815.1). Classification (NCBI taxonomy): domain Eukaryota; kingdom Metazoa; phylum Mollusca; class Gastropoda; order Neogastropoda; family Conidae; genus Conus; species Conus ventricosus. Next base: position 58,054,616 of record CM031601.1, read on the forward strand.
ATAGGGAGACACGGCTGATTTGTGTGTGTCTCTTGTGTTCCAATTGAGAACACCACAGTCCATAATTCTGGGTGTCTCACCACCTAAGGGGTCAAAAATGAATCCAACAGCCCCCCAAAGCAGCCAGCGAAGGGTAGTAAAATGGAACAAAACAAAGTGTGGAGAGGAAATAAGTTGCTGAGAAACTAAAAGGGCATTAATTTAAACTGTATAAAATGTAGGGGACAATCTTTGAGCCAATGCTTGAGGATCCATTCAAGGAAGAAGGGAGATCAAAAGATTTTATATATATATATAGATAGATAGATAGATAGATAGATATAGATATAGATTTTTGATTTATAAACAAAGTTGCTCTTATGTCTTTGATTGAAGAAATAGGGGGAGTAGTTACGCATGCTACTGCCAGTGGCTGTGGATTTGCCTAACTAACTGTATGTGCTTGAGTGGGTGGATGGGAAAAATAAATAAATGCTCTCAATGAGCCTCAGCAAGCTTTTTTTTCCATGGGGGAGAGACCATATCCATTAGGGAGGGAAACTCACTAAATAATAACTCCTGGTATATACGATATTTCGAAACTTGGTGGTTTTCCTCAGTGAACGCGGAAAGTGGTAATTTGATCCTCTGCCTTTTCATTTAAGAAGAATGCAATCCCAGAAAGGTGGTGTGCAATATGTAGTATGCTTGTTGAGGTTTTCAAAAGCACATACTGTTAGTTAGGCAGAATCATCTGCCACTGCAGGTATGAATGGTATTCCCCTATTTCTTCAATCTAAGAATAAGAGCAAGCTTTGTTTATAATTCAATATTTCTTGCAATTTATTGGCAAACACCAAGCTGCTCTGTAAGTTGGGAACGGTGCTCGGGTCTTATGCTTGGAATTTTTATTTTGTTGTATTGTAAGTCCCTTGCGGAGTCATTCAAGATCTGGCCCTCTAGCATTGTGTCTTAGAGGATAATCTTTATTATATTTTCTACTTTTCACAAGGAAAATGTAGCTTGTTTTGTCTTTCATGATTTTCTTTTGCTTCTTAGATGGCACCTTTTTTTTTTTTCGGTTGTTTTTTGAAAATCAACAAGATACTACAGTATTGCACACCAGCCTTTTTCTGGGCATTGCATTCTTCTTAAAATTAACTGAAAGGACAGAGGATGTCAAATTACCACCTTTCCGCGGTCACTGAGGAAAAACCACCAAGTTTCGAAAATATCGGTATATGACAGGGAGTTATTGTTATGAGTTTCCCTCCCTATTGAGGATTGTCTTCCCCTTGGAGATTATAAGCTTGCTGAAGGCTCACTTTTGAGAAGATTTATTGTATTTTTCCCCATCCACCACTCAAGCACATACTGTTAGTTAGGCAGAATCATCTGCCACTGCAGGTATGAATGGCGGATCTCCCCCTATTTTCTTCAATTCTAAGACTAAGAGCAACGCTTTGTTTATAATTTCAATATTTTGTTGCATTTTATTGCAACACCAAGCGCTTGTTTAGTTGCTGGAACGGTGCTCGGTACTTATGCTTGGGATTTATTAGTTTGTTGTAAGATATATATATATATATATATAAATATTATATATCTATATATATATATATATATATATGTTCAGTGTAAGATATGAAAACTTTCCATTCCAAAGAGAAGCAAGCAAAAAGCCAACAGAAACGGACTGCGCGAATGAAGGGTATTCCACACAAAAAAAATGTCATATGTGGAGTAGTCGTTAAAAAATTTTGATAATGAATTAGTAAAAATAAATAAATTGATAAGAAAAATAAAGGAAAACCAAAAAAAAGACAAAGCAAAAAAAAACAAAACTAGTTTTTTTAAAGACAAAGATTCAAACAAAAGAAAACAAAAACAACAAGAAAAAGAAGAAGCAGCAGCAAAACAACAACAACAACAACGACGCTACAACACACACACACCACACACACACACACACACACACACCTCACACACAAGCTCAAGCAAGCAAGCAGACAAACGTAACAACATATACGCGCGTGCACGGCCATTTATAATGGTAACGTTTGGTGAACATTAGATGTCGCAATACAAGTTGTAAGTTTCCTAATTTAAATCCAGTACATTCAAGTATATAGGCTTGTGCATTGTGGGTGTGGGTGTGTGCGCGCGCACTGCGCACGCGCATGTCGGCTATGTATGTGTTTGTGCGTGTTTTGCGTGTGTATGTATGGTGTGTGTGTTGTGTTTGTGCGTGTGTGTAGTCTGTCTGTCTGTCCGTCCGTCTTCCTGTCTGTCTTTATATCTGTCTCTGTCTCTCCCTCTCTCTCTCTCCTCTCTTCTCTTTCTCTCTCTCTCTCTCTCTTCTTCTCTTCTCTCTCCTTCTCCTTCCCCCTTCTCTCTCTCCTTCTCCTTCTCTCTCTTATGTGTTTGCATATCTATTATTATTATTATTTTCTAGCTATCTATTACCACACCCTCCTCTCTCTCTCTCTTCTCTTCTCTGTCCTCCCTCCCTCTTCTTCTCTCGCTCTTCTTCTCTTCTCTCTCTCTCTTTTTCTCTCTTTCCTTGTCTATTGTATATCTACTACCTACTTACTACTACCGAATATGTATCTCTCCGTTCTGTTGGCTGTCTGTTGTCTGTCTCTATCTACTATTAGCTATTATCTATTTATCTTTCAGTATATCTACTATCCATTCTCTGTGTATCTATGTATGTATCTATGTATCTGTCTATCTTCTGTTATCTATCTATCTGTTATCATCTATCCTTCTATATATTGCTCTATTATATCATTATCTATCTATCTATCTATCATCTATCTATCAATAAAGCGAGAACAATTCTGAAAGGGAATGGATGAATGCTGTCCATCTGTTTAATTTTTCAGGTTCGTTCTGAAGGCTGATGACGACATGTGGGATCAACGTGCCGACTTTGCTGGCCAGGGCCAGGGAAACATGCAAAGCGTCTGAACACAGCATTGGGGGAGAGCTTGCAGGATGTCTGACGGACCATCCGCAACAGACACTCAAGTGGTAGCATCTGAAAAGGATTACCCCCAGAAATCCTTACCCCGGCTTCTGCTTGGCCCGCTACGTCACAGCCTCAATGTGGCTCGGCCCGTCATTTCCGTCTCTCGGTGTGCCTTTTTCTACCTGGAGGATGTGTACATGGCCTGTGTATTAAGAGCTGGGGCCCTCTTTTCCCTCCCTTATCGTGTGGTTGGGTTTTTTTCCACGGGAAACGCCTCTCCGTGGTTTGCGGGGGAAAGGCGCGATCTCCGTCCATGAGGTGTCGCCCGACCACTAATGAAAGATTTGAGAAACGCGAAAGTGTTAGTAACGTGAAGGGTTCGCTCCATTTCAAAAGTGAGGGGAATGCCGGCGAAAATTGAAATGGAAACAAAATCGGAAGAAAGAAGAATATTCCGCTAAACAAAAACACTTTACAAGACAACCACAACGCAGGTTTTGTTTGTTTGTTTGTTTGTTTTTTGGTTTGTTTTGTTATGTTATGTTTTGTTTATTTGTTTGTTTGCTTGTTTGGTGGACGGGCGATGGTGAGCCTTCCGGAGGGGGAGCTCCACTTCACTCCGGTCTTGCAACTAAGCGATGACTGTCGTCAGGAAGGGTTTCGTAGGAGTCGAACCTGGTATATGTTGGAATCAGAACAAGGCGCCCACTGACACCATAGCTAGCAGTGCAGTGTCTCCTCGTGGTTGCCTCCTTGACGAACTTGACATTCATGTGGGATTGCCGGTGCCGGTGCTGCTACTGGCCGGGCCGGGCTGTGCCTGTGGAGGGGGACGGGGGGGAGGGGGGGGGGGGGGGAGTTGGAAGAGCAGCAGTGGATACAAAGCAGCAGAGGTGGTTACAGAAGATTGGAAACCAAAAAAAGGGGAAAAAAAGAAAAAAAAGAAAAGAAAAGAAAAAAAAAGAAAGAAAGGAAAGAAAAGGGGGGGAAAAAAAAAAGAAGAAAGAAAGAAGAACTGAAAAGACGACGCGTTTCGATCTTCTGAGTTTTTTGGGAAGACAGGCAAATTGAGACAAACGGAATCAGCAAGAAAAAGAACGACCAAATCACTTTCTCTCACATGGGCGTAGTAAAAGTATGTGCGTGGGTTGTTTCGTTCTGCGTTGTCATTTTCTTAGATGTTGGTTGTTTGGTCTTAGTGAAGAAGAAGAATAAAGAAGAAAGAAGAAAGAAGAAGAAGAAGAAGAAGAAGAAGAAGAAGAAGAAAAGAAGGAGAAGAAGAAGGAAGAAGAGAAGAAGGAGGGAGGAAGGAAATGAAAAAGAGAGGAGGAGGAGGGAGGAAGAAGAGAAGGAGAGGAGGAGAGGAGGAGGAGGAGGAGTGACAAGAAGAAGAAGGAGGAGGAGGAGAGGGAGGAGGAGGAGGAAAAGAGAAGAAGAAGGAGGAGGAGGACAAGAAGAAGAAGAAGGACGGAGGTAGGAGGAGGAGGAGGAGGTGGAGGAGCGAGGTGGAGGAGGGGAGGAGGAGGAGGGGGAGGAGGAGGAGGAGGAAAAGAAGGAGGAGTAGGAGGAAGAGGAGGAGGAGAGAAGAAGAAGAAGAAGAAGAATGAAGAGAAGAAGAGAAGAAGACGAAGAAGAAAGAACCACACCAAGAGGTCAAAAGGCTTCTTTTTTCTTTTTTGTTCTTTCTTTTTGTGTCTAAGAGAGAGAGAAAGAGACCATACAGACAGAACAGACGGACAGGACAGACAGAAAGAGACAGAAACAGGAGACAGGCACAGAGCAGCAGAGTGAGAGAGAGAGAGAGGACTGTGAGTGTTGTAACAATGACAACGCAGAACAACAACACGCACCGTTTTGAAGCCAATTTGAGGAGATAGGTGATTCTTTCCTTCTACCTTGTCATTTGTCTTGAATGTCTGGTTATTATCCTGCCTGAGAATGAAAGGTCACCTAAGAGGTTTCGAAACGCGTCTTGTATTGTCTGTTCCTTAGTCCCTGGTTAAGGTGGCGGACGGACTTCAAATTCTTTTTGAAAAATTAGTTCTATTGTCTAGATCGGTGTGCTTTTTTTTTTTTTTTTTTTTGGTTTGTTTGTTTGTTGTGTTGTTGTTGTTTTATGGGGGGATCGATTTGCCCTGCAGAATTGACAGGTCATGTCACCGGCAAAACCCATGTGTTTGATCTTCCTGACAGTATTACTTTGAGATCAGGTAGTACATGGTACTTTAGGGTGTTAATATCAAAGAAGATCGGGAGAGGGGAGGGTGGAGAATTCAATATACAGTGACAATAATACTTTGTGATTCATGTCTGCATGGTGACTTTAGTGGTGGTTAATATCAAAGAGAATTGGAGAGGGGACGGGTGGAGAATTCAATATACCGTGACAATAATACTTTGAGATCATGTTCTGCATGGTGACTTTAGGGTGGTTAATATCAAGAGGAGAAAGGAGAGGGACGCGGTGGAGAATTCAATATACGTGCATAATACTATGAGATCATGTTCTGCATGGTGACTTTAGGGTGGTTCATATCAAAGAGAAAGGAGAGGGGACGGTGGGAATTCAATATACCGTGACAATAATACTTTGTGTTCATGTTCTGCATGGTGACTTTAGGGTGGTTAATTTAAAGAGAAAGGAGTGGGGGAGCGGGTGGAGAATTAAATATTCGTGACAATAATACTTTTGAGATCTTGTTCTGCATGGTGACTTTAGGGTGGTTAATACAAAGAGAAAGGAGAGAGGGGACGGGTGTGAGAAGTCATATACCGGGACAATAATACTTTGAGATCATGTTCTGCATGGGAACTTTAGCGGTGTTTAATATCAAGAGAAAGGTTGAGGGGACGGGTGGAGATTTCAATATAGTGACACTAATACTTGAGATCATGTTCTGCATGGGACTTTAGGGTGGTTTAAATATCAAGAGAAAGGAGAGGGGAAGGGTGGAAATTCAATATCAGTGAATCAATAATACTTTGAGATCATGTCTGCATGGTGACTTTAGGGTGGTTAATATCAAAGAGAAAGGAGAGGGGACGGGGGGGAGGAATTCAATAACCGTGACTATAATACTTTCGAGATTCATGTTCTGATGGTGACTTTAGGGTGGTTATTAATATCAAAGAGAAAATGAGAGGGGACGGGTGGAGAATTCATTATCCGTGACAATAATACTTGAGATCATGTTCTGAATGGTGACTTTAGGGTGGTTAATATCAAAGAGGAGAGAAGAAAGGAGTGGGGACGGGTGGAGATTAATTATACCGATGGCAATAATACTTTGCTGAGATCATGTTCTGCATGGTTGACTTTAGGGTGGTTATATCAAAGAGAAAGGAGAGGGGGACGGGTGGAGAATTCAATATACCGTTGACAAATAATACTTTGAGATCATGTTCTGCATGGTGACTTTAGGGTGTTAATATCAAAGAGATAGGAGAGGGGAACGGGTGGAGAATTCCACGTGTATACCGTGACAATAATACCTTTGGACATGTTGGCATGGTGGTGATGACTTTAGGGTGGTAATATCAAAAGAGAAAGGAAGAGGGGAGGGTGGAGGAATTTCATTATACCGTGACAAAAATACTTGAGATCATGTTCTGCATGGTGACTTTAGGGTGGTTAATATCAAAGAGAAAGGAGAGGGGACGGAGTGGAAGAATTCAATATACCGTGACAATAATACTTTGAGATCATGTTCTGCATGGTGCTTTTGGGTGGTTAAAATATCAAAGGAAGGTGGACGGTGTAAATTTAAATACCGTGACAATACTGCTATGAGATTATTACCACAGGGTGATCTTTAGGTGATTCATATGAAAGAGAGAAAAAAACGGGGGAGGGGTGATAATCTAAGATTCGTGACAATATTACTTGAGATTGTCTACTTCAGGGTGACTTTAGGATGATTAATTAATATTAGAGAGAAAGAAGAGGGGGAGGGGGGGGGATAAATCTAATTAATACCCGTCGACTAAATTACTTTGAGATTGTCTACTGCAGGATTGACTTTAGGAATGATTAATTAATATAGAGAAAAAGTAGAGCGGAGGGGGTGAATAATCTATTATACCGTGACAATATTACTTGGAGATTGTCTATACGGGTGACTTTAGGATTATTAATTTATTTTAATGAGAAAGAAGAGGGAGGGTGTGAATTAATTAATATTACCGTGACATATAATTATTACTTTGAGTTTGTCTACGACAGGGTGACTTTAAGGGTGATTAATTAATATCAGAGAGAAAGAAGAGTGGACGGGTGAGCGTGAAATATTTAATCTACCGTGACAACATTACTTTGAGATTGTGTACTTTAAGTTGACCTCAGGATGGTTACATTATTAAAGTCTAAGGAGATCGGGGACGCGGCCTGGACGGGGTTGAAAGAATTCATGTACCGCGACAATATGCCTTTGTGCTCGGGTTCTACACGTGGACTTTTGGGTGGTCAATATCAAAGAGAAAGAAGAGGGGACGGATGAAGAAATTTTATTTTACCGTGATAATACTACTGAGAACGTGTTCTACGGGATGACTTAAGTAAGGTGGGTTAATTTATTCAATGAGAAAGGAGAGGAAACGGGTTAAGAATTTATTATACGGTGACTTTATTATTTTGAGGATATGTGCACTCAGGGTGACTGTAGGATGTGTTAATATTAAAGAGAAAGAAGAGGAGGATGTGTGTGAGAAAAAGCCCATAGAGGGTTTATTTTAGTGATTATATCATGGACTGATCAGATGGTCGTTGCTTGCGGTGCCAATAATGATTTGGGAAGTCGGGGCATTCACAGTGTTCTTCTACAGCCCTCCTCTCTCTCTCTCTCTTTCTTTTCAGTCCTGGACAACATGAGAGAGGTGTCTTTTTTCAATGCTGATCGATGAGAATGTGGAGGATGAAGAAGATGCTGCTATATACTTCCATTCAAGTTTCAGAGACTGCCATGACAGAGCTGTACCTGTTTATAACTCTAAAGCTTCTTTCTTAATTTATACTTCCTAGTGCCAGGTCGAGGGGTACTGATACCTGCAGTGTTGGTCAGGACATTTGAGCAACAGGTATCAGTGACGCATCCATTTTTATGTGTATGAGCTCGGACTGTGTAGTGAATTATCAGGAAAGCTTGTTGTTTTTTAATACTTCATTATTTAAAAATATCTTAACAAATTATATATAGATTAATATTTTGTTAAAATAGGGTTTTTAAAATGGATCTACAAATTTGTTTCGAGCGCGGTTGCGCTGTCAGCAGGATGGTATTGGTTTGCCCCACGGCCCGATGTTATATAGCGTGTGGGCTCCGATTGCGGTTTGTTTGCACGTTGCGGGTGCCCCCCTGCACGTGTTTTTTGGGGGCTTTCAGGTTTTTTGTTTTGGTGTATTCATACAACGATTTCCATTTATGCCTTCAGTTGTTTACTATTTTTGTTTTGTGTTTAAAGTTGTAAATGTGGTTTGCATAGTTTTAACCATTTTTTCAGTTAAACATAGGTTTTCCTTTTTGAAACATTGCTGTATGGTGATCATGCAGGGGCGGATCTGAGGGGGGGTTCCAGGGGTTCCGAAACCCCCCCCCCCCCCCCTCAAAAAAAAAAAAAAAAAAAAAAAGAGGGTGGGGGAAAAAAAATAAAAAAAGCAACTCTCAGCTTTATAATTTCTTTTTTGAAAAAAGAAAAAATACCAAATTTCATCTCTCAAGAAATCGAAAAAGAAATAAAATTTTAACAATGATAACACGTTAAACACTTCTTATTTTCTGCCCGCATCGTGCGGGACTGCTGATTCTTTTGAAGGAATGGGTGGAAATACGTATCTTTCAACATCGGCAGACGTACTTCCCTTGCGCTTCTTTGTTTAGAGGGCGAATCGCAAAGAGAAGAAAGTTCGTGGAGAAGCTTGGCGGGTAGTTGAGAGTTTTTCAACACAGTGTATCGAGGCCAGCGTTATTTATCAGTTTGTTTAGCTGCAAAAATGCCGAAGGCGACTCCACTTAAATCTGCGGATGCTGTGGAAATGAAGGAAACTAAAGGGAATTCTTTTTCTCCGCCAGACCAATGGCGCGTGAGTAACTGTGTACACGTGGTTTGTCGTTTGTCTTTTCTTTCCAAAGGCGCACGATCAAATAGTTGTGGTGGCGAACATTGAGTGTTAGATATTAATGCAAAAATAAATTTTGCAGAGTGATGGTGTGCATGTGTGTGTGTGTGTGTGCGTGCGCGCGCCTTGTGCATGACTATACGTGTGTATCGGGGCGGGGGGGGGGGATGGGGGGGGGGATGCACGTGTCATTGTGATTGTCACAGTGGTCACTGACAACCTGTCATGCATTCCTCTTCTCTCTCTCTCTCTCTCTCTCTCGTCTCTCTCTTCTCTCTCTGTTTACTTTAATAAAAAAAACCTAGCCTATTTTTCTTACCCGCCCCTGACTTCAGTAGACTTGCTAACCTCCCCCCCCCCCCACCCCCCGGTTTTTTTTTGCTTCCATATTAAACCTCCATACTATTTCTATTTGTATAGCGACATCATATTTAGTACTATTACTTATTAGTCCATCATTTAGTCACCGGCTTTGCCAAAAAAAATATTTACCCGGGGCCTTTGTTATTACTTTCAGGTGGTGGTAGTAGCACAAGCCAAGGTGTTGAATGTGTCAGTTGAAGATAACACCTGCCACATCAGGAAGACCAGGCTGGCATTTTCTACTGTTCCCGTTACGAACAGAAGATTGTTCAGATTCACTATCTCATGCTGAGGATCTTCAAATTCAGAGGTAAGTGTACCTTATTGTTTGGTTTGCTCTTGTAAGCTGGTTTATGGACTATAGTGTGTATGTGTGTGTCTGTGTGTTTTGTATTGTTTTGTTTTATGACCAAATTTTTTTCAATTAGTTGCTGAATCAAATAATTAACACAATGGAGCTAATGGTGATAGGTATTGCAGTGGCGATAGAATCTTGTGGTCGTCTAGCGAATTGATTGAATAATATTTTCTTGTCATTATTATTGTTCGATACACTGTAATACAGAGTCTTATTTATACTAGATTAAACAAGCAAGTTAAGAACGTTCTTTATGATTGGCCTCAAATAATAATATTTTGACTGTTCTATCTGAAGAAGAACATTGTACAACAAGAATTCAAATTATAATACAATACAATAAGAAATATAATTTACTTGTAATTGATATTGTTAATAAATCCAATAATGGATATAAATTGATAAAAAATCATCCTCTTCATCAATATTTTTATGGTATTATTAGTGGTTAGCCACACTCTCATTTGTTATACATTTCATTCATCACAATTGGGTATCATGTAAAGATCAATTACACTTATAGCCAGTCATCTCATAAACTTTGGTTTCAATATCAAGTGTAAAATAATTATTAAACTATGACTTTTTCTCCAGACTGCAGAAAGCATGTTGCCAGCTTCCAGTGCTCAGGATTTGAGACTCACAATGCGATGTCTTCAAAATCAACATTAGTTCAAGTAACAGAGACTTTGCGTGTTCATACCTAATCCATCTGGTATGTCATGACTAGTGTGGTTGTGATGGTGGTGGAGTGTGGTGTTGGTTGTTTATGGTGTGTGTGCGTGCAGGCTAATGGACGATTTCTTCTGGTTGCTCGGAAAGTGTTTGTTCTTCACATGACCTTGGGTTTGTTTCTTCACATGACCTTGTAGAAGTGTTTTTTTTTTATGTCCAACCTACACCGGTATAATTGTTCACTTTGATATAATTAGAAAATTGGATCTTGCTCTGTTTCCGTTTGCTTAACAAGTATGTTCCTTTTTATTTCTGTCAACAGGTTCTGTCAAGAAGACCTTGAGCAGCCAGGGATTTTGGCGTGGCCTCAGCAAAAAAAACCTTCAGAGGGGAAGCAGTAAAGTTTCCACCTTCTTAGGAATCACTGGGTACCCCAAAGAAATTCCTGTTTCCTGTTTCATGTCGACTGAATAAAAAAACAGAAAATTTCAGGAAGATGGTTTAGAAAACATCCAGGCTTGTATATTCCCCATCGTTAGATGGCGTCTTGTGCAAACACTGTGTATTGTTTGCCAATGATGAAAATCTTGGCTATTTTGTCAAAATCAGCTTATCGAAACAGGAACAAGTGTTCTGATGATTGAAAATCCTAATGCCACAAAAAAGTATCACGCAGATGCATGCTGAAGAGTGAAAATTTCTTGGAAAATATGCGAAATCCTGTTGAGGGCAGTGATGGTCACACAAATGCAGAAGCTGAAGCGCAGGATCGCTATAAAATCGGAAGATACTTCTATGTATCTTCATGACAGTTTTCTTGTTGTGGCCCAACAAGGTCTTGTCTCTTCTGAGGTCACAGGATTGATGGGGTGCTGGAGAAGGCAACAGGAGTAACTTCACTGCTCTCCTGAGTTTCGGCATTGACTTGGGATGATTTTTTCAGAATCACCTTTCAAACGTGTCGGACAGCAAATGTGTACGTTACGTTTCGAAGGAAACCAGAATAGGATGATAGAACATTCTTGGCGACCAAGATTAGAGGGAGACTTTTGGCAGAGAATCGCAGTAGCGACTTTACTTTGCAGGTTCCTTGCAGATGAAGGTCACCTGGGAGTTCTAACATGAACAAATTTCTATTGTCATTCGTTTTTGGATTCATCGTATGTTATTCAAGAAAGCTTTTCCTCTCTTTTGTAGAGTGTGAATGGACATCACCGAGGGAAACCCTTGCTGGCCTAATTTTTGTCATGTCTCTGCGGGAACTGGGATATTTGGAGGCTGCCAACATCAGGGCCAAGGCTATGATGGCGCTGCAAAACTTGGCAGGCAAATTCAAAGTGTGCAGGCACGCATCCAGGAATTCAATGAGAAAGCTTTATATTTTCTTGTGCTGCACTCTGTTGAACCCTGCATGGTCAAAGCCTCGTCTGTGCTGCTGTGAAAAATATTGCTCGCAGTTCTCAAAGAGCTGTCTTTGTTTTTTTTCACTGTCACCCCAAGAGACAAAGAAAACTCGAGAGTGATTGGACAGGCTGCTGACCGAAAACAAGAGACAGATAGCTGGTGGACTTGTGTAGACCGATGGGTAGAAAGGCATCATGCTTTCGAGACAATTCGCTGCCCTGTCTCTAGTTGTGTTTGATTGCTTGGGTCAGATAACACAGGAAGACAATGGGACGGTGACACTGCCTGCCAAAGCGCGGGGTCTGCTTATGCAATCTTCCGTTATTGGATTCAGATTGCATTTGTTGTGACCCGACGGTGCCTCCAGTACCTCCCAGCCTTGAGTGTGAACTCCAAAAGCGTGATACGAGACAATTGCGGTGCCTATTCGGCATTACCAATATCACTGCCAGCCTCCAGGAATGAGAACAAATGTGATGATGTTTTCAGCGGTCTTGGTTCTTGAAGCCACTCAGATGGCCCAGAAACTTTGTCACACCATCCAAGCTCCCCGGCTTATGCTAGGCAGCTCCTGAGGGAAAACCCATCCTGTGATACAGCCATGGATTATTTCCGGACATCAGTTGCTGTGCCATTCTTGGACTATCTGGTCACTCAGAATGAACGATCGCTTCAAGAATGCAGAGCTTGCCCAGGACGCACTTCAGCTGATTCCGGTAAAACTTGGTTCGCTTACCGGGCCCTTCCTGGCTGTCGTCCAGCGGTGTAAAGCACTTGGCGTTACTGTGGGACACGACCTTCCTGATAAGAGGGTTCTGCGCTGCTAGCTTCTACGTTTGGAGCACCAAGTGGAGAAATTTTATCCAGCCACAAGGACATTCCCTCCACCTTGAGAGCAGCTTAAAGGCCTGTGATAGGGACATGTACCCCAACATCCCATGATTGCTGAATCTGTTTTTGCACTTTGCCCAATTACACGCGAATGTGGAAGAGGACCATTATCTGGGATGAGGTCGTTGAAAACTACACAGCGCCACATCAATGGGAGCAGGCCGTCTGAATGGTCTAGCGTCTCATGAGGGTCCATCGTGACATACCATTATATTGAAAGCAGCTTGGACTCCTATGCAACTAAGTATAGGTCCTATATGCAGTTGCTGCCAAGAATTTCCTGTAAAACAGTGGAGCAAACTTTGGATGCCCCCTCCTGATCCCTCTCAGTCAACCTTTGTAAGTAAGTTTATGTATTTTCGTTGATCACAGTGCCTTTCTGCAAAAAAAAATGTCAAGACATATTTGTGTACTGATTATAGTTAATAGACACCAGGAGAGGCCTCCAAAAGGCTCCTCAGAATGTGAAAATATCTTCAGCTTCTGGGGGGCTTTGCCCCCCCTGTACCCCCCACCGGGTCTTTGCCCCTGGACCCCACCGAGAGGGGCCTGGGCGGCCCCTGGACCCTGCCCCACTTTGGAACCCCCCCTCTCTATGTTAACTGATCCGCCCTGTGATGCTCTTTTTATGATTTTCAGGGATATATTGTAGACTTGTTTTTGGTCTTTAAGTTTCCAGATATATTTGCATCAGTTCGTATGGTTTTTTATATTTTTCTTTATTAAATAACGACTGTTTGTGGTTTGCATATCTGCTGTGGGCAACCAAAAACCATCCTGATGACAGCGCAACGCGCTCGCCCATGATGAATAATACCCCATAGCTCCATATGATGGCGCTTACTACACCCAATCGCCCAGCAAAAATGAAAACACAGAGCACACAGAACAGACGAGGAGACATGCCCATAAAAGAATGTCCCACGCTTACATATATACCCTGTACCTGACACATCCACACAGCAACAACAGCTGGAGAAATGAACAGATCAAAACTAACAGTTCTTAAGACTGGGCCAGTTTTTTCTATCTTGAATATTGTCAGACAAGTACACGGACTAATATTAACAAATACAGACAACCTCCATATGATCGGTATGAATGGAAATTTTAAATGAGGCAGGGAACATTGAACAGTAAACAACATTGATTTGTCATTTGTTGTTTACTGTTCCCTGCCTCATTTATGATTGAAGATGTCCTTAACTTTTTACATTTTCAAACGAGCAGTTGAAAATTGATTCTAAAACGAATCAACATGACTTTTTTTTTCCCTCTTTACTGAATTCATGAGAATACGCCTTGTAAAGAATATGACGTTTTCTGCAACCACAGTTAATTTGAATTAAGCGCCTCAGAATCCTGTCTATGCAGCAGACTTGTTCGTCCGGATCGCTCACTGCTTGTGTATGTGCTGGCATTGTATACATCATCCATTAAGGCAAGAGTTACGTTTGCTTCTGTTTCACAATGAGAGTGCAAAGTGACCTCCCTTCTTGACTCCACGGAGGAGGTTGTTTTCATTCATATCCGCTTCTTTGTGGCCACACACCACAGTTAGGATTTGTACTGAAACACAGTACACTCCATGCAAGAGTTTTGAGGCCTGCCATGAATTTAAGCCCGCATTTAATGTTAAACAGGTAACTGATCAAAAGCCCCCCCCCCCCCCCTACCACCACCACCCCACCCCCATTGTTGCCCCTTTTTTGGAAGGGGGGGGGGGGGCGGGGAGGGGAGGGTCCACCGAGAAAAGCGCAAACAATCATTGAATACATGACCTTCCCCTTAGTTGGCGTTACATTCAGGCCTGTGCATTCACCCATGACCCTATCATTACGCCTGTTAGAAGCTCCCTAACAGTCCCAGTCTGTCTACTTGAAACCACCTGACTTTTATCTTGATGGCCATATGAACGAAAATGAGGAGAATCCACTTTCAGACACAATAAAATTCTCATAACAATCTAATGGTACCTGTCTATAAATACTCGACTCCTTGAGCAAGGCCTTGGCGCATTGATTTTTGGTGTGCAACCTATCAGTCGGTAAGATGACGTAAACACTTAGTTATTCTTCTTCTTCTTCTTCTTCTTCTTCTTCTTCTACTGCTGCTTTTTTCTCCTTCGTACACTCAGACAGGAACCCCAGAGGCACTGACGAAGGCTGCTGTGCGGCAGAAGCCCTTCAGAGATCCATAGAGCTTCTCCCTCATCGATGTGTCCGCAGGCCAGGTCTCTGCTCTCAGCTTTTGATGTATGGGACAATCCTGCAGGAAGTGTTCCACAGTCATCGGGGCTGTATTGCATGGGCACCCTGAAGACTTGCCGATGTAGAATGTGGTGAACATGTGGTGTTGTCTGGAGTGCCCTGCCCTCAGTCTCACAATGCTCACTTGGTCTGGTCTGGGCGGCAGGTAGTATGCATCCGTCTTGTTGAAGTCTGGTGCTGCTCAAGCCATCTCCTTTTCTGCTTCTCCTTGAGAAATGTTTTGGGCTTCTTCAGAGGAAACCTTCTGTTCCATTTGGGGCTACTGTCCTCCTTCCTTTGCCGGTTGGCCGCCTTCCTCATTGTCATAATCATGCCCGCCTTCCTCATTGTCATAATAATACCCGCCTTCCTCATTGTCATAATCATACCCGCCTTCCTCATGTCATAATCATACCCGCCTTCCTCATTGTCATAATCATACCCGCCTTCCTCATTGTCATAATCATACCCGCCTTCCTCATTGTCATAATCATACCCGCCTTCCTCATTGTCATAATCATACCCGCCTTTTTGTCAGTCAGTAAGATGTCGCAAACACTTCTTATTCCAAACGTCGTCAAAAGACGAAATATGACCCGAGCACAAAACCATACAAATTGGGTGTAGGGGCATTGTGCAGACCCCCATGAAATGACAGATCCTGGGTCTTTTTTTAAAAAAATTTTTAAATAATTGTTTGAGATTAATTTCTGGAGAAAAAAAGTTGAAGTGAAGGCGTATTTTAATGTGCTCTGTGGATTAGGTGTGTGTGTGTGTGTGTGTGTGTGTGTGTGTGTGTGTGTGTGTGTGTGTGTGTGTGTGTGTGTGTGTGTGTGTGTGTGATCGGCATCATGTTGACAATTGCTTAAAGTTTGCATAGAGAAACTGTGAACTGCAACATGTTATGCAAGTCAGTCGTTTTTTTTTTTCGTGTTATGCAAAATGCTTCAGATATGAACTTGAAGCAACTTTCAATTTTATGCGTACAATGTATATCTGTTTCCTAGGCTACTATTGTTTTTGTTTTTTTTACACACACGCACACACACTCTTCTCGATCTATTTACCTGTCCATCTATTTATACAGATATAGATGAATAGATTCAAAGTCCATTTTTGCGCACAGTTTGAGAAGCTAAGTGATTGCTCGTTCTTTGTTTTTTTTATTGTTTGTCTTGCCTGAAGAAGACCAGAAAGGTCGAAACGCGTCGTGTTTTGTCTTTGTAATTTCTTTGCCCCTTTCGTCCGGTGGAAGAATATTATTTTCTTTTAAGTTTTGTTACAGATGTAGATATATGTAGATATTCATGTGTGTGTGTGTGTGTGTGTGTGTGTGTGTGTGTGTGGTGTGTGTGTGTGTGTGTGTGTGTGTGTGTGTGTAATGACGTAATATGCATTAATGCGGATGTATCTATATACTGTTTAAACAAATGTGCAACAATGTCACACGGTGGATAACAATCCACTGAACTCCATTTAAACTCACTGACTAAACTCTTGAACTTTTCCAAACGAAGTCAGGCCAATGCCTTGATCAATTATCTCAAGTCCAAACATTGAATACGTACATATCATTTCCATCACAACTTTATCTTCTGTGATTTTCAGAGCAAAAAAAAAAGAACTATATTCAAACAAATCTATCTGTCCATCTATTTATCTACAGATATCAATGAATTGATTCAAAGTTCATTTTGCACCCAATTTTTTTGGAGATAAGTGATTGTTTGTTCTTCGTTTTAATTATTGATCTTGCCTGAAGAAGGCTAAAGAGGTCGAGACGCGTCGTGTTTTGTCTTTGTAATTTGTTTGTCTATTTTATCCGGCGGAAGAGTATTTTTTCTTTTGTTTGGATTTGTTACAGATGTAGATATATGCATAAATGTGTGTGTGTGCGCGCGCGCGCGCGTGCGTGCGTGCGCGCGTGTGTGTGTGTGTGTGTGTGTGTGTGTAATGAATTAGCATATATTTAAAATTATGTGTGTATCTATATTCTATTTTTCAAGAAATATGCAACAATATCACATAGTGGACACCAATCTACTGATCTCTATTTAAACTCACTGGCTAAACTCTTTCACTTTTCCCAGACGAAGTTAGGCCAATGTGTTGATGAATTGTTTCATGTCTAAACATTAAATCCATACATATCATTGGCATTACAACTTTATTTTCCATGATTTTCAGGAGGGGAAAAAGCAGAACTACATTAAAACAAAAGCAAAACTTGCCCTCTTTTTTCCCAAATTGTATACATTTCCTTTTTTCCTCTCCCATTGCTCGTGATGAATTCGTTATCCAGGTCATTTTACCATGTTGATGTGCGATGAATTCGTTATCAAGGTCATTTTACCATGCTGATGTCACATATGCACATTTTTCTCATTGTAAAATGCCAAAATTGTGACAAACTATTTTGCTAGAAAAAAAAGTCCAAACTTTGAATCCACACATATCATTTGCATTACAACTTTATTGTCTATGATTCTCTCTCTCTCTCTCCTCTCTCTCTCTCTCTCTCTCTCTCTCTCTCTCTCTCTCTCTCTCTCTCTCTCTCTCTCTCTCTCTCACACACACACACACACACACACACACACACACACACACACACACACACACACACACACACACACACAGAGTTTAACTATATTCAAGCAAAAAAATAACTGACCACCCCTCTCCCCCTCCCCCTCCCGAAATTATACATATCAACTTTTTTCTCCCATTGCTTGACTTTTTGTTACAAAGGTCGCTTCACCACGTTGGTGTCGCATATGTTCATTTTTCTTGTAAAATGTCAATATTGTGACAATATATTTTGCTAAGAAAAGAAAGAAAATCATTTACAAGCATACAAACAAACAGCAAGTTTGTGTGAAGTTGGTGAACAGAATGAAATGTACATACAGCATTTCACTTCGAAACATTCCAGTTGAGCGTACGAAACTATTTTGTAAACTATTTGTTTGTTTGTTTTTTTCTTTTTACGTTGTTAATTGATTACTTGTTATGACTGAACTTTTCATGTTCAGTCCAAAATGTTCTGCAAGGTCCAATGCATTAATGTATGAATGTGTGATCAAATGATTAAATCAACGTGCTTTTTCTCTCCTAGATTGTGGCAATTGGAACAAGATTGTATTTATCCCCCTTTACTATCGTCCCTCATTTTGTTGAATTTCCCTTTTGAGGTTCATTCCTGAAGTGGACCACTTTGCCCAGAAGAAGGAGGAGGGGGGGGGTGCGGCAGGATTCTGCTTTCTTTTCACAGATATATTGTGGCGGGGTGGGGGTGGGTGGGGGGGAGTGGGGGGGACTGGGGAGAGAGAAAGGGGCAAGACTCGATTTTTTTTTCTTTTCTTTTCTTTTCTTTTCTAATTCTTCTCGTGGCCCAAATTCAAAGCAATCGTACTGCAGTGCCTAAATCCACCTGCTCAAGTTTCCAATGATATTTGCTGATGAGTTAATTTTCTTCCATGACAACAGCAACCACAACAACTACATCGACAAAACAACGACATTGACGACAAGAACAACAACGACGACGACAACAATAACTACGACAACAGCAACAATAACAACGTCAATAACCACCACCACCACCACCACCACCACAGCAACAACATCAAAAACTACAACAACAACAGCAACATTAATGATAACAACAACAATAACCACCACCACAAAACCAACACCACCACCACCACCACAACAACAATGACGATAACAGCAATCGCAACCAGCACCACCACAACAACAATCACAGCAGCTTTTTTTTTTTGTCTTTATCTGAACTGAAGTTCATTTCATCACTTCTGTTTGTATGTATATATTGGAATGGGGCCGCGGAAGAAGGGCGGAATGGGTGATGGGGGGGGGGGGGGGAGAGGAAGGGACCAAGGGCAGGATGAAGGATTGAACCGCTGTCCCCCCACCCACCCCCTCCTTCACCTTCTCCCTTCCTCTCTC
>CM031601.1:58076089-58078589 GCA_018398815.1 Conus ventricosus
CCCAACATTCCACCCACAAAAGCTCCCTCACCTTCACCATATTCAATTTAACCCTAACTGGGATCATAACTAGAACAGAATGGAAAAGGGCCAGTGAGGAAGGAACAACCGGGGGGGGGGGGGGCGTACCTCAAAACAACAGTATTTAAGAAAGCGTTCCTTAATATGTTTTTTTGAAACAAAGATATTTTAGAATTACAATAGGCACGAAATATCATCATTGTTCTAACACAAAGAGAGTATATATAATATATAAAAAAAATAAAAAATAAAAAAATAAAAAAAATTCCTATACATCCCATCTGAGTAATCTTAGATTTTTCATAATATATTACACTCTATCATACTCCTCCCTCCTAAACCACTCCCCCCTCCACCCCCCCACCCCACCACCCTCCCAGCAAGTAATAAAGACTATCTCAACTACTCCACCCCTCTGCTCACTCAGAACTGAATTCTCTTTTTCATAACTGAAGCAAAATCTTTCCTTTCATTCCCTCCCGTTGATAATGTGCCCAAATTAGCCTGCCAATACAATTCTCTTTCTAGCAATTTTTCTGTTGTCCACACATGCTCAATTGGTATAATGTTCAGGAACATAACATTCTGATCTTGTGGATGCTTCTCACTTGCCACATGTGATGCAACTGTACATTTTTTGGTCTTACTAAGTTTAACATCGCTTTTATGATTCGCCCATAAAGATGCTGAAAAAGATGCTGAAAAAACACCCTTCAAAGTTAGAGATCTCCTCAGATTGTATCATGGAAGGTCTTACACTAGCTTTGAATAATAATCTCTGTAGTTATGAAGATGGTGATGGAAATAAAATTTTTGCATCACCTAACAGTGGCACAGCTATGGGTCCACCTCATGCTCCTACTTATGTAGATGTCTTCATGGGTTGTCTAGACGAGAAACTAGTCCAAGAAAGTCCAATACCTCTATTGTCTTCTATAAAACCGCTGAAAAACAAGCATTCAATACAGGAGACTGGGTTAACTGGAGTAGATATAGGGATGATGGATTCATTGTACTACCTGAGGAAAAATCTGTCCCTATCTTGCAGAAACACCTAGAATCACTTTGTCCAGAGAAGATTAAGTGGACTATAGACTCAGGGAAATCAGTGGAATACCTAGATGTCAGAGTTACTCTGACAGACGAAGGTAAATTAAGAACTGATGTCTTTTCTAAAAATTCGCACAGCTACTTGCCCCCCTACTCATATCATCCTCCATCTGTCTTTAAAGGTATGCTTATTGGTATGGGTAGAAGACTTAGGGTGATATGTTCAGAAGATGATATATTAGAAAAGAGAATACAGGAATATGCAAAACATCTCGTTACTTCAGGCTGGAAATTGGAGGATGCGTTAAAAGGTCTTAGAGAAGGTGCCAGTGTGCCCAGACAGAAAGCCTTGCAGAAACGTTCAAAAAACAAACAGAAGAAATGGCTTGGGTTACTACTTGGGACCCAAGAGTTCCAGATAAATCAGGAATAATAAGAAACAATCTGAAATTGTTGTACAAAAACCCAGACAATTTGAAAATATTTCCGAAGAAGTCTATTATTGCAGGAAACAGGAGAGCCAAAAACTTAGGAGAAATATATAAACCATCAGTCCCAAAACGTACTCTGCAACATGGCCCTGAAACAGTAGAGGATTTTTCAAATGTGACAAGAAGTGTGACACGTGTGTACATTCCATAGACACTACATCTTTTAAGTCACGTTGGGATGGGAGAAGGTGGAACATAAGGTCTCATCTGAACTGTACCACACCTAATGTAATTTATATGATTCAGTGCAAATTACATCAAGATTTCCTCTATGTTGGGTCAACAGTAAATTTGAAAAAGAGGTGGGCGAATCATAAAAGCGATGTTAAACTTAGTAAGACCAAAAAATGTACAGTTGCATCACATGTGGCAAGTGAGAAGCATCCACAAGATCAGAATGTTATGTTCCTGAACATTATACCAATTGAGCATGTGGGACAACAGAAAAATTGCTAGAAAGAGAATTGTATTGGCAGGCTAATTTGGGCACATTATCAACGGGAGGGAATGAAAGGAAAGATTTTGCTTCAGTTATGAAAAGAGAATTCAGTTCTGAGTGAGCAGAGGGTGGAGTAGTTGAGATAGTCTTTATTACTTGCTGGGAGGGTGGTGGGGTGGGGGGTGGAGGGGGGGTGGTTTAGGAGGGAGGAGTATGATAGAGTGTAATATATTATGAAAAATCTAAGATTACTCCAGATGGGATGTATAGGAATTTTTTTTTTTTTTTTTTTTTATATATATACTCTCTTTGTGTTAGAACAATGATGATATTTCGTGCCTATTGTAATTCTAAAATATCTTTGTTTCAAAAAAAACATATTAAGGAACGCTTTCTTAAATACTGTTGTTTTGAGGTACGCCCCCCCCCCCCCCCCCCCCCCCCCCCCCCCGGTTGTTCCTTCCTCACTGGCCCTTTTCCATTCTGTTCTAGTTATGAT
>CM031601.1:58081089-58093589 GCA_018398815.1 Conus ventricosus
CGGCCCGATACGTTATTACTTCTGCATATATCTCACGTGATTTTACAAAAAAAATAATGGCTATGGTTATACAACCTGTCCACCCCTAACACTCCACTACAACCTGTCAACCTACATCTGCCTGGAGATGGATTTGCTTCTATTCCCTCACATAAACAACCATGTAAGACCTGCAACCAGTTGAATAATTTCATAGTCAAACTGATCAGGATGACAGGGGTAGGGTGTTGGGTTGTACGGTAGGGGTTGTTGGGTTAGGGATGGGGCGTGGTGTTCCTGGGTTGTTGTGTGGGAGTGTTGAGTATTTAGGTTGGGGGGGGGGGGGTGTTGGGGGGGGTAGAGAGTGGGGCTGGGTTTTTGTGTTGGAGGTGTGTGTGTGGGGAGGGGGGAGGGGGGTATTGCGTGTTGGTTTGGGGATGGTGTTGGGTTAGTGAGTGAGAGTGCAATCTTGGGTTGTTGGATTGGGGGTGTTGGGTTCGGGTGGGTGATGTTTCTTTGGTTGTTGGGGGGGGGGGGGGGGGTTGGGGTTTGGGTTCTTGCATTGGAGGTGGGTGTTGGGTTGTTGGGGGTTAGGTGGGATTAGGTTTTGGGGTTGGGGTTGGGTGTTAGATTCTGGGGACCGGGTGGTGGGGGTGTTGTGCTTTTGGTTGTTGAGTGGGGAAATTTGGGCTGTTGGTTGGGGAGGGGTTGGGTTCTTGGGTTGTGTGGTGTTCAAGTGTTAGATTGGGGGATGTGTGTGCTGGATTCTTGGGGGGTGGGTGGGGCATGCTGCTATTTTTGGGTTGGGAGAGTTTTGCTGATTATTGGGTGGGGTTCTTGGTTGTGGGTGGTGTCTGCTTGTTGGGGGTTGGACAGGCTGTGTTTGGTTGTTGGGGCTTGGGTGGTGGGGTGTTCGGGGTGTCGGGTAGGGGTGTGCGGTGGTTGTTGGATGGGGAGGTTTGGGTTGTTGGATGGGGTTGGTGTTGTTTTGTTGGGTTGGGGAGGGCTGTTGATTGCTGGGTGAAGGAGAGGGTGTTGTGTTGTTTGGTTGTTGGCTAGGGATTTCTTTTCATTTTTTCTGTGTACACAGGCTGATACACCTGCAGACACTCCCTGTATAGACAAGCAAGGATTAATCCTATCTACCCAACAAAGGGAGTGGAGTTATGTGTAACGTGTCATCCATACCAACGGCCAAACTGGCCTTCTCTTCCGAAAGTTGGTGATGGGATTTTACGTGTGTGCAAGATGTTATGCGCGCATTCACACACGGAACCTCGGTTTATAGTCTCATTCGAAGGACTGTATGGAAATGGAGTCAGAACCAATGTTAACTCCAAGGGAAAAATCCCCCTGTGCCGAAACGGCCCGGCGGAGATTCGAACCAGCAACCCCAGGATGACCAAGATTACGAGTCTGGCGCTCTACCATTGAGCTCTTCCGGTCCCTGCTAGGGGATGGTGTTGGGTAGTTCGATTAGTGGTCCAGTGTTGGGTTCTTGGTTGAGGGTGGGGGTGTTGGTTTGTTGGGTTGTTAGGTGGGGGATGTCGGGTTGTTCCGTTGGGAGGGGGGTGTTGGGTTCTTCGGGTTCGTGGGAGGGGGTGTTGGGTTCTTCGGGTTCGTGGGAGGGGGTATTGGGCTGTTCAGTTCGGAGTGGGGTGTTGGGTTGTTGGGTTCGTGTTGGGGTGTTGGGGTGTTTGGGTTCGTGTTGGGGTGTTGGGTTGTTGGGTTCGTGTTGGGGTGTTGGGTTCGTGTTGGAGTGTTGGGGTGTTGGAGTGTTGGGGTGTTGGGTTCGTGTTGGGTTCGTGTTGGGGTGTTGGGGTGTTGGGTTCGTGTTGGGGTGTTGGGTTGTTGGGTTCGTGTTGGGGTGTTGGGTTGTTGGGTTCGTGTTGGGGTGTTGAGTTGTTGGGGGTCGGGTGGATATTGTTGGGCTGTTGGATTGCGGGTGGGTTGTCGAGTATTGGGGTTGGGGACATGAGTGCGTGAGTTTGTTATTGTTTAACGGTAACATTTTTCAAGTACTTCTGGTTGAAAATCCGAGATATAACAGCAAGTGCATTCAATAGCAGTTTTTAAGGAAACGCAACTTATCGTATTCACAGTCAACAGGTGTAGTAACTTTAATTCATAAAGGAGAAGATTTTAGAACAGAGGATGTAAATAACTGGAGATCAGTCACACTGTTGAACGCAGACAACAGATGACGAATAAAATGCCCATCAGAAGGAATATCAGCGGTGACATAAATGAATCAATGAAGACCAAACTGGTTTTAGGAAAGGAAGAAGAATAGCAACCATTCACATGTTGATTGATGTGTTGTCGAGCAGTCTCGCCTGAATGATCTGCCAGGAGCTGTAGTAGCTGTGGATTCAAAACGTGCTTTCGATTGCTTTTCGAAAGATTATATCATTAATACTTTTATTAAATTCGGGTCTGGGAGACGTTTATTTCTTGGGTGAAGGTTTTTACGAAAAATTCACGCAGTTGTGAGAGGTACTATGGTTGGATCAGCGAAGAATTTATTATGGACAGAGGTTTTAGGCAAAGTTGTTGTGTTTCTCGCCTCGGCTTTTATTCTTGATACCGAGCTGTTAGCTGCCAAATACATGAAAATGGACGATTGACAGGTATTACACTGAAAGGAAAGTCGATTTTTCCACGATTTTAAACATTCTTTTGTATGCTGATGAAATTAGCTTGTTTTTACAAGACAGGGATGATGTCAAACTAGCACTGGTTATATTTACTCTCTTTCCACACATATCAGGATTTGATATAGACAGATGACAAAAGCAATGTGGATTGGTTCGAGTTCAGGAAGCCAAGGCAGATGTCTAGGTCTTAGATGAAAACAGGAATTTGGAATTTTAGGGATTGTTTTCAATTGCAAAATGTCTTGCTCAGAAGTCAAGGAAAATTGAGAAAACGCATTGATGCTATAAAAAGAATCTCAGGATTGGGGCAGAAAAGAAACTTAGATTATCTTGGCAACATATCTATAATAAATAATTATGTTATCCCAAATTTGAGACATATCATAAAAGTTTGTCTGATAGAATTCTGAATAATGTTAATACTTTAATGCTGAACAATTAATGTTAATAATTTGTTATATTGTTTCTTGTGGAAACGAGAGAAAAAAAACATACAAAAAGGCGTTTGAAAAGGTTCTTAGAAGTGTGCTTAGAAGTGAATTTGACAAGGGGGGAGGGGTTACAGATGCCTGAGAGCACAACAATACAGCAGTCTCTTCTACCCTAAGGAATCTGATAATTGGTCTTGTATTCCAGCGCCACAGTTTCAACAGTTTGGTAAAGGTTTTGTATGTCTGAAAGCAAACGTACTATGGACAAAGTTCAGACAGAAAATGTGCAGTTATACTCCTTTCGGATAGAAGCATTGCGTACATGGACTAGCAGCAACACGGAAACAATAGTGGAAAGTCCATTGAAATGTGTTTTATGGAACAGCAAAATTATATATCAAAATAATGTTTTATTTTTCAGAGATTGGACGCAAAAGGGAATTGTACGTGTGGGGGACTTGATGCCAGATGATAACAACATACTGTCTGTTCAGCAACATACTGTCTGTTCAGCAACATACTGTCTGTTCAGCAACATACTGTCTGTTCAACAACATACTGTCTGTTCAACAACATACTGTCTGTTCAACAACATACTGTCTGTTCAGCAACATACCGTCTGTTCAACAGGTTGAAAATAAGATCGGGTACTTCCTTTTGTTGCATCTAGAATACAAAACTTTTCGTCAAATTTCGGCAATAAAACTCCTCCCGGTAACATTATTACAGAAAAGGAAAATAAACTTTTACTTGACAATGAGTAATAAAAACAATAAGAAGCTTCAGATTATATTTAGTTAAATGATCCTTTTCTGAATCGTGCCGTGTAAATTTTTGGATCAATAAATTCAATGTCATCCTGACAAAGTGGTACTGGAAGATTGTTTGGACTGCATAAAAAAGGTCAAGGTTAAGAGAACTTCAGTGGAAAATTCTTCATAATATACTCAGAGGCATAAAAAAACGCGAAAAATAGAGACAGTGCACGATTGTTCACATTGTGAACAGGACGTAAGCAATGTCGTTGGCACGTGCAACATTAGCAGTACGTGGTGTCTTGGCCGGTTGTAACCTCGTAACAGTGGGTGAATGTTGCCGGTCAGCGTTTTTGGCACGAGGAGTGCATTTGCCATGTGGACTACCTACGCCACGTGCATCAATGTGAATTGCAACTCAATGTGGCCCCCATTGTGGGCTATAAATTTCCAAACCCCAAAAAGTTCAAATCATCCCTTCCAGAGGCGCCAACATAATGCCGAGACTTTCTCGTCAAGATCGTTGCATAGCAATGGGGCAACTGCAGGCCGGGGTTCCAATGAGGCAGTCGCTATCGCATTCGGAGTCCACATTTCCACCGTCTATCGCCTTCTGGACCGCTTTCAAGCAAGAAACACCACTGATGACAGACCGAGGAGCGGCAGACCGAGGGTCACCACAGCAGCCCAAGACCGCCATCTTCTTCGTCAGCATCGACGGGAGCCTTACCAAACCGTTGCCAACACAGCCAGGAACACCGTCGGCAACCATGGCAGGCCAATCAGCAACAGACCGTGCGTCGCCGACTGAACACAGTTGGTCTCCAATGCAGGCGTCCAGCCCGGCGACCTATCCTGACACTCCAGCATCGCCAGAACCGTCTGCAGTGGGCACAGATCCACGTGCATTGGCGCCATCGGACTGGGGCCGAGTCCTCTTCAGTGATGAAAGCCGGTTCTGCGTCGACCCAGGCGATGGCCGCATCCGGATCTGGAGAAGAGCGGGGGAACGCTTCACGATGCCAACATCACCGAAAGGGACCCATGGGGTGGTGAAAGCATCATGATCTGGGGGCTATCGGCATAAATCGCCGTATTGGGCCAGTCATCTTCCAGAATGTGGGTCCAGGACGTGGTAACGGGGTCACTGCTGTTCATTACATCGACCAAGTTCTGAGGCCCCACATCCTGCCGCATTTCCAGCGGCATCCACAGAACCTGTTTCAGCAGGACAACGCAAGGCCGCACACTGCCCGTGCTACGCAGAACTTCCTGAGGCAGAACAACATCAATCTGCTGCCTCACCCAGCCCGTTCTCCCGACCTTAACCCAATAGAGCATTTCTGGATGCCCTTCAGAGGCAGTTGAACCAGCTCAACCCCAGACCCCAGACAGCAGCTCAGCTTGCTGTTGCTGTGGGCCAGGTGTGGTGGCAAGTCCCCCAGAGGCAGACCAACACTCTGGTGCGCTCGATGTACCGCAGGTGCACAGCTGTGATCAATGCTCGAGGTGGTCACACCAGATACTGACATTCTGCTGTTAACACAGGGTCAAGGTCAAGTTCATGTGACCTTATTTTCTACCAAAATGAACTTTGAAAGGACACTTTTGCGGTGTTCGATTGCTTTTTCTCACTTTCTATTACCAGTTCAAAGGAATCGGTAGCCAAATTACATCAACATTTCTATACAGTTTGTTTTCGCGTTTTTTATGCCTCTGAGTATATTATCATGTCCTGCTAATATTGTATTGAATACCACCGCCTTTGGGAAGTGTTAGCGTCAAGGATTCCCGGCTGGGAGGTCGTAGGTTCAATTTCCATCAGAACCATGTGGGATTTTTCTGCCCCGACCGGCTCCTACCTTGAGCAGTTTGCCTACAGGCTCAGTTGGAAAGACTGGGACCACACAGTCGAGTTTCATTCACTAAATGGATGAGACTCTGAGAGTGTTGCTCAAATTTCCTGACCAACACTGCAGGTGTCTGTAACTCTCGAGCCTGGTTGACGCCGAGATATATTATGAAAACAAACGTACAGTACAGCCCTGTCATGCAGTCTCAGACCGAAATCGAAATCCATAGCATCATCTTCATCATTCTTCTCGATCAGCATTTTTTTTTAAATCTCAAATTCTGTGTCCCTTCATGCCTTGCTCTCACGGTGACCTCAGTTTTGATGTCCTCTCCACGTCTATGGCCTTGGTTTGGTTTCGTGGGGGTCACCGGTATTGGCAAATTCATGGGGCTGTCGTTGGACGGACGTGGTGGCGCCCTCTGGAATACTTGGAACACTAAATATTCTCATTGCATTACTTTCGTGTCTTCAGAGAAAACATTTCTGTGCATCATCTGTTTGAATGCCCAGTGTTGACCTCGCTCTATCAGGAGAAAGGTATTGAGATGAGTAACTTTGATAACGTCAGTACTATCTTATATGGTTCGTATGTTACTGAAATCGCCATACTTTTGTGTACCACTAGGGTATTTCACTCATGTAAATATGCATATACCAGATGTGGATTTGAAAGTACTAACATGGACGATAAGTTGAGTGTGAAGGTTGCTGTTTTTTGTTTGTTTGTTTGTTTCGTTTTTGTTGTTTTTAAATAAGGGTCTAATATCATCTGGCGAGGAAAAGACATCAATTAAACCACTGAAAAAAAAAATCGTCAGTAGGGGCTTAATAAGTGGTGTCCAGCGTTTGTTAAATCATAACAGGCACCACTGAACACCACCAAAGTGACTCGGCAGCAGTGCAGTGTCTCCTCAAGTGGGTTGCCTCTTGACGACATGACGTCGAGAGCTCCCCATGGATCACCGGTGCCGGGCTGTGGCGGGCCGGGCAACGGCTGTGGCTGTGGACTGGCGGAGGGTGTGGGGGTGGAGGGGGGGGGGAGACGGGTCGGAACGAGTGGCGTGGATGCAGAGCTACTGAGGTGGCCAAGGAGATGGGACAGGAAGACAGACAGGACGACCATCCCGTGCTGCTAGTCTGAGACTAGGTCACGGATCAGATGGAAGAGACGGAGGGAGAGGACGTGGGATGGGGGAGGGGGGTGTGGGGGGGGTGAGGGGAGGAGGGAGCACTGACAAGGTCAGTCACAGAAATGTGCTCATGAGAGGGACAAAGGCTGGATTTGGCATCGTGGTGGAACATGTTTGGATTTAGCCCCCCCCGTGTCCATCATTGTGAATAGAACTTTTCTTCTCCCCGTTGGCGTCTTGCCCATCCGCTGGGTTTGGAGAAGGGTTGGATTCTTCTTCTGTGTAAAAAATAAAAGTTTATAAAGGTGAAGGCTAGTTTGAATGTTCGTGTGCATTTCATTTGGATTCTTGTGTCTTGACGTTTCAAGTTGTTTGAATCATTTATCCGACATTGTAAGCCCCCCCCCCCCCCCCATCCCCTTCCCTCCACACATACACGCGTACGCACACACGAACACACACACACACACGCACGCACGCACGCGCGCGCACGCACGCACGCACACACACACACACACATGCAGAGAGAGAGAGAGAGAGAGAGAGAGAGAGAGAGAGATACTCCGTGATTACTTTTTAATAAATGAAGAATATTCCATCGGCCCGAGGAAATAACCAAATCATCAACAAAACAAAGGACTTATCCACCATGAAACAAGACTAGTACCATGCTCTCCTTCTCTGAAAACGTCACTATTTGTGTGTGTTTTAAAAAAGTATACATGAGCAAGTTAGCGAGCAATCCACCACAACAAACAAAATAATAATCCTCTTTAACGATATTGTCGACTGCCCACCTTCCCCACCCCGCCCAGTTCTCTCTCTCTCTCTCTCTCTCTCCCCTCCTCTCTCTCTCTCCTCTCTCTCTCTCTCTCTCTCTCAAATACAACAGCATACGCAATATACATTGTCGCGTTTGCTTCGGATTAGTGATGATGTTGATGATCATGATCATGATGCTTATAACAATGATAGTCATTATGACGATGCTGATGATGATGACGATGGCGATGATGACGACGACGATGACGATGATGTAAACACAAATACCGTGAGAAAGCTCGTGTTGACCTCAGCAAAAGTTATATACAGCGCACGCACGCACGCACGCACGCACGCACGCACGCACGCACGCACACACACACACACACACACACACACACAAAACACACACACTGAAGAGAGAGAGAGAGAGAGAGAGAGAAGAGAGAGAGAGAGAGAAGAGAGAGAGACACAGTGGGGACAGACACAGTGAGACAGAGACAGATAGAGAGACAGAGACAGATAGAGAGACAGAGAGCGAGATAAGAGAGAGACAGAGAGAGAGGGGGGCGGGAGGGGGGTTGCCCGGGTAAGACGGGGTGAATCGTATCGAGATGACAGAGAGGGAGAGATATGGAAGGGGAGAAGGGGGGTGGGGGGGGGGAAGGGAAGAGGACGGAGGTTCAGCCCTTCATCCTGCCCTTGATCTCTTCTTCTTCCCCCCCCCCCATCCCCACTCTTCTCCCCTCTCTCCACTCTTCCTCCCCTCTTCCACTCTTCCTCCCCTCTCTCCACTCTTCATCCCCTCTCTCCACTCTTCCTCCCCTCTCTCCACTCTTCCTCCCCTCTCTCCACTCTTCCTCCCCTCTCCCCACTCTTCCTCACCCACCCTCTTCCTCCCCCCCCCCTCCCCACCTCCCCCACTCTTTCCCCCCCCTCCCCCACTCTTTCCCCCCCCCTCCCCCACTCTTTCCCCCCCCCCTCCCCCACTCTTTCCCCCCCCCTCCCCCACTCTTTCCCCCCCCCTCCCCCACTCTTTCCCCCCCCTCCCCCACTCTTTCTTCCCCCCCCCCCTCCCCCACTCTTTCCCCCCCCTCCCCCCCACTCTCCCCCACCCCTCCCCACCTCCCCCACTCTTTCCCCCCCCCACTCTTCCCCCACTCCCCTCCCCACCTCCCCCACTCTTCCCCCACTCCCCTCCCCACCTCCCCCACTCTTTCCCCCCCCCCTCCCCACCTCCCCCCACTCTTTCCCCCCCCCACTCTCCCTCCCCCCCCCCCCACCTCCCCCACTCTTTTCCCCCCCACTCTCTCCCCCACTCCCCTCCCCACCTCCCCCACTCTTCCCCCACTCCCCCTCCCCACCTCCCCCACTCTTTCCCCCCCCCACTCTTTCCCCACTTCTTCCCCCCCCCACTCTTCCCCCACTCTTTCCCCCCCCCACTCTTCCCCCACTCCCCTCCCCACCTCCCCCACTCTTCCCCCACTCCCCCTCCCCACCTCCCCCACTCTTCCCTCCCCCCTCCCCACCTCCCCCACTCTTTCCCCCCCCCACTCTTCCCCCACTCCCCTCCCCACCTCCCCCACTCTTCCCCCACTCCCCTCCCCACCTCCCCCACTCTTTCCCCCCCCCCCTCCCCACCTCCCCCACTCTTTTCCCCCCCCCTCCCCACCTCCCCCACTCTTCCCCCCCACACTCTTTCCCCACTCCCCTCCCCACCTCCCCCACTCTTCCCCACTCCCTCCCCACCTCCCCCACTCTTTCCCCCCCCCCTCCCCACCTCCCCCATTCTTTCCCCCCCCTCTCTTCCCCACTCCCCTCCCCACCTCCCCCACTCTCCCCCCCCTCCCCACCTCCCCCACTCTTTTCCCCCCCCCCTCCCCCCCCTCCCCCACTCTTTCCCCCCCCCTCCTCCCCACTCCCCCCTCTTCCCCCCCCTCCCACCTCCCCCACTCTTTCCCCCCCCTCCCCACCTCCCCCACTCTTTCCCCCCCCTCCCCACCTCCCCCACTCTTTCCCCCCCCCTCCCCACCTCCCCCACTCTTTCCCCCCCCCCTCCCCACCTCCCCCCCACCTCCCCCACTCTTTCCCCCCCCCCTCCCCACCCCCCCACTCTTTCCCCCCCCCCCCCACCTCCCCACCCCCTCCCCCCCCCCACTCTTTCCCCCCCCCCCTCCCCACCTCCCCCACTCTTCCCCCCCCCTCCCCACCTCCCCCACTCTTTCCCCCCCCCACCTCCCCACCTCCCCCACTCTTCCCCCCCCTCCCCACCTCCCCCACTCTTTCCCCCCCCCCCCTCCCCACCTCCCCCACTCTTTCCCCCCCCCCTCCCACTCTTTCCCCCCCCCCTCCCCACCTCCCCCCACTCTTCCCCCCCCCCCCTCCCCACCTCCCCCACTCTTTCCCCCCCCCCCCCCTCCCCACCTCCCCACTCTTTCCCCCCCCCCCCTCCCCACCTCCCCCACTCTTTCCCCCCCCCCCCTCCCCACCTCCCCCACTCTTTTCCCCCCACCCCCCTCCCCACCTCCCCACTCTTTCCCCCCACCCCCTCCCCACCTCCCCCACTCTTTCCCCCCCCCACCCCCTCCCCACCTCCCCCACTCTTTCCCCCCACCCCCTCCCCACCTCCCCCACTCTTCCCCCCCCACCCCCCCCCCACCTCCCCCACGCTTTCCCCCCCCCCCCCTCCCCACCCCCCCACTCTTTCCCCCCCCCTCCCCACCTCCCCCACTCTTTCCCCCCCCCCCCCTCCCCCACCTCCCCCACACTCTTCCCCCACCTCCTCCACTCCCCCACTCTTTCCCCCACCTCCCCCACTTTTCCCCCCCCCTCCCCACCTCCCCCACTCTTCCCCCCCCTCCCCACCTCCCCCACTCTTCCCCCCTCCCCCCTCCCCCACTTTTCCTCCCCCCTCCCCACTCTTCCTCCCCCCTCCCCACTTTTCCTCTCCACCCCACCCGCTTCAGCCCTTCTGCCCTGGTCCCATTCCAAAGAAGACAAAGAAAGAAAGAAATAGATATATAAATAAAAGAAATAAATAAACGACATAAACAAAGAAATAAATGGTTCTGTTGATGCTGTTGTTGTTGATGATGTGGTTGCTGTTGCGTGGGGTTGGTTGTTGTGGTGGTCGTGGTTGTTCTCGTGTAGTGGTAGTTGCTGAGGGTTTTTGCTGCTATTTGTTGTTGTAGTGGTGGTGGTGGTTGTTGTTGCCGATGCTGGTGTGTTGCCGTTGTTGCTGTGATGGGGTGGTGTTGTGGTGATTGTTGTTGTTGTTGTTGATGTTTTTTGTAGTTGTTTTGGTTGCTTTTGTTTGTGGGGGTGGTGGTTGTGATGCTGATGGTATTTGTTGTTGTCGTGTCGTTGCTGTGTTGTTGTTTGTTGTTTTGTCGTTGTGGGTTTTTGTCATTGTTGTTGTAGTTATCGTTGTTGTTGATGTCGTTGTTGTTGTCGTTTTTATTGTCGTCGTTTTTTGCTATTGTTGTTGTCTTGTTATTGTAGTTTTGTTGTTGTTGCTGCTGCTGCTGCTGCTGCTGTCATGGAAGGAAAGAAACACTCATCTGAAAAAATCATTGAAAATTTGAGCAGCGAAATTAGGCACTGCATTATAATTGCTCTGAATTTGGTCGAGTAGAATTTGAAGGAAAAAAAACCCTCTAACCCTCTTTGTCTCTCCCCTACCCCCCCCCCATAACCCCCCCCCCCCCCCCCCCCCCCCACCACACACACACAATATATATCCTAGGGCACTGACAATCTGTGAAAGAAAGCAGAACCTTTCCTCGCTGCCCCCCCCCCCCCCCCCCCCCCCCCCAACTCCACTCCTGGGCAAAGTGGACCACTTCTGGAATGAATCTCAACAAGGGAAGTCAACAAAATGAGGGACATTAGTAAAGGGGGATAACTACAATTTTGTGCCGTATATCACAACATTGGAGGGGGAAAAAACATGTTGAACTGATCATTCGATCATACATTCATGCATTGATTTATTGGATCCAGCAAAACATTTTGACTGAATACGAAAACTTCAGTCACACCCAGTAATCAATTAACATCAACAAAAATAATTCACAAAATAGTTTCCTAGGCTGAGTTGGAATGTTTCGAAGATGTGGATGGAATGTTGCACGCACAAGCACAATTAAATTATGTCTCCCAACATCAAACACGTTCATTGTTTGTTTGTATGCTTGTAAATGTTATGGGTTTTTTTGTTTTCCATAGCAAAATATCTTGTCACAATGTTCACATTTCACAAGAAAACATTGCGACATCAACATGGTAAAGTGACCTTTATAACAAGTTCACAAGCAATGAGAGAGGGGAAAAAAAGGTTAATATATATTTTTTAAGGCAAATTTTGTTTTTGTTTGAATGTAGTTCAAATTTGTGTGTGTGTGATAATCACCGACAAGAAAATTGTAATGCAAATGATATGTATGGATTCCATGTTTGGACTTGAGATAGGCAAAGTATCTTGTCACAACATTGACATTTCTGGCAAAGTATCTTGTCCCAATATTGACATTTCACAAAAAAGCGTACGCCATATCGAAGTATCTTGTCACAATATTAACATTTCACACAGTAAAAAAAAAGCATATGCCATATCGAAGTATCTTGTCACAACATTGACATTTCACACAGTAAAAAAAGCATATGACGTATCAGGATGGTAAAGTGACCTTGTAACAAAATCACAAGCAATCAGAGAAAAAAAAAGGTTGAATATACAATTTGGAGAAGAATTAAAAAAAATAAATAAATAAAATAAAAACAGGCACGTTTTCTTTTCATCTGAATATAGTTCAGTTTTTTTGTTCTTCTGAAAATCATAGAAAACGAAGTTGTGATGTAAATGATATGTATGGATTTAATGTTTGGACCTGAGATGGCTCGTCCAAGCATTGGCCCAACATCGTTTGTAA
>CM031601.1:58096089-58106089 GCA_018398815.1 Conus ventricosus
TCTCTCGGGCCTGGTTGATTGACACCGGGGATAAATTACAATGAAAGTCAGCGTAGATTACAGACCCTGCCATGCCGTCTCTTAGACCTGGAATGGATATCCCGTAGCATAATCTTCTTCATCCGCATTTTTCATCGATCAGCATTTTTTTTTTAAAGCAAAAAAGCTCTATCGTGTTGTCCAGGACTGGAAAGAGAGAGAGAGAGGGCTGTGAAAAACTCTGTGAATGCCCGAAGTGTCCATATTCATCACTGGCACCGCAACGACCTTCTGTTTAGTCACAGGATATAATTATTGATTAACCCTTTATGGACTAATCTTCACACACCCTTCTCTCTTTTGTCTTTAATATTAAGCATCCTAAAGTCACCCTGTAATGCACTATCTCAAAGTAATATTGTCAAGGTGTATCAAATTCTTCACCCGTCCCCTCTCCTTTCTCTTTGATATCAATTAACCATCCTGTCAACAGGGACAAACAAAATAATGACAAGACAAAACACGACGCATTTCGACCTCTTAGGTCTTCTTCTTTACGCGTGATATACAACACTCGAGACAAATGACAACGCAGAACGAGCGTATCACTTATCTCCTCAAACTGGGCGTAAAAAACATGTGTGATTGTTTTGTTTGTTCTGCGTTTTCATTGTTACACATTCACAGTCTCTCTCTCACTCTATCTGTCTCTGTCTCTCTCTCTCTCTCTCTCTCTCTCTCTCTCTCTCTCTCTCTCTCTCTCTCTCTCCTCTCTCTCTCTGTTTCAATCTCTCTCACTCTCTCTGTCTTTCTCTGTCTGTCTGTCTGTCTGTCTGTCTGTCTGTCTGTCTCTCTGTCTCTCTCTCTCTCTCTCTCTCTCTCTCTCTCTCTCTCTCTCTCTCTCTCTCTCTCTCTCTCTTTCATGAAAATCCGTGGTCAACTCAAACATAAAAGTAAGCGGCCATTCAAGAAAAATATCGACTTACTATCGGAAGAAACTAGAGTACAAAAGCATGTTGAAATGGAAAAACAAGAAAAAGAATACAAAAAGCAAAGCAACAGAGTTACTGGTCTTATCAGGAACTCTAAGAAACAAATATCTTAAGAGCCTGTCAACGAATGATAAAGGCATAGCTTGACTATGGCACGCAATAAACGAAATAACACACAGATCACATAGCAGAGCACATAGCCACTATCAGTGGTCACCAAACTCTTTCAAGGATCACTTCTTAAATGTATCCCAGTCCACTGCAAAATCGGATAAAGCACACGCCGCGTAAAACTACATTGCCCTTTCTTCTCTCCACACGTTCTGCGACAGCTGACTCGAAATGGATCATTCACTTAAAAAAAAAAAAAAAAAAAAAAAAAAAAAAAAAAACACCTCCGCTTGCTGTCCATGACGTTGGCGCTCTCATTACCTGCCTCAAGAATAAAAAAAATCAATGAGACCCGACAAAACAAATTCTTCCCTCTTAAACTTGCACTCCCCTATGTAGTTGAACCCCTAACATTTGTAAACATGTGTATAGAAAAAGGTAAAGTCCCACCTTCTCTTAAATCGGCAAAAATTATTCCAGTGCCCAAGTCAAGAGACTATCTCAGACTTTAACAATTTTCGATCGATTTCTCTCATCTGTGTGGCATCAAAAGCCACTTGAAAAACAGGTTCACAAACATCTCATGCAATATCTTGAGAGCACTCCTTTCAATCGGGTTTCCGCCATCAGCATTCTTGCCAAACTGCCTTAGTCCGTCTCTGCCATACATGGTTATGCTCAATGAACCAAAGCAAAATTACATGTGCTGTCTTTCTTGATTTTAAGAAAACTTTTGATCTTGTAGAACACAAAATACTACTATGAAAATAACTTTATGTCTCCGAAACCAGAACACAGTGCCATTCTTTGAATTCTATCTGACCAACAGAACACAATTTGTCTTTAGCAATAACAACTTATCAACAGAGATTACAAAATTTGGTGTGCCTCAAGGTTCTTCTCTAGGGCCGCTTCTATTCTGTTTGTATATAAATAATCTCCCGCTATCAATTTCACATCCGAGTGTCTTGTGTGACCTTTTTGCTGATGACACTTCCCTTCATTCCAGCGCAGTGGACTCACCGACAGTCCAAAACGCTCTGCAACAAGGTTTAAACGATGTCTGGGAGTGGTGAAATTATAATTCCATGATGGTTTATCCTAAGAAGACAAAAAGCATGGCGATCACTTCTTGACAGAAACACCAAACAAAAACTGTAAGTCTCAGTCTGACTTTAGATGGTAACGTCATAGAAAAAGTGCATAAGCACCGAGTCATGTGGGTGACGGTGCTCGTTAACAAGCTGGCTCGCAGTCTCTCCATGCCGAGACAACTGAAGTCGTACATAGATACAAACTCTCGGAAAATATGTTTCCAGGCTCACTGTCTCTCTCACATTAACTATGCATCTGTAGTCTGGGACTGTGCAGCAAAATTCACCATAGAAAACTAGATTCAATGTCCAGAAGAACTGCAAAGAAATTCACATTTTTTTTCTTATAACCTCCGAAAAGCAGGCTAAACTCAACATACTGCCGCTGCAAGCACAACTTGATTTCAACTAAGCTTTACTTATGTATAAAGTACACAATTATCTGGCCCCACGATACCTCAGAGATTTACGTACTAAGGCCTCATGTCAATCTGGATCTAACAATTGTATTCTACCACTTACTCAGATCGACATGTTCAAAACTAGTTTTGCATTTTCAGGTTCAGCCATTGGAACTCTCTTCCCCTAAACCTAAAAATTGTGCCTTTCACCACACACCTTCAAAAAAGACCTTCGATTATGTTACACAGACTCTTTGACGTAGATTACGCTGTCTCATAGATGTATTTTTCAGCAGTCACTCATATCATCAGCAAATACAGATGTGTACGTTGCTACCGTACTAGTTATGTCAACAAATGATACCACTAATTGTGCTTACTCAGTGACGAAAATTGCTCCTCTTAAAATACTGTATTTTGTTTCATGTCAATGCCATCACCATCATCATTCTCGTCTGATCGCAAACTCCACCAACAGTAACAAACACACAGCAAACATTGGCACATTGTACTGTTTATCTAACCACCCTTTTGTCTTCCATTCCCAACCGCTGAACCCCACTGCACCCCCACCCCCATCCTCCTTTCTGCCCCTGTCTCACGTCCCCATCCCCACTCCCATTTTGTCGATGTTTTTGTCTGCATCTTATGACTGCATACATAGGCATGCATTTGTCAAGCCTTTGCATACAAATGCGTTTGTGTGTGAATCATGTACTCTATAATCCTGAGTGCCTGTTTTGTTTGTTTTGTTTTGTTTCTTGTTTTTTCTCCTTTTCCTTTTTTTCTATTCTTTTCTTTTTTTTTCTCTTTCTCTTCATTTAATGGTCTTTAAATATCATCGCATAATTCAAATCTCATCGCATAATTTAGCTTAGCAAGGACACATTGGAAGAATAGGCTCTGCCTTAAATCTCAATCCTTGATCGAATAAACGTTTTCTGAGTTCGGAGTTGGGAGTTCTCTCCGTTTACTGGCGATTTACTTTAAATTCCTTTCAAAATGTGTTTCAATTTCCGCCTGCAGTCACCTCACTTTGACACTAAACAACAGAACAGCGTGCATGGTTCGCGTTCTTCGGCTGAACACCTATTGTGCATTAGTTTGTACATCATTTACATCACCACTCTTCCAGCCTCATCGGCTGAGGAAAGTACTGCTGGGGGTGGAGGAGGGAGGGGTGTGGTGGGAGGGGAAGAGTGGGGGATGGGGGGATGGGGTGAGATGAAGATGGGTCCTAGGTAGGGAAGGAGGGGGGTGGGGGGGAGGGGGGCAGGACGGTACACTGTTGAAGAACACACCAAGAAGAACAGAAAGGCGATTCTGCCCGCCCGTGCAGTGTCTCCTCTGGTGGGTTGCCCTGTGACGACTCGACATTGACGGCTGCCGATGGATTGACGTTGCCAGGGCTGCGGCGGGCCGAGCCGGGCTGTGGCTTTGGATAAGTTGGGGGGTGGGAGGCGGAGAGAGGGGTGGAGGTGGAGGGGGGGGGTCGGAGAGAGCGGTGTAGGTGCAACGCCACTGTGGTGGCACAAAAAAAGGACAGAAAAAAAGTAGAAGACAAAAAAAAAAAATACCAGACGTGTTTTGACCTCTTGATCTTCTTCTTCTTCTTCTTCTTCTTCTTGTTCAGGCAAGACACAACAACACCACTCAACACAATGACAACGCAGAACGAACAACCACGCATTTTTTTTTAATATTAATTTGAGGAGATAAATGATTTGTTCGTTCTCGCTGTTTTCATTTTGTCTTGAACGTTGTTTGTCGTGTCTGACGAAAACTCAAAGGTCGAAACGCGGCATGAGTTTGTTTGTTTGTTTGTTGGTTTGTTTGTTCTTGGCAGTCCCATCTTTTGTGCCACAAGTGGCACTGCACCCACGCCGCTCATTCCGACCCCCCCCCCACCCCCCCACCCCCACCCCCAACCCCCGACCCTCCTGTTGCCTGTCCACAGCCACAGCCCGGCCCGACCCGCTGGAGCCCCGGCACCGGCAATCCACAGGGAGCAGACAACGTCAAGTCGTCAAGAGGCAACCCACCGGAGGAGACACTGCACTGCTGCACATGGAGTCACTTTGGTGTGTGTTCAGTGGTTGCCTGTTCTGATCCAAAATACAGCAGGAAGGACACCACCTACTAAACCCCCTGCTGACGACAATCATTGCTTAGTCGTGCAGCCGGCGTGAGTGAGTGAGTGAGCTCTCCCTCCGGAGTGTGCCACCACGTCCGTCAAAAAAAAAACAACCTAACAAAACACAGAAGCAACAACAAAATCAAAAGAAAGTGTCGTATTTTGTCTTGTAAATTTGCTTTGTCTCTTTCGTTCGGCGGAATACTCATCTTTCTTTGGAAGTTTGGATCCATTTCCATTTCCGCCTGCAGTCCCCTCACATTTGAAAACGAACCCTTCACGTTTACCAACACTTCGCGTTCCAGATTTTCATCAGGACGCGGGGCGACACCTCATGGACGGAGACCACGCCTTTCCCCCGCAGAACGCACGGAGAGGCGTTCCCGTGGAAAAACCCACCCAAGCGATGAAGGTGAAAAGGAGGCCCCAGCTTCTTAATACACAGGGCCATGTACACATCCTCCAGGTAGAAGAAAGGCACATCCGGAGAGACGGAAATGACGTGGCGAGCCACATTGAGGCTGGTGACGTAGGCGGTGCCAGAGCAGAAGCCGGGGTAGGATTTCTGGGGGTAGTCCTTTTCAGAGGCGTACCACTTGGAGTGTCTGTTGCGGATGGGTCCGGCAGACAGTCTACAAGCTCCCCCAATGGCTGTGTTCAGGACGCTTCGCTGCTCCTTGGCCCTGGCCAGCAAAGTCGGCACGTTGATCCACATGTCGTCATCAGCCTTCAGAACGAACCTGAAAAATTAAACAGATGGGAAGCATTCATCATCCTCTTTCAAGAATTGTTTCTGCAGCTTTATTGACAGACAGACAGACAGACAGACAGACAGACAGTCATGTGACGTAGCCTCACATCAGGGCATGTGACGCTCCATCACATGTAGTTTAGTGATATGAATCATTTCCCCATGCCGCAACTAAAAAGGAAGAATATTTATGTGGCTTGACTAGTGTAGCGGGCGTCCCCAAATAATTGTGAGAATGACTCATTCAAGAAAGAAGGGTGGTCATTGGGTGAAAGTGACCACTGAGAGATAGTTTAATAAGGGTTGGTAAGGTGCTGGTCATGTTTTTGAACACTGAGTATGCACTCACTAGGAGGAGGGAGGAAAGAATCAGTTTTAGCCCAGCAGATGGCCTAGAGACTCGAACCTGTCAGGACGCTGGTCCTCACTGCTGACCAGTCATTACCAGGTGAGCCATAGATAGTTGGGGAAAGCTACAGGGGAAAACCTAAAGAAAAGAGAAAGAAAGAATTCATAATTAAATTGGGAAGCAGGTTACTTACACGAACCTTATTCGTGTTTCAGCCCTTCACCCTTCACCCTTCGCCCTTCACCTTTCACCCCGTGAGGTGGTTTAAGATGGCTATGGTGTGGGGAACACACCGGTAGTTCAGCCCCAGCAATTAAAGACTCCAGGGAGAGGCGTTGGAACTCATCATCTCTCCAGTGACAGAAGTCGAGGGAGAGGAATCGGAACTCATATCTCCAGTGACGGGAGAAATCAAGGGGGCGATACGCTGTCTGAGAGAGACAGGGAATCATGACAGTATGGAGCGAGTCTTAATTCTGATGCAGGCATAGCATCAAGGAGTGAAAGAATTATTTATTCTCCTGATCTGGATCTTGGGCCAATGTTATTTGAAGGCCATGACTTAAAAGAATCTTGAATCAATTAGTATATCTCTCAGTGTAAAGAGAGATACATGTATAGAATCTGTTTATAAATTGTTTGATGTGATTTAGTAGTGTTTTCCCTGAAGGAGAGGGGAGAAGAAAAAACATTCGGTATTGCGCCTTTTGGTTGATTGGAAAGATTGCGTGTGCGTATGGAGTAAATGCTGTCATGAATGCGTGTGTGCAAAAGTGACAGTGTGACACAGACAGATATAGATAGATAGATAGATAGATAGATAGATAGATAGATAGATAGACAGACAGAAAGACAGATATACAGATGTAGATATAGACAGATAGACAGACAGATAGAAAGATAGATAGAAAGACCGATAGATATAGAAAGATAGACAGATAGAAAGATATTAAGATAGATAGGTAGCTATACATATAGAAAGATAGATAGATACATAGACAGACAGACAGAAAGATAGGTAGATGTAGATATAGATAGACAGATAGATAGGTAGGTAGGTAGATAACATACGTACATATATACATACATACATGCATACATTCATACATGCATACATACATACATACAACACGCACGCACACACGCACGCAACCACCCACAAACCCTCCCACCCACACCACATACGCGCGCGCGCGCAGGCAGGCACATACGCTTTTATGATAGTTCTTGAGTTTTCCACCCTTGAGAGCAACAGAAATAAAGCTTTTTTTTCGCGCGCAGTGAGGGGCTGACTCTAGGCTAATTCAGTTCAAGTGTGGGATGTGGCAAAAAAAAAAATCCTAACTACTTCGCGCGCGTGCACGTGGTTAGCGTCGCGGACTCCCGGCTGGGAGGTCGTGGGTTCGAATCCCATCAGAGTCATGTGGGTTTTTCTGCCCCGACCGGCTCCTACCCAGAGTTGAGTTTGCTGCGGACTCGGTTGGGAAGACTGGGACCACACAGTCGAGTTTCAGACAATTAATGGATGCGTTTCTGAGAGTGTTGCTCAAATTTCCTGACCAACACTGCAGGTGCCTGTATCTCTCGGGCCTGGTTGACGCCGGGAGATATTATGAAAGGAAGCGTAGAGTGCAGCCCTGTCATGTAGTCTCAGACCGAAATGGAAATCCGTAGCATCGTCTTAATCATCCTTATTCTCATTGATCAGCATAATAAAAGTCAAGTTCTGTAGCCCTTCATACCCTGCTCTCATGGTGACCTCAATTTCGATGTCCTCTCCACATCTGTGGCCTTGGTTTGGTTCCGTCGGGGTCACCGGTATCGGCGAGTCCATGGGGGCTGTCGTTGGACGGACGTGGTGGCGCCCTCCGGAGGGAGAGCTCACTCACGCCGCCTCCACGACTAAGCAATTATTGTCGTCAGGAGGGGGCTTAGTAGGTGGTGTTCTGCGTATGTTAGATCAGAACAGGCGCCACTGAACATCACCGAAGTGACTCGGCTGTAGTGCAGTGTCTCCTCCGGTGGGTTGCCTCTTGACGACTTGACTTGACATTGACTGCTCCCTGTGGATTGCCGGTGCCGGTGTCGTATAATATCTGGGAACCGTGATATCTGGGAACGAGTTCCCAGATTTACCGTGATATCTGGGAACGCGTTCCCAGATTTCCTGAACTTCCAATCGTGTAATCTGGGAACTTTGTGAAAATCATGCCAAGAAATTAATGGGGAAAAAAAGTGACAAGAAGGCCAGAGATCTCAATTGCACCTACATAAATTGTTTCCTACCATATCTCGAAAATCCATTCTTTTTTCGTCTTCTTTCTGCCCTTCTGAGCTCTGAAAGACCACGTTCCCAGATATCACGGGCCTTCCCGGATACCACAGTACATTCTGGGAACGCGTTCCCAAAAAATCTGTGATATCTGGGAAGCCTTCCCAGATATCACGTTCCCAGATTTCACGCGACACCGGGGCTGCGGCGGGGCCGACCGGGCTGTGGCTGTGGACTGGGTGTCGGAATGAGCGGCGTGAGTACACTGCCTCTGAGGTGGCGCAGAGGTTGGGACAGCAAAAAAAAAAAAAAAAAAAAAAAGGAAGCTTACTACTTGTGTTGCGACTTCACCTGCTGGCACGCAGAGAGGTAGGTGTGCGTGTGTGTGTGCGTGTACGTGTGTGTCTCTGTGTCTCTGTCTCTGTGTCTCTGTCTCTGTGTCTCTGTGTCTGTCTCTGTGTCTGTCTCTGTGTGTCTGTCTCTGTGTGTGTGTGTGTGTGTGTGTGTGTGTGTGTGTGTGTGTGTGTGTGTGTGTGTGTGTGTGTGTGTGTGTGTGTGTGCGTGCGTGTGCGTGCGTGTGTTGTCTTCCAACTTCCAATTTGTCCACATTACTTGTTGCTACTAGTTATCAGAAGACGGGTACGGTAATTGTTTTTGATAGTTGTTGCTCAATAAATTCGTTTGATGGATTCTGGAAGGGAGTTCCACAAAGAGGAGCCCGAGTACGTTAGGCTTGATTTAAATAGGTCAATTCTTGGGGATTGGGATATGGAGTTAGCGGGAGTTTCTCGGCGAAATTTTAGCGAATGGGCTCACCAAAGTCGTTATGCATTCCAGGTCACAACCTTGTGCCTCATTAGTCCTTAGTTGTATTCGAGTCTCTGTCTAAATGGAAGAATGCGACCATTTTCATAATCAGAGCTTTCGAGGCTAGTTTTCTTCAGAAGGATTAACTGGAGCGCTCTTTTATGCAGGCTCAACGATGGTTTTAGTGTGTTTGCACTCGCGGAATCCCATAAGGTCGATGCATAATCAACGCAAGACTGAATGTGAGCATGAAAAAAAAAAAGCGTGTTTGTGAATGAAAGTCCAGAAAATGTTTGATGTTGGTAAGCTGATAAGACTTTCTGGGAAAGTCTTTCGCATAGTAAAGTTATGTGGGGATTCCAGCTGAGACTGTTGTCAAATATCATTCCAAGGACTTTATGGTGAGTGGCTTGTTCCATGGGGACATTTTTTAGGTGTATAGGAGGAAAATCGTTGGTGAGCTTTTTTTTCTTTTTTTTGGTCTAGTTTTAATGTAGATTAGCTTTGTTTGTGAGGGTGAAGCGACATGTTGTTCAGTTCCGTCCATGTTACAAGATCGTTGGTACCGTCTTGCAAATGTTTTGAAAGACTGGAAGGATCTCTGTCCGTCTGTCTGTCTGTGTCTCTGTCCGTCTGTCTGTCTGTCTGTCTGTCTGTCTCTCTCTCTCTGTCTCTGTCCGTCTGTCTGTCTATTTGTCTGTCTGTCGCTCTGTAGCCATGTTTATTTTTAAAGCACTGAAACGAAGAGAGGAAATGTTATCAGTTAACACACAAACACCAGAGTAATTTCAGGAAGAACATTTTGTTATGCAAATGATTATTTTCTTTCATTATTTTCAGTATATGCACCGAGCACATGTGTGTTCTACTTTTGTTCTTGACCTCATTGCAGACAGGTCGGTGGCCTTTCCAGTCTGTCTGTCTGCTGTCTGTCTGTCTGTCTGTCTGTCTGTCTGTCTGTCTGTCTGTCTGTCTGTCGTCGTCTGTCTCTCTCTCTCTCTCTCTCTCTCTCTCTCTCTCTCTCTCTCTCTCTCTTATGCACTAACGCCGGTGGGCGCGCGCATGAGAGAAAGAGACAGACAGACAGACAGAGAGACAGACAGACAGACC
>CM031601.1:58107938-58117938 GCA_018398815.1 Conus ventricosus
AAAGGGGATTTGTTTTTTTTGGGGTTTTTTTTTTTTTTTTTTTTTTTTTTTTTTTAAATTTTGGGAATTTATATGGAAGCAAAACAACAAAAACAGGGGTTGAAAAAACCAACCGCACATCTCACTTTTCTTTTTTTTCTTTCTTTTCAATGGGCTCCGTTTAAGAAAATACATATGCAGAAAAAAAGTTCAACATTCTGACCAGCGCGCGCCCCGCACCCCATGAAAAACACACACACACACCACACCACCCCCACACAAAAACACACCAACCCACACACCCCACACACACAACAAGCGCGCCACCCACACACATTACACCCCACCCCACGCGCGGCCGCAGCACGCACAGCCCCGCACGCACGCCCGCACGCACCCCCCGCACGCACGCAGCACGACGCACGCCCCAAACACCACCCAACACAACACCCCCCCAAACACACACACAACCCCACACCCATCCCCCACACACACACCACTGTGTTCCTGCAGGAAAACATCTCTTTAAAAGTGACCCATGCTCAGGAAGGGGAAAGAAAACAGTAGATCCCCCACCCGTCCCATTTACGTCCCTTCCCCCCCACCTCCCCTCCCCCCTTTTCCTCCTCTCCCCCTCCCCTTCCTCTCCTTTTCCTCCCCCTTTTTCTTCCTTTTCCCCCCCCCCCCTCCCCCCCCCCCCTCTCTCTCTCTTTTCCTCCTCTCTCTAAAGTGTGTTTTGTGGGTTTTGTGTGGTGGAGTGTGTGTGTGTGTGTGTTGTGTGTGTGTGGTGTGTGTGTGTGTTGTGTGTGTGTGCATGTGGGGTTGCGTGCGAGCGTGTGTGGTTGGTTGGGGTTGGTGTGTGTGTTTGTGGTGTGTGTTGTGTGTGAGTGTGTTGTTGCTGCTTTTTGCCTGTTGCTCTTCAGTTTGCCTCTC
Organism: Conus ventricosus; assembly: GCA_018398815.1. NCBI lineage: Eukaryota > Metazoa > Mollusca > Gastropoda > Neogastropoda > Conidae > Conus > Conus ventricosus. The sequence goes on from CM031601.1 coordinate 58,108,851, forward strand.
CCCCAACCAGCTTCCTTTCTTTTTATCATTCCCCCCCGTTTTAAAATCCTTGCTCGCACCCCTGAATTTACTTCCCCCGCTCCTGAAAAAAAAGGGGCTTAACCCTGTTTGCATTTGCTCGAAAAATTACCTGTATTTTCCTTTTTTTGATATTTTAAAACTAGGTACGGCTTTTAATTTCTCGGAAAAAGAGTGGGTGCTTACAAAAGTAAGCTTATTGTCCAGTGTCAAGTCATTAAAAATCTGTTTGGTTTTTTTTTGCTCAGGCAGGGGAAAATTTCGTGGGGTTTTTTACAATACCACGCTACACTGGCCTCCCCCCACCCCCTTTACACCGCACTCGCCCCGCACTCGCGGCGCGCACACACACACCCCACACACACACACACACACACACACACACACACACACACACACACACACACACACCACGCACCACGCAACCCGCACGCACGCACGCACGCACGCACGCGGCACGACGACGAATTACTCTACACCAAATAAACAGTTTACTAAGACAACTTTTTTTAGGGTCGTTAGACAAGTGATAAAGGAAAACTTTTAAAATGTATTAAACCATAACCCCCGCCCCCATGTCGTCGTTCCTTTCGGTGTCAAAATGATGAAATGCAATGTAAAAAAAATGATACATGATATAAATGATAATGGGGATGATGGAGATATATGAGATGTTAGATGATGATGTGAGATTATGATGAGTTTCTACACTACTCACCATGCCGTGCTGCTGCTTCTGTGTGCTACCCCCACCACAACCACCGCACCACTCCTCTTGTACCCCATCCCCCCCTTCTGACAAACCCCCAACGGACCAGTAAAAGTAAGTGTGTGTGTGTTGGTGTGTGTTTGGTGGTGTGTTGTATGTGTGTGTGTGTGTGTGTTTGTGTGTGTGTGTTTTGTGTGGGGTTGGTGTGTGTGTTGTGTGTGTTTTGGTGTGTGTTGCCTGCGTGCGTGGTGCTGCGTGTTGTGGGGGGGGGAGGGGGGGGAGGGGGTGTGCGGCGTGCGTGGGGTTGTGGGGTTTTTCCCCCCAAATGTAGCCTCACACAGCTCCGGCTGAGTGGGTGGGAAAAGGGAGAAAAAGGGGCCTTCGTTACAGACCCCCGGGTGAGTGGAGGGGAGAAGGGAACAAAGCGGGTTTCGTTACAGCCCCTCCAGGCGATGAGTGGAAAGGGAACAAAGAGGTTCGTTACAGCCCCTCAGGTTGTCGTCGTCATGGGGGGGTTCTCCACTTTAACTGGGGGGGAAACCTGCAAATTCTTGTGGCACTGTCTCCCATTCTTTTGCCCCCCCTTGCTTCTACAAGCCTGTCAAAGGAAAAGGAAACCCAAAAAAAAAAAAAAAAAAAAGGAAAAAAAAGGGGGAAAAATCAAGTTGTCGAACCCCCAGTTCCTTTTTTCCTTATGACCCCATTTCAAATTTTCCGTGAAACAAAAACCCCAACAACCCAACACAACAACCCCCCCAAACCACACAACACACACACAAACACACAACACACGTGCAGGAAACCACACACATACACACACACACACACACACACACACACACCAACACCCCACACAACATCACACGCAGCCGCACGCACCAACACGCACGCACGCTCCACGCACAAAAGCCGTGCCGCGCACGCCGCACGCACGCACGCACGACGCACGCACCCGCACGCACGAACCACGCACCCCCCAACACACGCACACACCAACCCCCACGCCCACCACGCACGCACCACGCAAAACCCCGACCACAACCCCAACACACACAACAAAACACACACACACAAACACACACACCACACCCCCGGCACGCCGCACCACGCAGCACGCACGCACGCACGCACGCACGAACCAGCACGCAGCACGCACCACGCACACACACACAACAACACACGCCTTTTAAAAACCAAAAATACTTTACAGCAAACAAATAAACACTATAGTGTTGATTGGCTGCTGCCCAGGCAATTCCAGTAGGCCCTCCCCCCCCCCACCCCGGGGCCAAATGACCGTGGGACCAGCGGAAGAGACATCAGGAAAAAAAGGGGAGGACAGCAGACACCCAGTGAAGTCCCGGCCATTGTGGGCCCCCGGGCCCTCTGACGGAAGTCCTAGCAATCATGCACGGCCCCGCAGGACACCGAGAAACGCATTAAGTTCGCTCAGCGTTTTCCCCTTTTGACCCCAGCGGGAGAAACCCAGCAGCCCCCCATTTCCAGACGCGCTCAGCGAAGACGGTACTGTGTGTGTGTGAGTGTGGACCTTGGGCCCTTGCAACATCTTTAAAGTTATTTTTTACGGGCAGGTTTTTTTAGACTATAATTTCTGTGTGTCAGCAATAGTCAGGAGTACTTGAAATGTGACAAAACGGGCATTTCGCCCAGCTCTGTGAGTACAAAATTTAAAGCATGTGTTTAAACTTTTGACAGAACTTTGCGACCGTGCCCGGCCCGCGCGGCGTGCGTCGTTGGTGAGTGCTTTTAAGCGAAGTAGGTCAAAATTGGCAAATCTTTGGGGAACGAAAATTGGCATTTGTAAAGGGTCGTATTTACACCGTTTTATACACACAATTTCTTTTTGTTGCTACATTTTTTATGTACTATGGGTTTATTGGCAACGTAGCCTAATTAAAAGGGAAAGTAGAGGATAACAAATTTACAAGCAAAAAAAACTTTTGATAACAGTAATGGTAGTGGCCAACAGTAATAAGTAAACAATTATATAATTATAATAATTACTTTTTTTCAATCATACACTATTTCTATCGGCAAAATTTAATTAAAGGTGCTGTTTGGATCCCTTAGGGTGTTTTTTATGTGTGTGTTTGGGTGTGGTGTGAGAAGAGAGGAGGAGAGAAGAGAAGGGGAGAGAAGAGGGGGGGAGGGGAGAGAGAGAGAGGGGGGGGGGGGGGTTTCTATCCCCCAAAATTTACACAAAAAATTGTGTACATAATCATCCTAAGAACTAAGAGCTTACAAAGTTACTTTCAATTTACATATGTTCACGAACAAGTTGAATTGCATGTTTGTAATGGGTTATAAATAGTAAAATATTGACCTTTATTTCCAAGATTAGCATATATTGATAAATATGGTTTTAAAAATTTTTCTGAATGAGAGTAATACTGAACATCAAAATAATTTTTTTTAAATTTTTTTTTAAACGGGGGAAAGTGTATTAGTTAAAGTGTGGGGGTGGGGGACAGGGTGGGGGTGGGGGCGGTTTGAGGAGGAGAGGGGAAAAGCAAAAGCCTGTCGTGTCACACTATTTTTAACACAAGCCCTGATTGAGAGTGCAGGACACACCCCGAGAATGTGCCAACAAGACAGTTTGTGTTGTTTAAAAGTAATTTTAACAGTTATGTGATGGGAAAGGGGTATTTTCACAGAACCATGGCTTTTTCCTCAAAGGGGCGTGGTACACTTGTGTGTGTGGTGTGTGCGTGCGTGCGTCGTGCGTGCGTGCGTGCGTGCGTGCGTGGTTGTGTGGTTTTGGGGGTTTGTGTGTTGTGTGTGTGTGTGTGTGTGGTGTGGTGTGTGTGTGTGTGTGAGTCGTGTGTGGTGTGTGTGTGTGTGTTGTGTGTGTGTGTGTGTGTGTGTGGGTTTGATCTGTTTTGTTCTGTTAAGTCTGCATGCACGTCTTTAATTCAGCTTCTCTCTCCTCTCCCCTCTCTCTCCCTCTCTCTTCTCTTCTCTCTCTTTCTCTTCCTCCCCCCCCCTCCTCTCTCTCTTTTTCTCTCCCTTCCCCCCCTCCCTTTCCCCCACCCCTCAGCTCCCTTTCCCTGTGGTGATATTGTTGTGTGTGTGTGTGTGTGTGTGTGTTGGTGTGTGTGTTGTGTGTGTGTGTGGTTGATATCTGTTTTGTTCTGTGAAGTCATGCATGCACGTAGTTTCAGTTCAGTTTTCTCTCTCTCTTCTCCTCTCTCTTTTCTCTCTCTCTCTTCTCTCTCTCTCTTCTCGCCTCAGACCCTGTGCCTGTATATGAAAATTTTTGTGTGTGTGTGGGGTTTTTTGTGTGTGTGTGTGGTTGTGTGTGTGTGTGTGAGAGAGAAGGGGAGAGAAGAGTGTGGTGTGTTGGGTGTGTGTGAGAGAGAGAGAGAAAAAAGGAGGTTTGTGTGTGTGTGTGTTTTAAGAGGAGAAGAGAAGAAAGGGGAGAGAAAGAGGAGAGAGAGAGAAGAAGAGAGAGAAGAGAGGAAGAAGAGAGATTGTTCAGTTATGGTGCAAGCCATTGTCATGTGAAAACATTTTCTCTCTGTATGCTTTTATTGGGGTTTTTTTCTGTACAAAGTATTTGCATGTCAAGTTCTTCAATATGTATTATTAATCAGTCCTCCCCCCCCCTCCACTCTCCCCCCCTCTCTCTTCTCTCTCTCTGCTGCTTTTTTTTGATTTTGTGTGTAAAAGGGATCCGTGATGTTGTTTCTTTATTATTATTCTCAATCATCACCTCCCCCCCCCCAATTCCCCCCCCCCTCCTCTATGTCAGACCCCCTCTCTCTCTCTCTCTCTCACTCTCTCTTCTTTTCTCTCTTTCTCTCTCTCTCTCTCTCTCTCAGTTTTTTTTTCATGCGCGCCCGGTGTTTTACTGTGCATGTTTCTTTTTTTCCCTATTGTTTTATAAATGGTAAATTTGCGTGCAGGTCTTGTTGTAGTCATGTTTAAAAACACCTCTCTCATCTCTTTCTGTTCTTCTCTCTCTCTCTTCTTCTCTCCTTTTTCTTCTCTCCTCTTCTCTTTCTCCTCAAGACACACACGCACACAACAACACACCACACCACACACAAAACCCCACACCACCACACACACTACACCCACACACACACAACACACAACCCCACACACTCGACTTTGGGTTTAGCAGTTTTTCGTTTAACCTGGGTTTTTTTTTGTTTTTTTTTTTTTCCATTGTCAGGCGTTAAATTCATACCTAAACCCCCATCTGAAAAGTTAATATCATAAAGAGGGGATTGCGGGAAATTTCTGCTTTTTGTACATATTGTGAGTGCGCGCGATGTGTGCATGCGTGGGCATTTTTGTGGTGTGTGTGTGTGGGTGTGTGCGCATGTGCGCGCGCGCCGTGCGCACGCGACGGGTGCGTTGTTATGTGTAAGAAATTGTGTATGTGTAAGAATAAAACCCTTTGCAGAAAAACGTCCAGTGTGTTTGGCAAAGACAAAACCCCTGTTTTCGGTGTCACTCGCCTCCCGGTGCAGCCGTTTTTGTAAACATTGGGCGCTTTTGGCGCGTACGACACCAAAGCAGTGTGTATTTTGCTATTCTCCCCCGCTTTTAGTACAAGCGCCTTTGGGGCCCTTTTCTCCAGACACTCTAGGGTTTCAGATACCAGACCCCTGGCCCAACAGTAAAAAACCCCGGGTGGTTGGCTGCGCGGAAAATTTGTTTTTTCTGTTTTCCGTCTCACGATTTTGAAAATTTGACCAAGCGACTTAAAAGCGCAGTCGAATGCCCTGCATGGGGATGACTTTTTTGATGAAAACAAATGTTTGTTACGAAGACACGTTTAACAATCAAAAAAAAAAAAAAAAAAAGGAACAAAGAAAAAAGGGAAAAAGAAAGAAAGAGGGAAAAAAAAGAGCTATCAATTTATGGCGTGAAAAAGATTTGTTTTCGTTTAATCGTTGACGGGTGTGAGTTTGTAAAAAGGGAAAAAAAAAACGAAAACAAGAAGCAATTTTTCGACAAAAAAAAGATGTACAAGGGATTGATGTGGTAGTTCTTACACCCAACAAAACCCCAAAAAACACACACACAACACAAAACCCACGATCCATTAACTGTTGACGACAACGAGTCTTGGTGTCTGATCACTATCATCATATCCACAGAGGGGTGGAATGGATCCACGCCATCGGTACCGCCATCCTTATTAGCATTGTATTGTAGTGTACTGTACTGTACTTATTGTGTTGTACTGTACTGTGTTGCATTGTACTGTGTTGTACTGTATTATATTGTATTGTACTGTTCTGTACTTATTGTGTTGTACTGTACTGTGTTGTATTTTACTCTGTTGTACTGCATTATATTGCATTGTATTGTACTGTACTAATTGTATTGCACTGTACTGTATTGCATTGTACTGTGTTGTACTATACTATACTATTTTGTATTGTACTGTACGTTATGCATTGTATTGTAGTGTATTGCATTGTGCTGTATTGCACTCTACTGTATTGTATTGTACTCTACTGTATCATACTGTATTGGTCTATGTTGTACTGTGTTGTATTGTATTGCACTGTATTGTATTGCACTGCATGTATTGTACTGTACTGTGCTGTATTCTGCTGCACTAAATAGTTTTGTCATGTACTGTATTGTATTGTATTGCATTGTACTATAGTGTGTTGTATTGTATTGCATTGTACGGCACTATATTCCACTGTACTGTACTATATTATGTTGTACTGTATTATATTGTACTGTACTGTATTCCACTGTACTGTACTGTAGTGTGCTGTATAATGTTGTACTGTATTGTATTGTACTGTACTGTAATGTATGTACTGTATCGTAATGCGCTGTATTGTATTACACCGTATTATACTATAATGCATTATACTCTACTGTATTGTGTCGTTTTGTACTGTATTGTTCTCTCCTGTATTGCATTATACTGCCGTGTACTCTACTGTATTGTAATGTACTGCATTGTATGGTACTGCATTGTACTGTATTGTATCGTTTAGTACTGTCATGTACTGTATTGCATTTCATTGTACTATATTATACTGTATTGTATTGTTTTGTACTGTATTGTATTGTACTGCACTGTATTGTATGGTATTATATTGTCTCGTGTTATGCGTATTATATTGTATTCTATTGCATGTACTGTATTGTACCGTATTGTACCTTGTTTTACTGTATTATATTGTGCTGTATAGCGTTACATTGTATTGTGCTTTATTACATTGCATTGTACTGTCTTGTATTGCATTGCATTGTATTGTACTGCATTGTATTGGATTGTATTGTACTGAATTGTATTGTATTGTACTGCATTGTATTGCATTGCACTGTACTGTGTTGTATTAGACTGTACTATATTGTACTGTCTAGCATTGTGTTGTTTACTATACTGTATTATGCTGTATTGAATCGTACTATTTTGTATTGTACTGTATTGTATTGTATTGCATTATACTATATTGTACCATCCTTTTCCGTGTTGTACTGTTTTCCATTGTATTGTATTGCATTGCATTGTCCTGTACTGTATTGTCCTGTATTATCCTGTACTGTATTGTATTGTATTGCACTGCATTGTATTGTCCTGTACGGTATTGTTTTGTATATCACTGAAGCGCATGGTATTGTATGTCTTGAGAGTCACCATCTGTTCCTCTGCCTGACCTTGAGACCTGCAGAGGGCATGCTTCACAAGCGCGGCTTCTATTTCCCACTTCCTTCTTTCTGTCTTTAGTCGGTTCTACCGGGTATGTGCTCATTTGCCTAGCAGACTGGGTTGTTGACTCTTATGTATAAACAAAGTGAGTATGTGTATTCACCCTATTTTGATTCTCTCTCTCTCTCTCTCTCTCTCTCTCTCTCTCTCTCTCTCTCTCTCTCTCTCTCTCTCTCTCTCTCTGCTTTATGTAGTGCTGCTGGGTGTATGGTGAGGTCTGCCAGGAGAAGAAAGAGAGGAGTTGATGGCAAGATGATGTTTGTGGGAAAATGAAATCTTCAAAAGATGCCTGAAACAATACCAAAGTGTAAATCAGAAGAGGCTGTGTATTTCTGTGCACCAATGGCTTCTCGGATGGGCTTGCCTAATAGATAAACTGATCATTCATAGATGGTATATCTATTTCTGTAAAGACAACCCACACCCTCTTCCTCCATTCTGACGGCATGTTTTAATGTTATGAAGGAAGCAAATGTGTATTAAGGTGATGTTTTGCTATCGCCAAAGATAGCTGGCAGAAAAGCAGTCAATTGTGCTCGCTGTGATCTGTTGCAGATGAAGAAGTGTCTGGCCTTCACGGCCTTGTTGGCTGCGGCAGTCGTTGTGTACACGTCAGTGTTCCTGTTCAACCCCTGGACAAAAAGCACAGTAATCGGCGAGACGTTAACCAGCAAACTTCAGTTCTTAACCAGAATAGTTCCCAACCTGAAAAAAACGAACTCAGTGCACCAAAAGACACTTTCGATTGAGTGCGACATAGAAGAGGACTCCAATGCACAAGAAGACACAAGAAACGAAACTTTTAAAACAGGAAATCAGTCTTCAGGCTCTGGGTTTCTAAAAGACAGTGTTATCTCCAGGAGGGGTTCTCAGAAGTACTTGATATATGAATGCCACAGATCTAGGTGCTGCGGGTGGTCAGACAGACAACGTGGACTGGTCAGCGTCTACATCCTGTCCCTGGTCACAGACCGCAAGTTCGGCATCATCATGGATAACCCCTGCAACGTCACTCACTTTTATGTCCCTAATGACGTCAACTGGATCATACCTGCCGCTGAACTGAAAGATAAGACAAGCTTTGTGATCAATGACAAAGCATCCAGAGCACCTCTTCGAGGAGAAACTCCGAACAATAGACTTTAATGCAAACTATCCGCACGACGTAGTCTACATTCGGACAAACGCACCAGATTATCACGTTGCCCTAAGCAAAAACACACGCTACGCAAACATTCTCCCCGGATGGGTAAAATCGAATCCGCACTCTGCGTTTTTTGCCGAATGTTGGAAGAAACTGATGCGACCATCACGGTGTTTACAAAACCGTTTGGACAGTTACCTCCAAAGCATTCGCTATGAACAACGAACACACCCTCTGGTATGTGCTCATGTGAGAATCGGAAGAAGTGATACCCTGAAAGTCGATAATCCGCGAATGAACGTGTCTGACATGACCGCGCTATGGGAGTTCCTGCACCCGTACGTGCAGAATGGCAGCAAACTGTTCCTGGCCACAGACAACCATCAAGTTAGGAACTTGAGTCGTCGGATTTTTGGCCAAAACGTGTCCGACACTGGCGGGTCCATAGTTCATGTGGACCAGTGAAAGGCCATCAGAGAGCCAGGGACGCCTGTAAAGGCTT
>CM031601.1:58120438-58142938 GCA_018398815.1 Conus ventricosus
AAAAGATTTTCGTAAAGAGAAAACAGAATCGGTTTTCTTGAAAATGCTTTTGCACATCTGAGCTGAGAGAATAACGAACTTAACAGATTTATCAATTTACTCGATTTTGACTGGATTTCTGTGCTCATAACAAAATATTGGATAATGGCAGCTTTAGTCGTCTGAATTTCCCCTTAAATAAATTCCTCGACGAAACACCAAAACGTTTGTACAACTGGCGACGGACAAAAAAAAAAAGCAAAATATAATCTTCTTCCTCCTCCTCCTCTTACTCTTCTACTTCTCCTCCTCCTCCTCCTCCTCCTCCTTCTTCTTCTTCTACTTCTTCTTCTTCTTCTACTTCTGTTTCTTCTTCTTCTTCTTCTTCTTCTTCTTCTTCTTCTTCTTCTTCTTCTTCTTCTAAGACCAAACACCAACATCCAAGACAATGACAACGCAGAACGAACAACCACGCACATACTTGTACGCCCCAGTTGGAGGAGATAAGTGATCTGTTCGTTCTCGCTGACTTCATGTTCTGTCTTCAATGTTGTTTGTCTTGCCTGAAGAAGACTCAAGAGGTCAAAACGCGTCCCATCCCCACCACCCTGACCACAGCCACCCCCGGCCCGGGCGGCACCAGCAATCCACAGGGGAACAGGTCAATGATCAAGTAGTTCAAGTGGGCAACCACCGGAAGGGAGGACGCCCCATGATTGCTATGTGTTCAGTGGCGCTGTTCTGATCCAACATACGCAGGTCACCACCTACTAAGCCCCCCCTACTGACGACAGTCCATCGCTTATGTTGCGGAGACCGAGGGAGTGAGGTCCTCCTCCGGAAGGCTACACCACCTCAGTCACAAAGCACACAAAACCAAATTAAACAAAATTTAAAACAAAAAAAACAAACAAACAAACCAAACAAACAAAACAAACAAAAAACTGCGTTGTGTTTTGTCCTTGTAAATGTGTTTTGTCGGCGGAATACTCTTTTTTTTCTTCTGGTTTTGTTCCATTTCAATTTCTCGAATTGCAAGTCCACTTTCACCTTTGAAACGAACCTATTCGCAAATTTACTAACACTTCGCGCTTCCAGATTTTCATTAGGACGTCGGGCGACACCCTAATGGACGGATACCACGTCTTTCCCCCGCAGAACGACCGGAGTGAGGCCTCTTCCCGTGGAGGAACCCATCACCACAAGCGATATATGAAGATGAAAAGGAGGCCCCAGCTTTTTAATACACATGCCCTGTACAATCCTCCATGGAGAAGAAAAGGCACATACGGAAGACGAGGAGACGGAAATGACGTGGCGAGCCACATTGAGGCTGGTGACGTAGGGACGGGGGTTTGTTTTTCCAGAGCAGAAGCCGGGGTAGGATTTTGGGGGTAGTCCTTTTCAGAGACGGACCACTTGAATTGTGTCTTGCGGTCATGGGTCTGGCCAGACTGTCTACAAGCTCCCCCAATGGCTGTGTTCAGGACGCTCTCCTGTTCCTTGGCCTGACCAACAAAGTCGGCACGTTGATCCCACATGTCGTCATCAGCCTTCAGAACAGAAACTGAAAAGTATAACAGATGGGCAGCATTTCATTATTCTCTTTCAGCAATTGTTTTCAGCGAGCCATTATAGTTCGATCGATGATGATCGATGATAGACTATAGAAACAGACACATAGGATAGGCAGATATATAGTTAGACAGGACAGACAGACAGATAGATAGATAGATAGTAGGCGATAGACAGACAGACAGTTTATGATTACATATGTAGGTAGGTTAGGTAGGTAAGTAGGTTGGTTGGTAGATAGATAGATAGATAGATATGGATAGAGAGAGAGAGACGAGAGGATAGGAGAGAGAGGAGGAGAAGATGAGACTGAGACAGAGAGAGAGAGATGAGAGAAGGAGAGAGATGGGAGGAGAGACGGTCGAACGAGGGGAGAGATGAGAGAGAGAGTGGGTAGATAGATAGATAGGTAGAAGTGGGCAGATAGATAGCAAAACACAGATACACTTTTACTATTATATATATATATATATATATATATATATATATATATTTATATCTATATATATGCAAAAACACCACAGTGAGAGAAGAGAGAGACGAGAGCGAGACCGAGGAGAGAGGGACGAGTGCGGAGGAGAGAGAGAGGGGAGAGAGAGAAAGAGAGAGAGAGTTGGAGAAGGGGGAGAGAGAAGGGGGAGAGGGGTGGAGGATGAGACCGATAGAGAAGAGGAGAGGAGAGAGATGCCGTGAGAGGCGAGCGAGAGGAGAGAGGTGTGACTGACAGACAGACAGGCATAAGACAGTTCAAGGAAAGAGATGAAGTCGACAGAAAGGAAGACGAGTGAAGACTGACAGGACAGACAGTCAGTCAGAAAGTATGATATGACTGACACTCACACACAACACACACACAATACATCTCTCACTAACTCACTCTCTAACCTAATGCATATCATCACCACGCACGCCTCGCTCGCTCGCACGCTAGCTAGACCTCGATAGATAAGATAGCATAGCTAGATAGATCATATTCGATCAAAAATAATCACTCACAACTATATCAATAAAAATCTCTTCAACACACAAACACACAAAGCTGTGTTTCCGGGGAGTAAGAATAGGAAAACTTAAAAACTTGTGTTTGCGGACATATGATGTCACCCATATTACCTTCAAAATGCGCGTGCATAGGGGGGCGCCGTATGTGTATGTGTGTATAGTCGTTGGTTTTGCATGTGTGTGTGCGCGTTCGTGAATCGTGCGTAAGTGCGTGCGTGCGGTGCGTGCGTGCGTGTCATGCGTGCGTGCGTGCGTGCGTGTGTCTGGTGTGGTGTGTGTGTGTGCGTGTGTGCGTTTTGTGTGTGTGTTTGTTGTGTGTGTGTGTGTTGTGTTCCTGGCGTTTGAATTGCATGGCGCGATTGTACGTATCAGAAAGACAGACAGTGATAGACAGACAGAGGAGGGGACACACACACGCGCGCGTCATGTTCGGCGCGCAATACAGAAATAGACTGATAGAAAAAAAACAACAACTACCGGGGGTATTGAAGGGTATGGATAACGAGACGGATGACGATTATATCAATCAATTAAATTATTTTGCCCCGCTAATAAAAAAGTAAATAAAAAATAAAGCTGAAAGTTTCACCCACTTAATAAATCCTTTTTGATAATGTATTATGTGCCACACACGTTGATCCTGTCGTGCGTCAAAATGACGTGCGGACAGTCAGTCGTATCTCTCTCTGCATGGCGTGGATGGAGATCAACGAGAACGGAAGTGGCGGAGCGTGGCGGTGGGGTGGGGGGTGGGGGGTGTGGGGGGGGGGGTTGGGGGGGGGGGGGGGGCGGGGAGTGGGTTGGAGAGGTTGGGGGTGGGGGGGGGGGGGTGGGGGGGGGGGGTTGGGGGGAGAGGGGGGGATGGGGGCGGGGGAGCGGGGAGGGGGAGAGGGAGGGGGAGTGAGTTCACAGCGAATACGTGAATTGTGCATGTAGTAAATAATTAATAGTCTCAATGGAGGTGGGGTAGGGTGGGCTGGGGGTGGGAAGGATGGGTCCTGTGTGGGGTGTTGTTGCAGTAGAGAGGAGGGGGAGGGGGATGGGGTGGTTTCTGGATCAGGGTAAAGGATTGGAACGTGGGATGGGGGAGGGATGATGACAGGAATGATGGGATGGAGGATGAGATACGGAAGTGTGCGGGAGTGGGCGGTGGAGAGGGGTATGAGGAATGCTAGAAGGTTGACGGATGCTAATAAGCAATAAAGAAGGCCAGAAGAAGAGACACTGATTTAAGGCTAGCAGGAATGCTAGCGTTACGTTTCACAAAATACTTACTACTACTAATTATAAACAATAACAACAACAAAAATCACAACAATAGCAAATAAAAATGATAATTATAACAAATAAAACAACAACAATTAATAATGATAATAGAATTAAATAAAGTGCTAAACAGTGCTGACTAGATGGGCAAATTAGTGTTGTTTTTATAACCCTCCCCCCATTCTCTCTTGTAATCTGTCTTTCACCACACACAAATTCTTGTCTGTCTGTCTGTCTGTCTCTCCCTCTCTCTCTGCAGTCTCTCGGTTTATCCTTCCGTTCCCCCCCCTCTCTCTTTACAGAGCATATTTATGCATCCCATTTTCATTTTTATTTTTTTTTAGTCAATATTGTTGTTTCTACCCTCCCCATCATCTTTATTTGTTAATTATATTATGGTTTTTGCTCATTTATATCCTTCGCGTTGTGTCCGTGGTATATAAATCAGTAAAATAATAATTTATTCAATGTCATCTCCACCTTCCCCCGCTCTCTCTCCCTTCGCATTTCTCTCCCCCTCGCTCTTGTTGATTTCTATTTCTCTCCCTCTCCTCGTTCTCTCATTGAACCATTGATCCGTGCTTTATAAATATCTACGAGGGGGAAAGTGACACGGTGTGTGTTGCGTTCTCCTTTATTCTAATGACATCTATACAAAAGAGAGATAGAAAAATAAAGAGAAGGCAGAAGGAAACGAAAGGAATGAAAATGGTGAGGGGGGGTGAGGGGGGGGGGGGGGGAAGGGGGGGGGGGGGGAGGGAGGAAGGGGCGAGGGGGGCGGAAGAAGAAAAAAAAAAATTAGGGGGAAGGAAAATAGGCGGATGGAGGCCATAGAGAGAGAAGAGAGAGAGAGATGGATGAGAGAGAGAGAGAAGAGGAAGGGAGGAGACGAGGCGGACGAAGAGAGAAGATTGGAGAGATGGGAGAGAGAGCGGACTGGGACGGGAGGGAGAGGAGAGAGGAGGGAGGGAGGATGCTGATGAGGGGGAGAGAGCGAGGAGGAGGGGCGGGTGGGACGATGATAGAGAGAGAGAAGAGAGAGAAGAGAGAGAGAGAGGAGAGGAGACAGACAGACGACAGGACCAACAGACAGGACAGGACATGCAAGCAGGACAGACAGAGACTGAGACAGAGAGGACAGAGAAGACACAGAGATGACAGAGTGTGTCAGAGTCCAGAGACAGAGGATAGAGACAGGAGACAAAGCTATTCAAATAGACAGCACTTTCAAACAGGACGCAAAGAAGCAGACTGACAAACATAGAGGACGGTCAGGACGAGGCAGAACATCTCAAAACAAAACACACACACACACACATACACACACACACACAACACAACACACTCCACACACACAACACACTCTTACAAATATATTTACATATATATTTATATTTATATAATATATATATATATATATATATATATATATTTATATATATATATTTATATCTATTATATATATTCATTATATCATATCTATATATATATATTCTGTTTAAAAATTTTAAAAAATGAAGTATTAAAATTACAAGCTGTTTCAAGCCCTTTCTATTCATCTGGAATATCTTTCTTGGGGGCACGCATTTTCAGATTTTTTTAAGGGAACACTTTTATAATGTTTCAGGGTTATATCTATCTATCTAATCTATCTATCTATCTGTCATTTATATACATATTCATATATATATATATTATCTATATCATATATTACAATTATACATACATACATGATATATTATAATATATATAGCGTATCTATATATCTTAATATATATATAGAGAGAGAGAGAGAGAGAGAGAGAGAGAGAGACGAGAGAGAAGGGAGAGGGAGGGAGAAGAGGTGAGGGAGATGAGGTGCGGAGAGAAGAGAGGAGGATTGATGGTTGTGGCGAAGAGATGGAGACGTGAGAGGAGGGAGAAGGGCGATGAGGGGGGAAGGAGATGGGGAGCTCGAGAGAGGAGGAGGAGGAGAGAAGAGAGAAGGAGAGAGGAAAGAGATAGAGAGGAGGAGAAGGAACGGAGAGAGGGACGAAAAGGGAAGCGAGAAGAGAGGAGGGGAGGAGAGAGAGATAAGAGATTGATGGAGAGAGAGGAGGAGAGACGAGGAGAGGGCGCACCCACCCGACCTGAGAGGGGGGGAGAGATTGAGAGACGAGGTAGGGGGGAGAGAGAAGAGAAACATAACAAACGATCTAAGCAACGCAAGCGAACCAACAAACCAACCAACCAACAAACCAATGCTACACAAGAAGACAGACAGACCTCCACCTGGCATTCTGACAAAAGTCCACGACCCAATGCATTGCGTCAGTGTCTTCAACCTTCAGATTGGCGCGTAGGCGTCGATGTGTGAAGCTCAGACATGATGATGTCACCAAACTCTTCATGCTCCTTCCCGTACCAGCTGCCTGCATGTGCTCTTCGTTCTGAGGAGAAGTAAAGGGGGGGAGAAAGCAAATAGATAAAAAAAAAATCAAAAACAGATGAGAGATGAACACGTAAACATATTGTTGTACAAACTTTATCTAAACAGAATGAATACGTAAATAAAACTGCATACCAACGGTGCAAGATAATAATAATGACAACAACAACAACAACAACAACAACATAAACTAACAACAACAATTTTTAATAATAATAATAATAATAATAATAATAATTATAATAATAATAATGATAATTAGACAAAAGAAAACTAAAAAACTGCAAACAAACTTTGTAAATCCACAGTATGAATACTTAAATGAATTGCAGACAAAACTTTACAAAAGAAATGAACACGTAAATCAATTATGTAACCAAACTTTTCAAAAAGAAATGAATACGTAATAATTGCCATTACTTACATTACAGAAACTTATGATATACGTTAATAACCGCGTGCTAAAAGTACCCCCCCACCCCCCCCCCGATGAAAATGTAAATAAATTGCATACAAATTTTCAAGTAACAGCATGAATACGTTAAATAATTTGTATTTAACTTTACACACACACACACACACACACACAACACACACACACAACACACACACACACACACAACACCAACCACACACACACACACACACCACACACAGGGGCTTGTCTTCGTGTTGGATATCTAAAATTATCTTAAAACAGTGCCAGTAATATGTAAGACTGATGGACATTGCTACAATTTTACAAACAATGGGATGTAAGATACTTTCATGTTTTTTGTATAGTCTGATTCTTGATTAACAGAATATGATACCAGATTCCGATATGTTTCATGCCGAATTATTTATGACACAATTCGACTTGATCCTGCTGCACCTAAATCTAAAGGATTACTTTTATTTTGTGCAAATTCAGTTCAGTAAGATTTAAACGACTGTCACATTTAGAGAATTTTGGCACATTTGAATCTGTTTGGATTGGAAATAATAAGTCTTAAACATTGTAAACGTTTTATGGTTTTCTATTACAGAAAAAGAAAACCAGCCGAAACAACGGAATGGTAATGAATAAGTTTAATTTGATGATGGATTTGATATCTTAGCATCCAAAAGGATTGATTGTTTTTGGCGTTGACTTTAATATTGATATTGATTTAACAATACAGGAACAAAATGGAGAGTAAGTAAAGTAACAGTTATTCATTGTAATGGATTAGAACTAAAATCATCGATTCGACCCAACACGCACATACTGAACACTCGGAAACTTTCTTAATTGATCTTGTTTACGTCACTCAAGAGCAAAATTGTGGTAGTATATGTTTGTTCCCAAAATCGGAATGCTGTGATCATTCATCTGTTTGTTTTACATGGATGAAAGGAATGGTTGTAAAAAATCCTAAGCATGAGCTGGGACTTAAGGAAATATTTTCCAGATCTTGCACTACCATTTTGACAAAAATGCATTTCTTGATGATTTACTTTTCCCTCGGGCCTTACCTTAGATTATGTTTATCAGATAAAGAAACCCAGATGAAAGCAGTCATATTACTGGGGTATACTTTTTCACAGTTCAATATATGATAAACATGCTCCCTTTGTTAGGAAAACGAGGGTTTTAAAACATACTATGAAACCCCCGTGGGTTGACGAAGGAAATAGACAATGTCATTTTTAACGCTTAAAAGAGATCATTTACTCAAGTTAAAGGACAAGAAAAAAAATTTAGAAAATTTAGAAAACAAAGAAACAAATGTGAATTCCATTATTAGAAACGAAAAACACGAAGAAAAATATTTTCAAGATTTGTTAAGATTTGTTTATTCTTTCTCAGAATTCAAAATAGATCTGGAAGGCAATTAATTTTTAACTAAGGTAAATCGAACTCTAAATGTTAAGAATCAATAATAGGTTATTTCACCGAAAGATTTGGAACTTTCATTTTGCTATGGTGCTAAGGACATAATTGTAAATGATGATACAATTCGAAATGATTTCATGAACTAAAACAATATTGCCTGTTCTAAATACATCTCCTCAACTTTCACTTTATCCGGTCAATTTCAGTAAATGATGTGTGTTATGGGGCTAATGTGTCTACTCTAAAACAATCTGGATACAAGAGGATTTAGATGAATTGATGGTAGGATACTGAAAATATTGCATCTCTGCCTGTCTGATCGCTGATACACTCACCTATATTTACAAAACTTGTGCATTGATTTTAAAACCCAATATTTCCTCTTATATGTAAAACAAGCCAAAGTCATACCCTTTGTACAATAATGGTGATTCCACCCTTTCCGTCCTCCATCTATTAGTCCTATTTAAATATTACCCATTTTGTCAAACCACTTGAAGACATATTTACATAAAGACAATTATGTTCTCACTTTAAGCATTATGATTTGATTCATGAAAATCAGTCAGGCTCTCTTTAGAGGAAATCACTCCTTTGCCATAGTTCGCTCGCTTATAAAGCCTTACTGATTATTGCCTATCAAATATAAATAATAACGTATTTACTGGAATTCTTTTTGTTCGACTTTGCTAAAGCCTTTTGTTGTTATTTAAACCATTCCCTTCTCATAAAAAAACTTGCTTACTATTAAGCTGTCAAACAGGCCATTGAACTTCATTAGTTCTTTTTTTCTGATCGTCAACAAACTAGTTTGAAATTTGTAGCAGACCTGTCAGAAATATTACTCTAATTTGGAATTTGGTGTCAAAACGGGATCAGTATTAGGCCTCTCCTTAATTTCTCTCTATTTACATAAATGAATTTGCATTTATACACAGACTGTTGATGTGAAATGTTCTGCTGGATGACACTTCAATTACAGTTTAGCAGTTGTGATAATCTATGATTATAGTAAATAACCTTCAGAAACAACATCGTCAGATTGATTTTTTTAAAAAGGACAGAAATGGAACCACATGTACCATGAATGGAAAATATAAAAACGAAATGATGTAATGTGGACTTACACGGCAAAAAAAAGGCAGGAAAATGAGGTCCCGTTTCAAAGCGCTATATATCATTGTCCAAAAGGATTGAGGAAGGTTAACATCTCAAATAAAGTTACTAGGGACTATCATCGATAATGATTTTTTACGTGGTACGAAACCACATATTACTGGACCTTGGGGAAAACGTCTTTAAAAGGATTTATCAATTATCAAAATATAAAACATTTTCTGAATTCTCATCTCAAGAGTTTCGAGGGTATATTATTTTTTCATGCACATTATTTTATCTCCTCTCATTGATTTAAGGTGAAGTCAGCGTCTACGTTATGGGATAATTCTAGAGAAAACAAATTTGAAAACAAATCAATCGTTTACATAAGAAGCTATAAAGCTGGTTTGCATTAAAATCTAATTCCTTGTAGGTGAGACTATTTTAAAAAGTTAGATATTATTCCATTCAAAGACAGGCTCTTCTTTCAATAAATATGCTTTTGCATTGTTAAAGTTGTTAAGGGATTAGCTCCAAAGATAATTATCCGAAAAATGTGAAAATAATTGAATAAATAGTCTTGTTCACAAACTTTCGTTTCTAGACCACGTAACAATCTTTACCAAATCTAGATTCATATATTTTATAGTCTGGGAGGGGGAAAGGCATGAACAATTTTATCTTTCTACTTTTAAAAACATATGTCCTTTCTTACTACTGTTTTAAAAAAAAAGCACTGAAAAGAAAAAAATATTTGATGGCCAAATTATTAAAGTAATTTATGAATGAATCTATTTTGCTGCAGATCCCCCCCCCCCCCCCCCTTCCCCCCCCCCCCCCCCCCCCCCCCCACCCCCACCCCCCCCCCCCCCCCCCCCCCACCCCCCCATCTCCCACTCTCTCTCCCCCCTCTCTCATCTCTCTCTTCTCTATCTCTCTCTCTCTCTCTCTTCTCTGCCTCTCTCTCTCCTGTCTCACTCTCTCTCTCTTTCTCTCTGACTGTCTGTCTGTCTTGTCTGTTGGATTCTTTTGTCAATGCTATTTGTCTCTCTGCTATCTGTCAGCCCCCCTCTTCTTCCTCTCTCTCTCTTCCTTCTTCTCTCTCTCTCTCTCTCTTCTCTTCTCTCTCTCTTACTCTCTACTCTCTCTTCTCCTCTCTCTCTGTGTGTCTATCTTCTATCTTTCTCCTCTGATGTCGGTCTGTCTTGTCTATAGATTTTGCAATGATAACTATAACTCTGTCTCTCTGCTATCTGTCAGACCCCCTCTCTGTATCTCTCTCTTCTCTCTTCTCTCTATCTTGCTCTCTCTCTCTCTCCCTCTCTCCCTCTCTCTCTCTCTCTCAAATGGGCTTTATTGCCATGTTTGACTTGTTTGTCCATTGTGTCCCGTCACAATATTGATTAATGGTTGTTAATTGTTTCATTGTTTTCATTACATTGTTATATTTCTGATTTATACGTTATGTATTGCTTCGAGTTCGGATAATTTTCACTATTGTGAGTGATATTTGTATGCTTTTTTGTGAGGGCAGCGGGCAGGCAACAGGATGAAACCCAAAGCTCGCAAAGCTTATTCTTTTAACCCTAATATAAAGATAATTTTGATTGACTTGACTAGACTTGACACTCACACAAACACACACACACACCTCCAACACACACACACAACAACACACACACACACACACACACACACACACAAACAAAACAAATTTCAGGACAAGCCTTTTACAAAAAAAAAGGTGTTTACGTAAAGAAACTACATACAAACCTTTTACAGTATGAATACGTACATTAAATTTGCGCACAAAATTTCAACAACAACAACACAAAAAAGAATACTGTAAATAACCTGTTACAAAAACTTTACACGCAAAAAAAAGATGAATACGTAAATACATTACAATATTAACTTAAATATAAATCCCAAAAATATGAAAGATGTAAAATTAAATGGCACACATACTTTACAAAAACCGATGAAAAGTGAATAGACGTAAATAAATTGATATTAAAAAATCTTTTTTAGAAAAAACAGATGAATACGTAAAGAAATTGGCACTACATACAAACTGACCCCCCCCCCCCCCCCCACCCCCCAAAATGAATACGTAAATAAACTCTCTCCTTCCGTTTCCCTCCCCCCCCCCCCCCCCCCCTCTCTCTCTCTCTCTCTCTCTCTCTCTCTCTCCTCTCTCTCTCTCTCCTCTCTCTCTCTCTCTCTCTCTATCACACACACACACATGGTTTGAACACTGCAAAAAGGTTCTAGCAAAGATGAATCAGGCGTTGAATTTGTTTAGTATGATAGTGTGAAAAGTGCAACAACGAAGAAAGTAGACACTTTTCAATGTCCGATTACTAAAGAGGAGGTTGTGTTTGCTTGAAGAAAAATTAAAAATCGTAAAGCTGCCGTCCCAGATGGCATCACTGGTGAGTTTTAAAAGCATTGTTGTAATTCAGACGCAGTTCTGAATTTCTTGGTGTCCTTCTTTAATACTCTTTTTGATAAAGGAACTTCTCCAGAAAAGTGGACTGAATCAATCGTTGTTACTCTGCACAAGGAAGGTGATGTAAATAATCCTAACAATTATCGGGGTATTTCTATCTGCGACGCAGTCAGTGAAATCTACGGTACGGTGGTTAATTACAGATTACAGGAATGGACAACAGAAAATGATTTAATAGGGGAGTATCAAGCCGGATTTAAGCGGAAGTACTCTACAGTCGATCATATGTTTACTCTGATGGCATTTATACATAAACAATTTTCGTTGAATCGTAAATTATATGTTGCTTTCACAGATTTTGAAAAAGCCTTTGATTCCGTGAACAGAAGTATTCGATGACCTATTCTGTTAAAGATTGGTATACGTGGGAAATTATTCAACGGCATAATGAGTATGTATAGCAATGTGAAAGCTAAAGTTAGATGTGGGGGAAATATATCAGATTTCATTCATGGTACCAGTGGTGTGAAACAAATGTGTGTAGTCCTATCCTTTATTCTTTGTTTATCAATGAATAAACCTCAGAAGTTTCTGAAATGGTAGACATGGCGAGACATTTACTGCAGTCTTTTTGCAAACATTCATTTCATTATTGGCAGATGATGTTTTGTTATCGGAAACTGTTATTGGTCTTCAAACTCAGTTGAACAGTCTTCCTCGAGCTGCTAGGTCACTTCAGTTATTGGTAAACATGGCAAAAAGCAATATTTTTGTGTTTAGAAAAGGTGGATATCTAGGAGTTAGAGAGCAATGGAGATTTCATGGAGTTACTATGCCTGTTGTCAATGCATATAAATATCTGGGCATTTATTTCTCTACGCGATTGAGTTTTTCTCTGGCATGTAAAGATCTTGCTAGCAGGGCAAAGCGTGCTGTTTTATGTATAATGCAACATCTATCTAGATTAGGAAATAATTTTTTTCAGGTGTTTTGTAAATTGTTCTATTCTCACTGCAGCCCACTGAACAATAGGGTGCTGAAGTGTGGGGGCCTGATAATGCGGCGTTACACTGTGAAACAGTCCATTCGTTTGCCATGAAGAAATTCCTTGGAGTTTCAATACAAACACCTAATGATTTGGTATTTGGCGAGACAAATAGACACCCAGTTTGTTTAAACTCTATAAATAGATGCATTCATTACTGGCTAAAACTTACACAAATGCAAGAGTCAAGGCTGCCTAACAAAAGCGTATAACATGATATATAATTTAGATGAAAGGGGAAGAGTAAACTGAGTAACAAAGGTAAAAGTTAAACTCTATGAACTTGGGTTTGGGTATGTGTGGCTCAGTCAGGGTGTTGGGGACATGACTTGTTTTTTTTACGTATGCTTCGTACAAGATTGATTGACTGCAGGTGGCAACTGTGAAATGCACATATTCAGGATAGTACCAGATTTGATTTGTGTAGGCAATTCAATTTGCTTCACTGTGTTCCAACCTACATATCAATGAAAATGGACAGATATTTAAAGTATATCATGACCAGATCTCGATTTGGGATATCTGATTTATCTCTGCATGACTATCGTTACAAACGAAATCTTATTTGTCCATTATGTAAAGGTGCACGAGAAGATAAGGTTCATTTTGCATTTTGTTGTCCCATTTTGAAATTTTTTAGAGACAAGCTAATCCCTACTAAGTATCTAAACCATCCCACATTGTTTAGATTTGTATTGCTTGTGGTGTCTGAGCGTGGAGATATCGTCAAACAGTTCGCTGTTTACTTATATAATGTATATAAAATTCGATCTGAACATTGTTCATAATTTTGTTATCAGTTTTACCATGTTTCTCTACCCATTTCCGTTTTTCGATAGTGAACATTTCCTGTGCCTGAATTCTATGTTGTTTATGTACCCACTTCAAAGGGGGCTATGGCCTTATTGACTAAATTATCCGCATCCGTATCCGTATCTCTGTCCCTCTCTCTCTGTCTCTCTCTCTCTCTTTCTCTCTTCATGCCCTCTCTCTGCTCCCCCCTATTGCTTCCATCCTCCCCCCCCCTCGTCTAATATCACAATTTTGTGAACAGACATCAAACGAAAGTACTATACTACTATTACTTTTACCAGCAAGAAACCCTATGATGTTTTGTTAACGCTATGTGTGCTAGCGTTAGTCGAAACGGATGAGCGGAGCGGAGTAATCGGAAACTGAACATTTCAGTTTTATGACAACAGCGTTGCGTAAACAACACTAGGCTATCTCAAGGCGAAAAAAAAGAAAGAAAAAACAAGATGCAAAGCATATAAACGTACTCCCAGTTTATCCTGAATACGCGTGATATATTCCATAAAGAGTAAAAACCGTCTTGGGCTGGTGTAACCGTTAGTAATGGCTATTCTGGTAAACATCGGCCATCATCTGTGACCTATAATGAACACACTCACAAATTTTCAGAAAGATCGGCCAAGAACTTTCTGAGATTTTCCATCAAGAAGAAAACCATTATGGGCCATTAGTAGCGGCTATAACGGTAAACTTAATCATCAAGCATCTCTGTGACCCATAATGAACATACCTACAAATTTTCAGAAAGATCGGCCACTTACTTTCTGAGATATTCCATAAAAAACAAAATCCGTTATGGGTCGTTATAGCCGTTAGTAACGGCCATAACGGTAAATTAAACGTCGTGCATGATCCGTGACCCATAATGAACATACCTATAAATTTTCAGAAAGATCGGCCAAGTACTTTCTGAGACATTCCATAAAAAGGAAAAACTATTATGGGCCGTTACAGCCGTCAGTAACGGCTACAACGGTAAACTAAAACGTCGGGCATCGTCTGTCGCCAATAATGGACATATCTACAAATTTTCATAAAGTTCGGCCAAGTGCTTTCTGAGATATTCGATAAAGGAGAAAAACCATTTTGAGCCGATATAGCCGTTAGTAACGGCTATAAAGGTAAACTAAAACATCAGACATCATCCATAAGCCATAGTGAACACACCTGCTAATTTTCACAAAGATCGGCCAAGTACTTTCTGAGATATTCCATAAAGAAGAAAATCCGTTACAGGCCGTTACAGCCGTTAGTAACGGCTATAACGTTAAACTAAAACATCGGGCATCATCCGTGACCCATAATGAACATACCTGCTAATTTTCACAAAGATCGGGCTAGTACGTTTCGAGATATTCCATGAAGAAGAAAAACCGTTACAGGCCGTTACAGCCGTTAGTAACGGATCTAACGGTAAACTAAAACATCGGGCATTATTCGTGACCCATAATGAACATACCTACAAATTTTCAGAAAGATCGGTCAAGTACTTTCTGAGATATTCCATAAAGAAGAAAAACCGTTACAGGCCGTTACAGCCGTTACTAACGCTATAACGGGGCAAACTAAAACATCAGGCATCATCCGTGACCCATAATGAACATACCTGCTCATTTTCACAAAGATCGGCCAAGTACTTTCTGAGATATGACATAAAGAAGAAAAACCGTTACAGGTCGTTACAGCCGTTAGTATCGGCTCCAACGGTAAACTAAAAATCACTCATTATTCGTGACCCATAATGAACATATCTACAAATTTTCAGAAAGATCGGTCAAGTACTTTCTGAGATATTCCATAAAGAAGAAAAACCGTTACAGGCCGTTACAGCCGTTAGTAACGGCTATAACGGGGTAAATTAAAACATCGGGCATCATCCGTGACCATTAATGAACATACATACAAATTTACAGAAAGATCGGCCAAGTACTTTCTGAGATATTCCATAAAGAAGAATAACCGTTACAGGCCGTTACAACCGTTAGTAACGGCTATAGCGGGGTAAACTAAAACATTGGGCATCATCTGTGACCCATAATGAACATACATGCTAATTTTCATAAAGATCGGCCTAGTACTTTCTGAGATATTCCATAAAGAAGAAAAACCGTTACAGGCCGTTACAGCCGTTAGTAACGGCTATAACGGTAAACTAAAACATCGGGCATCATCCGTGACCCATAATAAACATACCTGCTAATTTTTACAAAGATCGGCCAAGTACTTTCTGAGATATGACATAAAGAAGAAAAACCGTTACAGGCCGTTACAGCCTTTAGTACCGGCTATAGCGGTAAACTAAACATCAGGCATCATCCGTGGCCCATAATGAACATACCTACACATTTTCAGAAAGATCGGCCAGTAGTTATGTCTGGAGCGAGTGGAACACATTTTGACCCCGGACACACGGACACACAGACACACACACAAACAGCATTTCTTCGTTCCCATTCTAAAGTACTCCATGTTTTATAAGAACTGGGAGTACAGAAAAGCACTGTCACATGAAACAAGAACTCGTGGTGACCTCAGTATCAATGTCCTCTCCACATCTGTCGCCTTGGATTGATTCCGTCAGGGTCGATTTGTCGGTCTCGGCAAATTCAAGGGGTGGGGGGGGGTGGGGGGGGGGGGGGGGTGTTGTCGTTGGACGGACGCGGTGGCGCCCTCCGGAGGGTGAGCTCACTCCCGCCGGCTCAGCGACTAAGCAATTATTGTCGTCAGTAGGGGGGCTTAGTAGGTGGTGTCCTGCGTATGTTGGATCAGAACAGGCGCCACTTAACACCACCGAAGTGACTCGGCAGCAGTGCAGTGTCTCCTCCGGTGGGTTGCCTCTTGACGACTTGACATTGACTACTCCATGTGGATTTCCGGTGCCAGGCGGTGGCGGGCCTGGCTGGTCTGTGGCTGTAGACAGGTGTGTGTATGTGTGTGTGTGTGTGTGTGTGTGGGGGAGGGGGGGGGGGGAGGGGGGGTTCGGAATGAGGGGCAATGGGGTGCAAGGCCACTGAGGTGGCACAGAAGTTGGGACAGCAAAACACACACACACACACACACACACACACACACACACACACACACACACACACACACACACACACACACACACACTCACTCTCTCTCTCTCTCTCTCTCTCTCTCTCTCTCTCTCTCTCTCTCTCTCTCTCTCTCGTTACTTCCTTGATATGATAACTATAATAGGCTTGAATTCTTTTTTGTACTCCCTCTCCCTCCACCCCCACGCCTCCATCCTACCCTCTCCCTCCTCCTATTTTCTCTCCCCTCCTCATCCCCCTCAGATTTCACCCCCACCACCTCCCTCGCCCTTTTCCGCTGATTTTCACTCTTTGTATTTCTTCGTTTTTATTATTTTATTATTCAAGTTTCTTTGTTTTGTTATGATGGCTTGATGTAAAAAAGCAGTTTCTCTGCTTATTCAATGTTCCATCTGGAAATAAAATTTTGACTTGAAATAAAATTTTGACTTGATTTTTGACACACACACACACACACACACACACACACACACACACACACACACACACACACACACACACACAGAGTCAATATTTGTCGCCGAAATGATAGCTGTTATTAAGGCGTTGTCACATTTGATTGACTTGCCACGATCAATATTTAAAGTAGGTATTTGTGTGGATTCAATGTCTATTCTGCAAACCATAAAATTTCCAAATACCGTTTCGAACAACTTTCTTGTAAATGAAATATGCCATCTTATTCATGTTTTGATATGTAAAGGAACTGATGTCACCTTCTGTTGGATTCCATCGCGTTGTAGTATTTGGGGTGATGAGCTAGCTGATAGATGTGCAAAGAGAGGAGCCAGAAAAAAAAGTGCGCCACGGTATTGAAAAAATATATCCTTTCCTTTACCTGAACTCAATCAGTTATTAATCAAACCGTCTGGTGCCGATTCAGAAAACACTACAAAAATACGTTGCTTGGTGTGGCTGATAAAAATACTCATTTATTTTATTATGAACATGTAAGCACCATTCCTCATTTACAAGTAAAAAATTTGTACCAATACAGAAATTTCATTCCAATATTTTATAACTTAAAACTTGATGCCTTAAAAACTAAATATACAAACGAAGCAAAATGTATTTGTGGAGATCGAAGAATAACCAGCAAGCATCTGCTGTTTGACTGTTTACCTCTTCAAGCTCATTTACCACCATTATCAGGCATGTCTTTGTGTGATGTCTTTTCAGATTTAAAGTTTGCCTTCAATGTTGTTTTTTCTTTAATTTGTAGTCCAGTTAAGCATTTACTTTAAGATTATTTGCAGGTATGTCGTAGGGATGTTTAGAGGGACATTTACATGTACTTAGATAACCACATTATGCATACACTTCCATAGTTACATTCATGCACCTCTCTCTCTCTCTCTCTCTCTCTCTCTCTCTCTCTCTCTCCTCTCTCTCTCTCTCTCTCTCTCTCTCTCTCTCTCTCTCTCTCTCTCTTCGTCTAATACCAAATATAAGATCAGACGTTAAACTGAAGTACTACTACTACTACTGCTACTACTTCACGCGCGCGCGCGCGCGCGCACACACACTCACACACACACACACAGACACAGACACAGACACACACACACACACACACACACACACACACACACACACACACACACACACACACACACACAAACTGTAAAAATGCATAAAATGGACATATACAATGAGGTAGAGAGATTTATATTATCATGACTGAACTGTGTGGGTTTGGCTGAAGCATATAAAAACTACGCTGTGTTCAGGTCCTCGAACATTTGATTTTATATTACCTTCGGCTTATATTGCTGTAAAAACGGAGTAAAAAAAGAAAAACAGAAGAAGAAGATCACAAATATCATAGTGCCGTATATAAATTAAAATTAAATTGTGAAAAGACTGAAGTCATGCCCGTTGGAACCTCCTCCTGCCTCAAACTCGTTGAGTCAGAGTCAATGGTTGTTGATGGTACCGAATTACCTTTTAATAAGTCTGTCAAATACCTTGGTGTTACCATTGATCAGTGTCTGACCATGCAGAATCAAATATCTGTAGTCTGTCGCTCATCCTTTTTAGAGCTGAGACGTATTGCTTCCATCCGACGCTTTATATCCAGGGAAGTAGCTGTCAGGCTAGTCTGTGCCATGGTGATGTCAAGATTGGACTACTGCAACTCTGTTTATGCTGGGCTTCCCACAGAACAGATTGCTCGGCTGCAGAGAGTCCAAAATAGCGCTGAACGACTTGTTTTGAAGAGGAGGAGGTGTGAGCACATCATTCCCATGCTGATCGAACTGCACTGGCTTCCCATACAGTATCGGTGGCAGTAGAAAGAAACTCGTGGAGAGCGTGGCAGCAGAGAGTCCTCAGAAGAGAAGCCCCCTTCAAGCAAGTGTTTCGGCCCTTATCTCCTGACACTCTAGGGGGGTTGGGCCACACCCGGTTCATGACTCCGGATGTCCCTCTGCTGCCCCTTTTTTTTCCCCATCTTGGGACGAGCCATGGCTGGGATTCGAACCCATGACCCTCTGGACATGCTCATTTTCTACTTAATGACTCGCGCTTTAACCACTGAGCCACAGGGACACCTGATATTTGTAGGGAAATTAAGCCTTATGAAGTTCACTTTTGTTCCGCCTTGACCAGATCCAGCTTGAACACCTCTCTGCCGCTTCTGCCATTGCTTTCAGGGCTCTGGTTTTTTCCTTCCCTGCAACTGAGAGCTGTTTCATGAGGCTGTATGCAGACGTTCCTACAAATCCCCTAGCTCCAATTTCTGCAGTGAGGACTTTGACCTGATAGCCTTCTCTCCTCAGGCTGTTTGCCAGATCAGCATACTTTTCAGTCTTGTAGATTTGAGCTGCCTCCATTCTGTTCTCATATGGCACCGTGAGCTCGATCATGATCAGCTGCTTGGTTGACTTAGAGTGGACTACTATGTCTGGTCTCATGCCACTGTCACGGACGTAAATACTTTCGTTTGGAAGATAATTCATTTCTTCCCCAAACCTGATATAAAGTGGAGTGTTGCCAGTGACATCTTCACTACATTGGCCGGGTGTTGACCAGTTTGTTATTCGTGTCATCCTGGGCGCGCTACGTCCGTGCATTTTGCTCCCATCCTCCAATACTTCATTTTTTTTGTTTTCTCTTTTAAAGCTTTCTTTATTCTTTTATCGTTTTCCACGTAGTTCATCAGCTGATGTCAGGTGACACAGGTGAGCTGTTTTGTGACTGGTTGCCATCTTGTTTTGGCGAGTGGTGTGGCACTCGCTTACGAACCTTGGAGTCGGAGAGATCTCTATCTCTGCCAGCTGGAGCCTTCCTGTTTGAATCCACTTCGACGTGGGTTGCGTGGAACTGTCTTTCACCCTTCGGTGGGAAGGAAAGAATTCCGCTTGTAACCTCTGGGATCCCTATCCCTGCCAGCTGGAGGAAGCACCTTAGGTCATCCCTGACCTGGAGTCCACTTCATTGGGGACCGTCACGGTTTTCGGCTGCCATCCTTCATCGGATTGGGGAGCGGACCGTTTTCTTACCTCGCCCACCCGCCATTTTGGGCGGGAAAAATTGCCATTTTTTTTCCGGCAGCTCCGGTCTTGGACTGGCTGAAGGACCAGCATCCCGGGACCTGGCAGACGCCATCCGGTATCCAGGCACCAGTCGCTGCACTGAGGACTGTTGAGGGTGTGCCTCACCCTTCACTGGGACACCTTCACCTCGGACGGGAAGACCAGCCCACTGCCTGCACTGAGGACTGTTGAAGGTGTGCCTCACCCTTCACTGGGACATCTTCGCCTCGGACTGGAAGACCAGCCCACTGCGGGCTTCGCCCTTCTTAGGATCCACCTCCCACGGTGAACCTCCTCGGGCACAGGATAAGATAAGTCGTCAGTCGTGTGTGGTGTGGGTGTGGGTTTGGCGTGTGTGTGTGTGGGCCTGAAGCCGGTCACTGATTCGTTTTTTTTTTATTGTTTTGTTTAACCCTGACTAGGTCCTGTTTGATGTATTATTGTTTCTAGTACTGTCTTTCTTCTGTTATGTTAATGTTTTTGTAGTGGTTTAGTGGGTTAGGTTGGGACGGTAGCGGGATCCCAGGATATTGGCGGGTTTTTGTGGTCTATTTAATTTACTTTGTCCCCTAGGTCAGTTAGTTCTGAATAGTGCTTTTTCTCTTCTATGCCCCATTGTTTTTTTTTCTTTCTTTCTTTTCCTCTCTCGGCTGTTTTTCCTCTCCTTTGTTATGACCCATACCCCATCTGGAGTGCTAGTGTGAGTGAATGGTTGTAATGTGAAGTAAAAATATTGTTGAAACCTCTTTCTCTTGTGGTCTGGTGGTGTGAGGGATTGAGTGATCGCTCCGTTTCTGCCACTGCACATTACCTGTTTAAGAACCCCCCCTGTCAGGTGTACTCGCACGTGACAGCCACTCTTGCTGATGATCTCTGGGTGACTCTTCCATTCTGGGAGGTCTGCAGTGCACTCCCAGTCATCTGCCCCATCCAGCAGACTCTGCCTGCATGTTTCGAGTGGCACTGTTGTTCTTGGCCATGATTTGCTGCCTCCTGCCGTGAAGAATGTTGCGGGTGCTTTTGGAGTC
Organism: Conus ventricosus; assembly: GCA_018398815.1. Classification (NCBI taxonomy): domain Eukaryota; kingdom Metazoa; phylum Mollusca; class Gastropoda; order Neogastropoda; family Conidae; genus Conus; species Conus ventricosus. The sequence continues at coordinate 58,141,578 of CM031601.1, forward strand.
CTGATGCTCCCTTTTTTTGTGGTGTTGGTACTAGCCCAGACTACTTGTACAATCTCTTTGAGCACTTGGTTGTGCCTCCATGTGTACCTTCCTTGAGCCAGGGCTACTTTACATGAGCTTAGAACATGCTCCACTGTTTGCTTTTCATGGCAGAGGGGGCATGCAGGATCGTCTGTTTTCCCCCACTTCACCAGGTTTGCATTTGAGGGCAGAAGGTCATATGCAGATCTGAGAATGAAGCTGATCCTGAGAGGGGCCATGTGCCAAATGTCATTCCAAGTTAGACTTCTTTGGAGTGCATTCTCCCACGTTGTCCATTGCCCTTGCTGGCTCTGCTGGACTGCTTTTTGGAGTCTTTTTTGGTCTTCTTCTTTTCTCATCTCCTGAATCATCATGTCTCTTTTGGCTTTTCCTTTGGCCTTTGACCACCATTCAGTTTTGGTCACCCCCAGTCCTTGTCTGTTGGTCTGTGTGTGTCCTGTTATTTCTCTGATCTTGAGACTTTCTTTTGCAGAATCCATCGCCTCTTGAACTTTCCATTTTCTGCCTGTCTTCAGCTGGGGCTTGATTGCTTCTACCACCTTGTCTCCTGAGTCCTCCAGCATGCTTTGAAGTCTGATCTTCCCTGCTTTGTATTCCTCCAAGATGGATTTCAGTGGTAGTTTGAGCTTTGCTTGGCGACAGTACAGAGCGATGTCAGTCAGACAGGGTGGGACACCAAGCCATTTCCTTGTGAACTTGTTGATTTTGGCTTCCATTGCCTCCACTGTGCTGGTGCAGATGTCGTATATCATCAGAGGCCATAGGAGCTTTGGTATCAGCATGAACTGCAGACACCAGACCTTGTATTTGCCAGGGAGCCCACACTGGTCAATGGTCTCCAAGCCTTCTTCCGCATCTGCTTGGTTCTTTTGCTCTTTGTGTGTCTTTCAGCGTATCATCATACCATCTTCCAAGGCTCTTGACTGGTTCTTCTGTGACTGTTGGAATGGCCTGGTTGGCAACACTGAAGACCACAGATTCGGCCACTTTTCCTTTCCTCAGTGAGAGACTCCGTGATTTCTTTGGCTTGAACTTCATTCTGGATGAGGCAACTATGTCGTCCAGCCTCTCCAGCACATGACGTGTCTCGTCTTCTCTGGATGAAATCACTGTAGTGTCATCCATGAAGGCCTTGGCAATTTAAACTGGCAGTTCTTGCTTTCCGCCACTTCAATGAATCTCTTCCTCACTATCTCTCTTCTTCTCTCTGCACCTACCAAAGCTCTCGTACCCTTCGCTCTTCTTCACAACAACTTTTGAAAATCCCTAAGCGTTCTCTGAAATCTGTTGGCGAAAGAGCCTTCAGTTTTAGAGCACCT
>CM031601.1:58155438-58212938 GCA_018398815.1 Conus ventricosus
ATTGAATTGAAGTCCGCTTGGAGTAATGGACTTAACTAGAGTCGGAGAGGATAGTTGATCTCTCTTTTGTGGCTGGTGACTGATCCTGCTGTGTAGACCTGTTGCTGTGTAGACCTGTTGCTGTGTAGACCTGTTGCTGTGTAGACCTGTTGCTGTAGTGCATACACACGCGCTCACACACACACACGCGGACTCACACACACACACACACACACACACACACACGCACCCCCCCCCCCCCCCCCCACCACACACACTCACACACGCGCGCGCGCGCCGCTCACGCGCACAGATGATAAAAACTTACGTGATGATTTATGCTCTGTTGACTGATCTGCGTGAGTGCACGATAACTTTTACAGTTCATATTCTTCGCCCTTCTTTTCAAAGTAGTTAAGAATATTTCTGTATCACTAATTTATGTATGTCATGCATAGATATGCCTATTACATAGGTGTGAAAATTTCTGCGCAGTCTTCTTTCTGCGCACAATTAAGCTCTCATATTACCTGAATAAAATGTGTGGGGCAAAAAATAGTCAGGCTGTGGATAGGCGACCGGAATGAACGGGGCAGGTGCGATGCCACTGAAGTGGCTCAGAAGATGAGACAGAAAATAAAGAAGAAAACTCAGGCCGCTAGAGCGAGCTGACTGCAGTCACACTGACGCAGACCACACAATTGGCAGACAGCTCAGGCCAGGGCTTGAGGAGTGTTTATGTAGATTAAAATGGAGTTGAAATTTCTACCTATGTTTATGGGATGAATAGGATAATAAGAAAAAGCCCATGGATGATCTAGAACTTGAAACTTTTCTTCTCGTCCTTCAGTCTTCGTAGCGCACAGCAACGTACAGTTCCATTCTGATGACATCTGATCATTCCACAGTTGTTCGCTGCATAATCAATAGGAGTCCGGCAGAGAAACGCTTTCAGACAACTGGTCAAAAGAAGTTTGGCATTGGTGCATCAACAGGAACGTACAGACTCATCACAGGGGCAGATAATGAGGCAGATAATTTCTTTCGAAATTTTCACTCAGATAGGAAATGGAAACAAGATTCAGGCCTTCTGCTGAAGGTGCTCAGATAACCAAAATGTTCACCGGAAGTGGACTTGTTTGTTCCACGGATCAGTGATCAGCTTGATAAATACATTTTGATTTCAACCTGATCAGCGTGCGAATGGTACAGATGTTTTTTTTTTTAGCACTGACTGGACTTACCATTCTTCATCTTGCTTTCCTCCGCTCAGCATTTCACCCACAGTGTTGCCAAACGTTGAAAGGGCAAAGCAGAAGGGGAAATAGTTTCCCCAATTGTGGGAACACTTAACGTTTAATCATGTGACGACAAAAACACTGATGAACAGACCAGCACTTTTCTGTCCCGTTGGGATCGTCTCCTTTCCCAACACAACGATTAAAAATAATGTGTGTGTGTGTGTGTGTGTGTGTGTGTGTGTGTGTGTGTGTGTGTGTTGTGTGTGTGTGTGCGTGCGTGCGTGCGTGCGTACGTGCGTGCGTGCGTGCGTGCGTGCGTGCGTGTGTGTGTGTGTGTGTGTGTGTGTGTGTGTGTTTCATGTGTCTGTGTGCTTGCGCTTTTGAGCTTGTGTTTGTGCGCGTGTATGCGCAAGTGTGTTCCTTTTGGGCGGGGAAGATATTTGCGAGAGAAAGGGGGAGGAATTTTATATGTTAGAGGATGAGAAAGGTTTATGGATAGTAAACAAATGAAAAATTCATGAATAGTAATGGCGTCTTTTGTTGACTACCTTTGTATGGATGGCACATCATCATAAAGAACTACAGATTGAAAAGATGTGTTGTCAAGACTCCCCCGAAAAACAAAACAAAGCAAAACAAAACAACAACCAACAACAAAAAAGTGTCTCTATGAAAGGTGCTCAAATAAAGCTTACATGTAGTGACAAATATTTTAATACGTAATGTTTATTTCGAATTATGCGTTGTTGTTATCTTTCTTTTGTTGCTTCTTAAAAACACATTGTTTTTGAAGTCATCGATATGAAGATGTCTTGAAACACATGGTTTGGACATTTGAACACGTAAAAACGTTGCTCAAATTCAAAGTTGCGAGTCAGTATGTCTCTTTGCAAAATACAGCAAACTGCTGAACAGGAAATATGGATAAACATGTAGAATATTTTTATGAACTACCGAATGTGAAAAAATGCGATGTATTTCACTGTTTGAAGCAAAAGTCATATTCAGTATCTCATTTGCGAGACATTCATTTCAGTAAAAATCTATGACTTGTTTGTGAATCCAAATCTGTCTTCTAGACTTACATTTGAAATTCTGGAGGTGTAACAATGTTTCTTAATGACTCATTCTGATACGAAATGAAAAAAAAAGTACGTAAAGACAAGAACAGAAAACTTTTGTCGTTCATTTTTGATCCATAGAAGAGAGCCTACTTCTCGTCAACTTATACAGACTGCACAGAGAAAATCCTGATTTCTATACCAACGTAAAGAAAATTAAACGCCCTTCAAAACTACTTACATTATGGTGACTAGGATCAGAACTTGGTTTGGAATCCTTCCTTGGACTATAATAACTACAGTTACGAAAACAATCATATTGCTGAAGACGTGGTATACAATATATTGACGACTTACATCTTGAAGATATTGAAGAGAGTATAGCCCGGGTAATAGAACACACACGTGGCGAAAAATGAATCCACTAAAGCAAAACAGATTATATTTTCATTCATTACTTTCAGAACACCGCATCTGTCCAGCTGAAGAACCTGAAATCCTTTAAGGATATCGATCAGATCAGTCAGTGATTAGTTTAAAGCTGAGATGTAGTAGTCAAAATGGTCACACACCGTGTAGGAAATTTAATTTAGCAATCACCATTTCATAAATGAGGTGCATGAAATTATTGATGATATTATTGAAGAACACGCAGGTAGTCTTTATGACAAAATATGGTTAAATATAGTCCCATGTCTAATAACGAACTATTCTTAGACTTTTTGCTGATGGAAACCAGAGGAAAAATCATTGCTTATGCCACAGTGAAAACGAAAGAAAGACCAGAAGACGAAGGCAAACCAGAAAATGAAATGCAGCGACTCGAAGTGAAATAAAACAAACAACGACGTCCAAACATTTAAACAAAACATGGCGCGAAACTAGCAGTGTTAAGAAAAAAAATGGACAGAGTTTTTATTTAGTTATAAAGCCTGATGGGTTTCAGACAGAGAAAAAGTAACAACATTCGTTTTGCAATTTAGAAAAGAAAAACAATATTAGTAAACAGTTCTTAGTTGGTCGTGAATGATTTGACAATAAATAAACCAAAGAAATTCTTGACAGAGGTGAAATGATTTCATGAAAACTTATATAAGAAAACAAAACTGGTGAATTGCGAGATCGTGACGGTAACGCCAAAGCTGTCAGCCGAAGAAGCAAGGTCACTGGAAGGGGATAACATTATAAGAAGCAGGTCATGCGCTAAAAAATGTGCATACTGGGGAAAGTCCTGGGTCAGATGGTTTCATAGCAGAATTTTCAAAGTGCTTGGAAAAGGAGAGTTACTTTCGTGGTAGAGCTCTGAATGTATAAGTTAGAAGCAGTGAGGTATCGAACACACAAAAAGAGGGAATAACTACCTGCATTCCTAAACAGGGAAATCTAGACAGTTTATTACAAACTGTAAGCCGACATTTTTATCAAACACAGTCTTTTGAATATGACCTGCCCTCACTGCTAACTGTAAAAAGACCGTTCCTTAAAAACTCATAATTAGGGAACATACTGGTTTCATGTCAAACAGGTACATAGGAAACATGTTTAGATTGATTTATGACCTTATGAACAACCTACAGAATGAAAAACGTCTAGGTATGCTGATCTCTATAGGCTTTGAAAAAAGCGTTTGATTCGCTCGATTTGCAATTCATGCTAAAGTTCACAAAATCATTCAGTTTCAGGAATGATATACTTCGTTGGATAAAGACTTTTAAAACGCCATCATTAAATTTACGGTAATAGAAAATGGACAGAGTTCGTCTTGGCGTCTTTGTTTTCAATACAGAGTGGATGTAGAGAAGTTGGTCCCATTTCCCCTTATCTATCGGGGCTGGGCCGCTATTGCGCGGGTCCGCTATTGCGCGACCTAAGAACATATCTATAAGAAGCGGAATACCCTAACCCTAACCCTATTTCTGTTACACTGTCGCCGACGACAAAGTGTGCTGCACAGTTTGTCGTCCCAGCCATGACAAATATCGACAAGTTTGCACACTTTGTCGCCCTTGCACACTTTGTCGTCACTTTTCATATGTGACATTGCTGCACACTTTGTCGCCCCTCGAAAGAAAAAAAACTTCAGATCTGAAGTCATATCGTACATTTCTGACTTGATTTTCTTGTACTCTCAGTTAAAACAACAACAACAACAACAACAACTAACAAAGAAACAACAAACAGACAAAAAAAAATACTTTACAATCGGAACGTAAAAATTCTCTCTCTCTCTCTCTCTCTCTCTCTCTCTCTCTCTCTCTCTCTCAGTCCTTTGACTGTATGGAGACAACAGCTGCAGCGAGTGACGGTGCTGGTGCGCTGAAGAACCCTCAGCCCTCTCAAGTGTCCCTTGTCAATGAAACTGAGGGTCGGTCCCCAGGCTATGGCCCTTGTACCCGAAGTCGTGTGAGGACCAGGCAGATGCAACTCACGGAAAGTTTTTCCAGGGCCCACCCGAAAAACAGCTCTGGACGTATCTGTGGACGAAATAACAATCCTCTGGTGCCCCTGCATCCTCCAGACAACGTGGAGACCTAGGGATACGGCCGTGCTCGTGTCAGTGACAGTAAGAAAGAATGTCTCTCCTTTTTGACTTACAATATTGAGGGTCTGTCTTTAGTTTATGACTTTGATGTAAAAAATTCTATCTCTCAGTTTGATTTTGTTGTTCTAACGGAAACTTTTCAAGAACATTTCCCTCTTTTCTTTTTCCTGATTATAAAGTTTTTCTTTGTCTTGGTATACGATTAACCGATGCTACTACAGCACGCTTGTCTGGTGGGATTGCATTTCTTGTAAGGAAGACTTATGCTAATATGGTTAAACAAATTAGAGTAGAATATGATCATACTGTAGTACTTCAGCTTAAAACTCCAGACCTAGATGTTCTTCTGGTTGGGATTTATTTGCCTCCGGCAAACAGTATCTATTTATACAAATACTGAAATAGATAATGGAGTTTCACTTCTAGAACAGTGCATAATGGATTCTTTTGAAGAAGTTGGCGATTGTCCATTGATCATGTTTGGTGACTTAAATGCAAGAACAGGTGGACTAAATGCAAAGGAATGTTCTGTATTTGATGGAGACTTTAACAATAGAGATGATACTCCCGGTGATGACTTCTTCCGTGCATCAAAAGATCGTTCAACAAACGATTTTGGTCACTATTTAATTAACATTTGTCAGCACTTTGAATTAGTTATTTTGAACGGTTTTCTACCTGGTGATGTAAACGGCAATTATACATATATAGCCCACAATGGTTCAAGTGTAATCGACTACTTTATCTCTTCAAGAAGCTTAATTTCATCGTGCCGCGAGTTGAAAGTAACTCAGCGGATAGAATCCAAACACATGCCCGTTGAACTTAAGGTAGGTCTTCCAAACCGTAGTCAGAAACCAGTAGCACCTATAATTACACAATTGCAAAAATATGTGTGGGATCCAGCAAAAGAAAATGATTTTATTGGTGCACTTGGATCTGATGTTGTAACTTCAATTTTTGATGAAGCTATTAAATTTATCGATATTGATTTCGAACATGCTCTAGCAAAATTTAACGAGGGTCTTTCTGTGGCTGGTCAGTGCATGAATAAAGTTATCATCATTGGTAACGACAAGCGCAGCCCGTGGTTTGATATAGAATGCTCTGTTAAGCGCCGTCATGTAAGACAGGCACTGAGAATGTTCAGTCGGATAAAACTTGCTAATAGCCCTGACCCCGTTGACCTGAGATTAAATTATTGTTACTTGAGAAATCAATACAAAGATTTACTCCGCTATAAGCAGCAGTTATATCGACAATGTGTTCTGCGCACTCTTAATGAAAACGCTAGCGATTCTAAACAATTTTGGAGGACTCTGAAGTCAATAAGAAGTAGTTCCGTTGTGTCAAACTCATTATCCAACGCAGACTGGTTTTAGCATTTTGAACGATTATTTAATGAAGAGTTGACCCTACCTGACTCCACTTCTCCAAGCTTTCATGCAGATGATGACTGTTTGCTTGATGTTGACTGTGATACCAGTTTTCTTGATCAAGATATAACAGAGGGAGAAATTTTAGACTCGATAAAGGCTTTAAAAAGAAACAAAGCTCCTGGTCCAGACGGACTTATTGGAGAGTTCTATAAGTATCCTATGCCCACCGTTCTTCTTTTTCTTAAGAAATATTTTAACAAACTCTTTGATTCTGGAATCTTTCCCTCTTCATGGTGTGAAGCTCTTATTCAACAGTTGCACAAGAAAGGTGATATCAATTCCCCTGATAATTATAGAGGTATTTCCCTGTTGAATATCAGTTCTAAATTATACAGCTACATTCTGAATAAAACGCTTAACCGAATGGATCGAAGATAATAGTGTAATAAACGATGCACAGGCTGGTTTTAGGAAGAGCTATAGTACCACTGACCATATATTTACACTCCTGTCTCTCGTGCAAAAGCAACTTTCTAACCACCAAAAACTATACGTGGCTTTTATTGATTTTAAAAAGGCTTTCGACCTGATTGATAGAAATCGACTTTGGTTAGTCTTAAAGAAAAAGGGTATTAAAGGAAAGATGTACAATGCAATTAAAAGTATGTACACCGTTGTCACCGCTAGGGTTAAAGTACGGGGAGACTTAACAAATATTTTTATGTGTCCTAAAGGTCTAAGCAAGGAGAAATATGTAGCCCGGTTTTATTTATTTATTTATTAATGAACTTGCCGAAGAAATTACAGAGTATGGTAAGCATGGTATTCCTTTATCTCCTGACTTCAAAGAGCTATTGATTCTGCTGTTTGCTGACGATGTGGCGCTCGTGGCGTCCACTGTCATAGGTCTTCAGACACAGCTGAACGTTTTGAGTAAAACAGCTAAGAAACTTGATTTAATAGTGAATCTGGAAAAATCAAAAGTTATTGTGTTTAGAAATGGCGGTTATATCGCTTCAAAAGAAAAATGGTTTTATGATAGTATGCAACTAGAGATCGTTAATCAATATAAATATTTAGGTGCTATATTCTCCACTGGCCTTACTTTTTCTCATTGCCTTGAGGATTTAGCATCCAGGGCAAAACATCAGGTCATTATTATATTGAAACTTCTGTGGAAATATCAGAGTGTGGCCCCAAAATTATTTTTCAAACTTTTTGATTGTCAGATCCAGCCAATCCTTACTTATGGCGCTGAAGTATGGGGGTTAACTGCAAACATCTCGGCTATAGAAAAAATACATTTGTTTGCACTCAGAGATTCCTGAATGTTTCTATAAAGCGCCTAATGCCTTGGTTTATGGAGAAACTGGTAGGTTTCCACTTTATATAAACATTTATACAAATGCGTGAAGTATTGGATACATGTCGTTAATATGCCTGACAATCGTTTTCCAAAAAAAGCGTATAAAATGTTATATGATTTACATTGCCGGGGTAAAAACAATTGGGTTACATCAGTCTGCCTCACATTAAATCGTTATGGTTTTGGATATGTATGGGAAAATCAAGGAGTTCCCAACGTAAAAGTTTTCCTTTCAAAATTCAAAAGTCGGCTAATCGATTGTCATTTACAAGAATGGCATAGCCACATAGAATCCAAGGACCGATTTCTCTTTTATTCTTCTTTTAAGCAGTTTTGGGAAATGCCAAATTATCTATTCACTGTAAACAACGTGAGCAGTCGTAAAAACTTGATACGGTTCAGACTTGGTGTATCCTGTTTGAACACACACAAACTGCGGTATTCGAGCGTCCCCCGTGAAGCACTGTGCTGTCCGTTTTGCCCGTGTGAGTTGGAATCCGAATACCATTTTCTGATAGTATGTCCTAAATACAAAGTTATTCGCGAGCGTTACATACCTTCCAAGTTTTATAGACGACCATCTGCTTTCAAGATGTCGTTACTGCTCGCTAACGAAAAAATCTGTAATGCTGTGGCTACATTCATAACGAAAGCTCTTGAAGTCAGATGTGGACAGACTGATGTGACTTAGAACCATTGTTCCTGCATGCACCGTCAAAGTTGCCTTAGTAATATCACACCGATAGCGTGTGATTGAGGTGTGTGTGTATGTGTGTGTGTGTGTGTGTGTGTGTGTGTGTGTGTGTGTGTGTGTGTGTGTGTGTGTGTGTGTGTGTGTGTGTGTGTGTGAGTGAGGGAGAGAGAGAGAGAGGGAGGGGGGAGAGAGAGAGAGAGAGAGAGAGAGAGAGAGAGAGAGAGAGAGAGAGAGAGAGAGAGAGAGAGAGAGAGAGAGCATGGCCAACGATCGTTGATTATGTTCGCGAGATTTATTGTTTAGTTTGTGTGCTTATGCATATACTGTATTTGACGATGTATTGATTTCTTTCCTCACTTATTTCATTTGCGATCAGTTTGATTTTGTTTCTGCCCCCTCCCTCTGTTCCCATTGACACGGGCATGTGGCCTAGTTCAATTAAAACATTTGTCTTGTCTTGTCTTGTCTCTCTCTCTCTCTCTCTCTCTCTCTCTCTCTCTCTCTCTCTCTCTTCATTACTATATATTTGTTTGCATAAGTGTGTGTGCGTTTGTGCATATATGTGTGTATGTGGTGGATTTATTTTTGTCTTTTCTTTTCTTTTTTTCTTTTCTCTAGAGGGCCTGGTGTAAAGAAACTCTTAGCCTACTTTGTCGGGCGATCTTTGTCGACATACTTTGTCGGGCGATCTTTGTCGGCATACTTTGTCGGGATCTTTGTCGGCATACTTTGTCGGACTGTTGGAAAGAACCGGATATGTCCTCCTACAAAAGGTCTGAATTGTCACATTGGAGGGCAGGAGCTTCTGAGCAACTGTTGATTTCGTCAGAGACCTGTTGCAGGTAAGAGTTTTCCAGACAGTTCGTTGACCTAAACCCACCCAGCACCCCGTATTAATCTATATGTCTACCTACCTAACTACCTACCTACGCTAATCTCGGATCTGGATCCAGAACAGGTAGCGCCAGAGGATACTTCCAATCCGTTTCCAAAGATAAGTATTTCAACTTCGAAATCTTCTGAAAGGAAAGTTCGAAGTTCCAAAGAAAAACCGCACTGCTGTGGAAAAAAAGTACTGTGAGGCATTATCAAAGACGCAAACATGACTTTTCTTGTAGAAGGAAATGTACATTTCAGAGGAAAACCAGTTCTGATTGAAAGTGAGGCACCATAGACAGTAAAACATAGATTCGATGAAAATCTCGGATCTGGGTCTAGAACAGTTTGGAGGCAAGTCACAGAGAAATTTGCTGCTGTTTCGTACACAAAAGTACGAACAGTTCTTGGTGTGTCAAAAAGATAACAAGAAAGAAATGCAAGGTTCACAAACACAGTCCCTCCCAAACCAGTCATGGCCACTGCAGTAAATGAACGCTGGCAGCTTGATTTAATTGACATGAGAAATGAGCTGGAGCAGTACATTCTGTCAGTTCTGGACACATTCTCTCGTTTTCTGATCCTGAGACCACTTGCAAGCAAAAGTAGTAGGACTGTAGCAAGAACACTGAATGAAATTTTCTCAGGACACGGAGTTCCTACTTGTGTTCAGTTCGATCAGGGCACGGAATTCAAGGGGTAGACAGAACGACTGTTGCATTCCATAAATGTCATAACCATCAGGAGTAGTGCGTATCACCCACAGTCTCAAGGCAAATGTGAGCGATCACATCGGGAGATCCGAAAGAAAATTTCATTCATGACAGCTTGCAAAGGACGATTCAATTGGGCAAAGAATTTGCACCTCATTCAAAAATCCATCAATGACACACCCAAAGATGTACTGGCCAAAACATGCCCGTCTGAGGTGTATTTCCGCAGATCAGAATCACTGATAAACAAAGTAAGAGAAGCCTCTGAAAAAGCAGCAAAGAAAAGCATCGCATCACATCGCTTATGTCCATCCCTGTACAGTCTTGGCGAAGAGGTTCTGATCCGGTACCTCCCAAAATCCACCAGTAGGATACGTGTTCCCTATCGAAGGTCTGTTTGTAGAGGCAGGGTCACTGAGCGATCTTTGGCTCGAAATAGATACAAGATTCAATACCACAAACCAACCGGAGAAATGGTGAGTCAGTGGATATCAGTCACTGATATTACAAGCACAACAGCTACAAAGGAACGAAGAAAGAAAGAGATGCCAGAGATAAAATGGAAACAGCGCTCAATAAAGAAGAACACAGACAAAAGTATCCCATTCCCTTGAATCATTCTGACAGAATCAAAAACCTGGAGGCCATGAACATTGAAGTGATCTTAGATCCAACAGATAGTCCTGGTAACTGTCAATTTGAGGCTTTTGGCCATCAGCTTTCCCTGTGTGGAGTCAACAGAACTGCAGAAGCTCTCCGAAGGGACGCTGTAAACCATATCATCGACAACATGGACACATACAGCCCATTCATTGACGGAAACGTTCATGATTATGTCATGGACATGTGACAAGACGACTGAAAGCGCGGACAAAGTCAGGTGGTACGTACGGCGACCACCTGACTTTGTCCGCGCTCTCAGCCGTCTACCATGTTCAAATGTTGGTGGTATTAGGAAATGGCACTGATTATTCTACTCTCATCACCTCAGACCAAGGACCATACCATCCTGGTATTTTCACTCTGACCCTGGGTTATTACCCTGAACATTACACCAGTACTGGTGTTCCCAGGGAAGTGCGACTGCCACTGATTTTGCAATGTACTGGTACTGACAACGACAACGGCACTGCGACTCCTGCAGTCAATGCCAATGTCCCTGGTAACAACGACACCGGCACTGCGACTCCTGCAGCCAATGCAAATGTCCCTGACAACAATGACAACGGCACTGCGACTCCTACAGCCAATGCAAATGTCCCTGGTAACAACGACAACGGCACTGCGACTCCTGCAGCCAATGCAAATGTCCCTGGTAACAACGACAACGGCACTGCGACTCTTGCAGCCAATGCGGTTTGTACTCTGTAATTTGTTTTTGATAATTGTGCACAGTATACATCCAGCTGAATTTGACACTCGGATATTGTTCATATGACAACGTTTTATTATTTTTTGTTGGCTTGTTGAAAATCTGTGTGCCAAATTGTGTGCTCACTAATATGTTAATGTGTTCAACATTTAAAAGTGATTCATCTGGCAGTTCCGTGTTCACCGTTTTGAATGAGAATTTTGAATGAGTATAAATCGTATAAGTGACTTCATATTTCAAGGACTTTTCAAACTGTTTTTCGAACTTCGACCACAGACCTCTGTTCACATGGTATATACACACTCGTGTAAGACATACAGCAATAACACAACTATAAAAATTCATCACTCACAGGTGACTACTGCGATTGTGTAAATGAAGAATGAAAGACCTGGAAACAAAGAGCCAGAAAGTACACTTGCAGATTGCATGTATATGGTGTTACGTTTTAGAACACTTTGATTTTCGATTTGACGATAACAAGTTTCTTTTTAAAACAATTGCATTGTTTTACATTGGGCTGTTGTTCATGTGACAACGGTTTGATTTTTGTAGAATATATGTGTGACAATGAGTAGTGTTTCATGTTTTTTTTTCACGTCACTCTCTTTATCATCATTACTTAATCTTGTCGAATTTTTGTTTATATTCTTAAAAAAAAGTTTTCTACGGCTGAATTGCTGGCTGAGTGTGTAAATTTAGAAAACGCTGAAAATTACATTCTGAACTTGACAGTATTTTCATTCTAGTCGTGTCAAATAACATACTGGCACTGTGTGTTTGCCTGAAATTCAAAACAGCCGTATGTTGTAGATTGTGTAGTTCTACATTGTTGTTGGATTTGGTATAGGAGGTTCTGGTGTAACTAAACTTGAAAACAGTAGAAGTTCTTTGATTGCAAAAGCGTTAACATTTCATCGTTTATAGTAGAAGTTCTTTGATTGCAAAAGCGTTAACATTTCATCGTTTATTATAAAATGCGCATAACGCTGGATCTGACATGATTTTGAATGAGACAAATGCAAGAAAATTTAAATGCAAACTATTTTTTATTGGGAAGAAAAACATTGTCTGCTGTAGCTGTTTAAAGCTTCACATTTGAATTATCTTTTTTCCCTCCTTTTGTTACATTCTAGCTTTCTTTGAACAATGATTAGATGTTTAATACGCCTGTGTTTCCCTGTTGATGACAAATTGAATAAAACGATTTGCAGAAAGAACGTTTCCATTGGTTTTTAACTTGTACCCTAGATTTTTCTTTCTTCTGTTTAGTGTGTTTGAATGCAAAGTTCATTTTTTGTCTAACCTATTATTATTTCTGTCTTTAAATCTCTATCCTAGTCAATTTTATGTTCCCAGACAAATAAACCCCATTTTCGTGCGCCTGAGTTTACACTAGAAGCATTCAATTCAGTCAATGCCACACAAAGGCCTCATTTTTGTACTCCCAGTTTCATTAAATCTAGTTTTGTGGTACCTACACTCAACATGGACAAGTTGGATGTAGGAACTGCAGGAACCTGTCAAAGACAAAAGAGCCACGCTCAAATACCCTGGCGAAAATAGTAACTTTTCTTTACCCCAGCCCCGATACATATAATCACATATAATTGGAGGGGGGGGGGGGGGGGGGGGGGGCGTGCGCTGTTGTAAATTTGTTAAAAGAGGCACTTAATGAAATAGAGGGGAACAGACCTATAACAAGGGAAATAATTATAACAAGATGCAAAGCATATGATTGTACTCCCAGTTTATCTTGAATAGCAACGTTTTCTAACTGTCACAAATATAGGTTGTCACGACCGACCCTGGAGGTCTGCCCTGACAGGATCGGTCTAGGTGGGAGTGAAGGGAGTGACTGACCTCACACGCTCCGCAAGAGACCACACAATAAAGATTACGATACAACACCCCATTTATTCACACCAGCAAAATAAACATTCCAACACACGCACCATGCACGATCACAATAAAGCACTCCAACGCACACAACATGCACAATCACGATCAAGCACTCCAACGCACACAACATGCACAATCACGATCAAGCACTCCAACGCACACAACATGCACAATCACAAACAAGCACTCCCGCACCCACAACATGCACGATTATAAATAAGTATTTCGCCATACGACGCACATGATCACACTTACAGCATTCCAGCACATATGACAAATACACGATTATAAGGAAATATTTCCAGCATTGACCCTTCTTAACACCATGGAGTGCGTGCACACCCCTGCCCCTGTCGAGTCTGCTGGGAGCACCCTGTCGCACTAGGTGCTCCGAGCCGGGTTGGTTCTCGCAGGGAGTCGCTCAAAGCCGACACCCTCGACTTCCAAGCGGGCAGTGAAGAGCGTGTCCCGGGGGGGGGGGGGGGGGGGGACGTAGCTGTTACTGGAGGTCCTGGACGGGGGTCCAGGCCGGCCAGTCAAGACGGTGGGCGTCTCCTACCAGCCCTCGGTCCCGACCAAGGCGTGGCCTCGATCAGCGTGTGGCACCATCCCGTCCGTGGTCTCAGCCAGAACGTGGCCTCGACCAGTACGTGGCACCATCCAGATCGTGCTCCAGGTGAAGCCCCCGGGAGGGGGGGGGGAGGGACGTAGCTGGGAGGAGAGTCGAAGAGGAGGGAAAGAAGAAGGAAGGAGGAAGGAAGAAGGGTACTGGAACCCTGCCGTCAGTACCGTCTGACCATTGCTGTCAAGTCTTAGCCACTCGCATGATGGGCGAGGGGAAGTGTATTCAACGCACACAATAAACACATTGAATCAAAGTCTTCTCACACGATGCAGGTAAAAGACTGCATTAAATCAACAGTTATAAAACAAATATGAATTATCTTCACCCTTCTCTCACTCACGCTTAACGTTTTCCTTCCTTAGGAAATAAATCAACACAGCGACCATCGCTTAATAACTGCCACCCACATTTGCAAATAATAATTCAATGGCACAACTGTCACATTTTATCAACACATTTCAAAAATAACACAAATCTCCAACCACGCATCCGAACGACAAATCATGCGCACGCACGCTCGTGAACATAAAACTCGCTCTCCTTGCACACACAAACAGACGGTGGCCGAAGGATAAAAGTCCGGCGAATGTGACAGGGGCGGACGAGCGAGACCAAGCAAGTTCCAACCCTGAATCACCAGGTTCTCTCCCTTCCCCACCGACTACCGCATCACCAGATACATAAACAGGAGAAAGAATTTTGGAAATAATTTAGAATGGCCAGGTTAAAGATGGAATTAACCAGAGAAAAGGTCTCACACAATATTTCTCTTACAATTTCGAAAACAAAAGAAAATTGCGCAAAAGCGAAGACTAAGCCGGCTAACAACGACAAATCAAAACAAACAGACCACGAAACTGATGCTTACCAGCTACCCGTGGGTGACCCCGAAGAGGCGGGTCAAAGGACTCTCTCTACCCTCTGTCCAGTCGAGAGGACAGAGGCGAAGATGCGGAAACAGAAGAAGCGATGTCCCTCTCCTACAGGCCGACTGCAGGAATTGAAAGTACTGACTGTACTCTCGACGATAAGGTAAAGAACCAGGACTGGAGCAGGCGCTCCCAGAGACATCTTCCGCTCGAGTGAAGAGCTAACCTCCCTCAGCAATGGCAGCCAACATGCCATGCTGCGTCACAGAGTGAGCATACTTCAAACTAAAAGAAACGAAGCACGTGCGACAGGTAAAAAGACAGGCGAGAGGCCGACAGACAGAAAGTTCGAGAGAAAGGTACCGGCCACCCGTGAACTTGCAGGATGAATAGCACGGGCGGTGGAATTAGAGAGAGAGAGAGAGAAAGCAAACCGAAGTTGAGCTGAACTATACCAAGGTGCAACCGCACCACAAGCCACACTAAGGGACGGGTACACGACAACAGCAACGACAATAAACAAATAAGTAATTCCGCCACCCTAGGTGGGTCGAACGTCGTAGGCCTCGTGACAAACTCGTGACAAACCCCCCTTCTAAAAGCATCTGTTTCTCTGAGATACAGTGCTCCTTTGAACCTTGTCGCATGTGCAACCTCACAACAATGGGACCGAACCCAACTCTCTGTGATCGACAGAGTACGAAAAATCTAATACAAACATTCCACGATAGAATCACACCGAGGAATACATAATACTACATTTATCAAACAACTAAGCAATCCTTCCAACCATGAAAGTAACAATCCGAACCATTGATGATTCACTACCGTTAACCTCACTGAAGTGACAACTGTCACTACACCTGATACAGAGACAAAAGGGGATATAACCCTGGTTGAGGGGAGTGTCCCTCTGACTGACTTTCCAATGTGCTGACTACGGAGCTCGGCTAAGATAGTCAGCATCCGTATTACAGGAACCCTTGATATGACGGAAAGTGAACGCATGACTCTGCAGCTCCACTGCCTAACTCATGAGTCGATGACTGACTGGTCGGATCCGGTCCAGGCACTGGAGAGGATGATGATCGCTCTCCAGTACAAACTTCCGGCCGTACTTCTTCTTGGGCACGCCAGTGCGCGTCCAAATCTGTCTGAGAGATTCAGCAACAGTAGGGGCATCGATAGTCCTAAGCGGGGCAGCCTCTGGGTACCGACTCGCAGATTCTACCACTACCGAAGTGTAGCGGTGACCGCGATCGGATGGAGGATTAATGGTCCCACCAGGTCGACCCCAACCTTGCTGAATGGCTCCCCAACCCGTGGCACTGACCCTAGGGGAACACGCCTCAAGCGCCCCTTAGGCGTTGTCCGTTGGCAGACATTGCAACTGCGGCAGTACTGCCTAACCTGGGAGTTCATCCCTGGCCAAAAGAAGTCCTGTCTGACTCGCTCGAGAGTCCGCTTGGAGCCCATATGACCTGCCATGGGGGAATCGTGGGCCTGCCGGAGGACAGACTCTCTCAAGCTTTGGGGAACAACAAGCTGCTTGGCCACACGATCTGCCAGAGTGACAACCCTAGAGAGGATCCCCTTGTGGAGCTTGAAGCTCACCTTGGCGTGTTGGGCAGACTGAGCGGGACGATCTACCAGTTGTCGCAGGCGTTGGACATCCAAGTCCCTGGCCTGAAGACGGATAATGCTAGCAGGATCGGCCCTTGCCAGAACCTCGTCAGAGATCGGCTGAAGAACGGGACGCAATTCCTGTTCCTGCTTCTTAGCTTTGGCGCGTGTGGTGACTCCCACACACGCTGTACGGGCAGATCCGTAGACACGGACTGACTGCGTCCGTCAGCAAAGGTGACAGTATTCCCTATGATAAGGAATACAGAGGTCGCTCCACCGCGATGGCCCATACTTCGCCACAGAAGTAGGGGGTGGAGATAGGAATAAGTACAGAGGACGGGTGGAGGTAAAACCAGCCTCCAACCCGCACACATCATAACTAGCGCCCCCCCGGGCCTCAGGGAAACCAAATTCTTATCCACAAAGATCGTTGATGCTCCCGAATCCCTGATGGTGTCGACCAAGGAGGAACCAACAACAGAGAGAAACACTGGGCACTCTGAATCACCAGAAGCTGGGATGGAACCCACGTTAGCTGAGGCACGAGGACGTTGGAAAGGACCAGCCCCACGACTACCAGCGGCTTTAGGACAATCTTTCCTAATGTGGCCAGGACGACCACAAAGAAAACACAGTCGGGGCGCTGAAATCCCCGATGAACTGCCTGCCTTGTTCCCCCCACTAGCAGTTGTCGGCACCTTATTGCTACCAACTCCTGTGGAGGGCTTCCTCTCCGTATCTGGGCGATGCCCATAAGCCCTGCGAGCTTCAGCAAACACCTCAGCTGTGTGAATCGCAGCCGCGAAATCCTGAGGTGCTGTCTCGCCTATCCGGATCCTCACTCTGGGGACACAGTGTTGGTGAGCTGTTCAATGAGGATCAGATCCTCCAGCTCCAACTTAGCCAACTGACGCCAGTACCCTAGCGTTTTGCGCAGCCTATCACCAAACTGCACGAAGGTCTCATCATTATTCTTCTTCATGGACCTAAACTTCCTCCTGTAGGTCTCTGGGGTAAGGTGGAAACGCTTACGCAGAGCCAACTGCATGTCTGCATAAGACGCACCTTCATTTAGAGTGAGCACACACTCCCTTGCAGCACCAGATAATCCAGAAAAAAGGTGCATAGCCTTTTGCTCCTCAGACAATTGGTATGAACAAGCAACCTTGTCGAAATGCTCTAAGAACATATCAATGTCCTCACTAGGTCTGAACTCTGGAAGCTTTAACTTTGGGCCTCTAACTCTATCACCTGCCTGGTGATTAACCCCCTGGTTTGCAGAAGCGGGAGGCCGCGAAAGAAGTTGTTCCATCTCTTCCCTGCGTAGAGCCTCCTGGCTGGCAGCCTCCTCTCTACGCTGATCCAAACTCTTCCCCGACGGAGGGCAGCCTCCTCCCTACGCTGATCAGCCTCCTCTCTACGCTGAGCCTCCTGTCTAGCAGCCTCCTCCCTACGCTGAGCCTCCTGCTTAGCAGCCTCCTCCCTACGAAGAATAGCCTCTTCCTTATGCATAACCTCCTGTCTGTCAGTCTCCTCTCTACGCAGAGCCTCCATCCTATCTAGCTCTTCCCTACGGAGCCTTGCCTCTTCCCTACGTTCTTCCCTACGCAGGGCTTTCCTGCCTAGCAGCCTCTTCACTACGTTGGGCCTCATCCTCCCGTCGCTGTCGCTCTAGAAACATCAGGACGGAAGTGATGTCCTGGGCGGGGTTCACCACTCCCGACACGGGAGGATGATCCGTCTGACCCGTCCCTTGGGTCTCGACTTTCCCATAAGGAAAGTCTTCTGGGGCATGCCCCTTACGAGGGGAAGCCTGGAAAGGAGAAGGTTTCGGTCTCTGCGACTCAACAGAAGCCCACAGTTGCTTCGCTATACTCTGACGCTTCCGAGCGGAAGTGCCAGTCGGGGTCTCGACAGGGAGACCCCCCAGCGAAGAGGTAGTAAAAGTACTCACTGGACTACCTGCTACAGCACTGGAATAGGTAGAAGTTACCGTAGTCGAAGTACTGGTACTAAATAGTAGGGACTACAGTAACATTTTGAATACCCTTCTTCTTCGACGCCCGCGTCGCCATACCACCAGCGCCGGACGTCGCCATGACAACAATATCCTACAGTTTTCCAAATACAGGGGAAAAACAATTCCACTAGAGAAAAAAAAAAACAAATATTTTAGGGGCGTGTGTATATGTGTGCATGTATGTGTGTGCGTGTGTGCGGACAAGTTCCGGCTGCTCCCACTCTGGCAACACCGCGCTCTACAGCACGAGCAACAGTGCGGTGGGGCTCACCGAAAAAAAAAACAAAACAAAAACTATGTCCGGCTGCCCCACTCTGGCAACACCGCGCTCTATAGCACGAGCAACAGTGCGGTGGGGCTGGCCAAAAAAAAAAAAACAAAAAAAAACTAGCAGACGGAATCCGGAGAGGGAAAAAAAAAAAAAAAAAAGAGACACTAGCGTCCGATACAACCCCCTGTACTCAACAACCCGGTAGAGAAAAAAAAAACACCAAGAATTGGCTAAATACAAAACAGGAATGGAAGACTGAGCGGCAACAGAAGGGCAAGACTTACGGCCGTACCTGCGTGAGGTACCCGGCGGAAGGAGGTCTGGACTCGGTCGACTCCCCTCGGTCTCACCTCGACCCCCGAGTCACGCCGGATGTTCCCTCAGGCCACCAAGACTCCCTTCACGCTAGAGTCACCCAGCCAACCACCCACGAACAAACACGACAAACTGACTAAACATATACAAAACAGACAAAACTAAACAGGTACTCTGCGAAACGAGAGAGAGACAGCCAGAGCCCTTCACATCCCGGACGAGCCCCCACAATTGTCACGACCGACCCCTGGAGGTCTGCCCTGACAGGATCGGTCTAGGTGGGAGTGAAGGGAGTGACTGACCTCACACGCTCCGCAAGAGACCACACAATAAAGATTACGATACAACACCCCATTTATTCACACCAGCAAAATAAACATTCCAACACACGCACCATGCACGATCACAATAAAGCACTCCAACGCACACAACATGCACAATCACGATCAAGCACTCCAACGCACACAACATGCACAATCACGATCAAGCACTCCAACGCACACAACATGCACAATCACAAACAAGCACTCCCGCACCCACAACATGCACGATTATAAATAAGTATTTCGCCATACGACGCACATGATCACACTTACAGCATTCCAGCACATATGACAAATACACGATTATAAGGAAATATTTCCAGCATTGACCCTTCTTAACACCATGGAGTGCGTGCACACCCCTGCCCCTGTCGAGTCTGCTGGGAGCACCCTGTCGCACTAGGTGCTCCGAGCCGGGTTGGTTCTCGCAGGGAGTCGCTCAAAAGCCGACACCCTCGACTTCCAAGCGGGCAGTGAAAGAGCGTGTCCCGGGGGGGGGGGGACGTAGCTGTTACTGGAGGTCCTGGACGGGGGTCCAGGCCGGCCAGTCAAGACGGTGGGCGTCTCTACCAGCCCTCGGTCCCGACCAAGGCGTGGCCTCGATCAGCGTGTGGCACCATCCCGTCCGTGGTCTCAGCCAGAACGTGGCCTCGACCAGTACGTGGCACCATCCAGATCGTGCTCCAGGTGAAGCCCCCGGGAGGGGGGGGGGAGGACGTAGCTGGGAGGAGAGTCGAAGAGGAGGGAAAGAAGAAGGAAGGAGGAAGGAAGAAGGGTACTGGAACCCTGCCGTCAGTACCGTCTGACCATTGCTGTCAAGTCTTAGCCACTTCGCATGATGGGCGAGGGGAAGTGTATTCAACGCACACAATAAACACATTGAATCAAGTCTTCTCACACGATGCAGGTAAAAGACTGCATTAAATCAACAGGTTATAAAACAAATATGAATTATCTTCACCCTTCTCTCACTCACGCTTAACGTTTTCCTTCCTTAGGAAATAAATCAACACAGCGACCATCGCTTAATAACTGCCACCACATTTGCAAATAATAATTCAATGGCACAACTGTCACATTTTATCAACACATTTCAAAAATAACACAAATCTCCAAACCACGCATCCGAACGACAAATCATGCGCACGCACGCTCGTGAACATAAAACTCGCTCTCCTTGCACACACAAACAGACGGTGGCCGAAGGATAAAAGTCCGGCGAATGTGACAGGGGCGGACGAGCGAGACCAAGCAAGTTCCAACCCTGAATCACCAGGTTCTCTCCCTTCCCCACCGACTACCGCATCACCAGATACATAAACAGGAGAAAGAATTTTGGAAATAATTTAGAATGGCCAGGTTAAAGATGGAATTAACCAGAGAAAAGGTCTCACACAATATTTCTCTTACAATTTCGAAAACAAAAGAAAATTGCGCAAAAGCGAAGACTAAGCCGGCTAACAACGACAAATCAAAACAAACAGACCACGAAACTGATGCTTACCAGCTACCCGTGGGTGACCCCGAAGAGGCGGGTCAAAGGACTCTCTCTACCCTCTGTCCAGTCGAGAGGACAGAGGCGAAGATGCGGAAACAGAAGAAGCGATGTCCCTCTCCTACAGGCCGACTGCAGGAATTGAAAGTACTGACTGTACTCTCGACGATAAGGTAAAGAACCAGGACTGGAGCAGGCGCTCCCAGAGACATCTTCCGCTCGAGTGAAGAGCTAACCTCCCTCAGCAATGGCAGCCAACATGCCATGCTGCGTCACAGAGTGAGCATACTTCAAACTAAAAGAAACGAAGCACGTGCGACAGGTAAAAAGACAGGCGAGAGGCCGACAGACAGAAAGTTCGGAGAGAAAGGTACCGGCCACCCGTGAACTTGCAGGATGAATAGCACGGGCGGTGGAAATTAGAGAGAGAGAGAGAGAAAGCAAACCGAAGTTGAGCTGAACTATACCAAGGTGCAACCGCACCACAAGCCACACTAAGGGACGGGTACACGACAACAGCAACGACAATAAACAAATAAGTAATTCCGCCACCCTAGGTGGGTCGAACGTCGTAGGCCTCGTGACAAACTCGTGACATAGGTCCATATCCATATTTGTATCAAGAGCTCCTTGCTTTGCCACAACCTCTCAAAAATCGCTTAAAACTCAGTCAAGTAGATTCAAAGATATTCAATAAAGGAGAGAGAAGGAACATTTATGGTCGTCACGGCGGAAGCCGGTGAAGATCGTTGAAAAATGAAATGCCAGCATCAGCCTAAACCATATTTAACATACCTTCCAATTTTCAGAACGATCAGCTTTCCGTGAAAAGAGTGAACACATTTTCATGATATTTCAACAGTTTTTAACAGTTTTTTTAAAGAATTGTAACAATTACATCCCATTATCTGAAGGAAGGCCTTGATTTGACACAAATTCGTCCAAACCACTTTACAATCGGTCATGTAGCTTTTGAAAGAAGAAAAAATAGTTATTTGCCGTTATAACCTTTATTAACGGTTATTATGTGATAAATAAATAAACAAATAAGTAAATAAAATGAAAATGTCGTCATCGTCCCTCACCCACAGCAAACATATGTCCTACATTTCAGAGAAGATCATCACAGTTGTTTCGTCTGTAGCGTGTGGAACATATTTTACACACACACACACACACACACACACACACACACACACACACACACACACACACACACACACACACACACATACAGATAGACACACACACTCACACACACGCACACGCGTGCGCGCGTGCACAACACACACACACACGCATACAAATAGACACACACACGCGTGCGCGTGCGCAACACACCACACACACACACACACACACACACACACACACACACACACACACACACACACACACACACGCGCGCGCACGCACACGGAATTTTTCCATATAGATTGTAAAGTACAGTCTTATAACTGGGATTACAAAAAAACAAAACAAAACAAAAACCAAAAAAACAATTAGTCCAAGTCCAGTGTACACGATTGACTTCAGATGTGAAGTTTTTTTTCTTTCGAGGGGCGACACAAAGTGTGCAGCAATGTCACATATGAAAAGTGACGACAAAGTGTGCAAGGGCGACAAAGTGTGCAAACTTGTCGATATTTGTCATGGCTGGGACGACAAACTGCAGCACACTTTGTCATCGGCGACAAAGCATGCAGCACAGTTTGTCGCCGACGACAAAGTGTGGCAGGGGCGACAAAGTATGCCGTAACACGGCCCCACGCAATAACGGGCCGACCCCTCCCTATCTATCTATACAGGTAAAGGGACAAAGTCTGTGCCCTATAATGGTGGACAGATTTGAGGTGGTTGTTTCCACTTGATTGTCTACCTAATATTTCAGCGTTGGTGACATGTTTGTGTACCGAAAACTACTGATGCCATTTTCACAAGTGTACTCTTTTGTGTGAAGTAAAGAAAATCGTTGAACTGCCTTTTGGTGCTTGCGGGTTTGCTGTTAGATCTGGCATGGCGTCGGCAAACACACAGTTCACAGAGGAGACGAAAAAAATGCATTGTGTCGTTGATAGACAAGGGCCTTCGGGTGTTTGAGGTGGCAAATGTGTTGAACTTGAACAGGTCAACCGTCGGGAAAGTTTACAAGCGCTATCTTGACAAAAAAGAACAACAGAAAATAAACCTAGGAGTGGTAGGCCCAGAGTGTTCACAAACAGGTGCGTGTCTACACTGTCAAAGATCGTGAAACGGGACAGATCTGCCACAGTTTCTAAAATTTCAGCCGAATTCTGTGCATCAACCTCCATTGAGGTCAGCCAAAAGACGATCAAGAGAAATCTGATGGACTTGGCTAGATTCAAAGCACCCCCAGTGAAGAAACTAGTCATCAAGGAAGTGAACAGAAAGAAGCGGCTGCAGTACAGTAGGAGTAAAATTCACTGGACTGTGAACGATCAGTGGAAAAATGTTATTTTCAGTGATGAAATGACCATTATGATCAAATCCCATGGACGTGTAAAACTATGGAGGAAAGTCGAAGAAGAGAAGTGGTCAGTGCTTTCTTTGTGCAGCGTCCATCTTGGCCCGAAGACTACATTGAAATTGATGGTGTGGGGATGCATTCTGTATGACAGAGTTGGACCACTGGTGTTCTTGGAAGGCAATATGAACAGTCAGAAGTACACTGATGTGCTGGAAAACAACTTTCTGCCGTTTGTTGCCGACCACTACCCAAAACAAACATTGGTACCTGCAAGAAGACAACGCCTCTGTTCACCGCTCGGCTCACACCAAGAACTGGAAGCGACAGCACAGAGCTCCCGTGCTTTTCTGGCCCCCTCAAAGTCCAGATCTAAATCCGATCGAGAACGTGTGACAGGTCCTCAAGACTCACGTAAGAAAAAAGCATTTGCCGCATCAGTACTGTCGCAGATCTGCGCTGTGTACTCACCACTTGCTGGAATCAACTGACTGTTGACTATCTCCACTCCCGCTACAACTCTCCACCGAGACGCTGTCAGCATGTTTTGAGCCAGAAGGGCCAGATTACCAAGTACTAGCAAGTTAAGTCCAGCCTAAAGGTAAGAATAATTAGTTTTCAGCGACAGGTGCCTGTAGGCAGTGCCGGAAGTGTCGAGAGGGGACAGACTTTCGTCCCATGAGTGTATTATCTGAGGAAAATTTGGCAGTTTATGATACGAGAAAATGAAAACGTCAGAGGATTACGAGTTGATCATACTGAACATAAGCTGTTACAGTATGGAAATGATACGCAGAACATCATTCGAACATTCAATGAAAAAAGATAATTTTGGTAAAGTGTCTTGATTGTTTATGAGCATTGAAAAAAAAACCCAAAAGCACTCTGGTTAGGCTATAAAACTTTATTCATATTGAAATGTATGCCCCATTTAAGAAAAGAATAAAATGCAGAGTAATTTAAGATGATTTGCGCATGACCTACCCCTAACCTTGAACAATGAAAAGAACTGAACAACGACAAACTCAGATCAAATAAAAACAATCATCAGTGTGTGGATAAGCGCAACTATAACATCTCCAGGAACAGTAGCTGTGTTGAAGTCACTGGTTTTTATCAAAGTTGATGTACCTATGGCTCTTGCTGCCTAGCTCACCAAACCACTTTATGGATGACCTTCAGAAGAAATATCTTCAAGTTATTTGGAAGGATAAAAATGATAATATATCTAGGAAAACCATTTAAAAGCATAAGAAGTGGAGGGCTGGAAATGCCTTCGACCAAGTACTTTGCAATCTCACTGACGATTAGGAAATGTATTTTCAGTACCCATCAGTGGAAATCTTTGACAAAAATAACAACAACCGTATACGTTTGTGAAGGAATGAAATGAATATGGGACGTGTCCTGCTTTTCAGTTCGTTTGTGAAAGAATTAAATGAGTATGGGTGTGCCCTTCCTTTCAAAAGCACAAACTTACTTCTTTGCGTATAAAATGAAAGTCAGTTACCCGCCTGATTTTCTTGTAAAAAACATTTTTTTTCAATGAAATAATGAAAATTGATGAGAAAACTGCTTACTGCAAGCACTGGGTAAACAAAGGAGTACACCTGTAGCAGAGTAGCAGACGTTGTTTACACGACTGGGGCATTCATCACCTATGAAGTATTTACAGACACATATAAAGTTAAAACCAATTCTGCAGAGCGCTTAGGATGTGTACATGCAATTAACACACACACACACACAACACACACACACACACCACACACACACACACACACACACACGCTCATCAATGATATACACACACACACACACACACACACACACACACACACACACACACACACACACCACACACACACACACACGCTCATCAAATTATCCAAGATATTCAACAAAAACAGCATCAAATTATCATACTCATGTATGCCCAACCTTAAAAACATCATTGATTCAACCAACAAAATGAAAAGCAGTACAGAGAAAAACGAGGGTGATGAAAGGAAATCCTGCAACTGTATCAAGAAAGAACAGTGCCCTCTGAGCAACAAATGCCTCTACAACAGCATTGTGTACCAAGCCACTGTAACATCAGAGAACGCAGAAGAAACATATATAGGTATCACTGAAAACCAATTTAAAACTAGATATGCAAACCACAAACAGTCATTTAACAAAGAAAGATACAAAAACCAAACAGAATTGAGTAAATACATCTGGAAGCTCAAAGAGAAAAAGATAGACTACAATATATCCTGGAAAATCATAGAAAGAGCAGCACCATACAACAACATTTCAAAAGATGTAACCTATGCTCAACAGAAAAGTACATAATACTATGCAAACCACAACTGGCAACTTTAAATACTAGGATAGAAATGGTTAACAACTGCAGCACAAGTGGAAATTCCTATCAGTGAACAAGAACCAGAAACACACGAAAAACACAGACAGCACGTGATGACAGACAACACAAGCAGTTATAAAACACCGGCAGCACAGACCCACCACATCCTGATGATTGCATTGCATGAAACAGCGCTGTAGATAGTTTTAAACCTTACCTTTTAACAAATATATATATATATATATATATATATATTATATATATATATAATAATATAATATATATATATATATATATATAAGTTCTAAACATTATCTTGGGCATAGCGAAAGGAAGAACGATTTATTATGATATTATGATTGCTAATGACAGGGTCCAAAATGTTGTATAAAACAGAACTTGGGGGCATCAGACAAATTGAGTGTGACAATTTTTTTTTCCACCGAGTGCTGAAAATGAAGGCCATCAAATTATAATGTTTTCAATTTAGAATAATTTGCAGGATAATTGCAACAAATATCATCTTAGAATAAAAAAGCTCATTGCGGATAGAAACAAATTGAACGTTTTACAACTCTGAAGGGGGAACAACTGATCTTTTGGCTTATTTTCATGCAAAACAACAACAGTTTTTTTCGGGACTGAATTCACAAATTTTTAAACTGTAATTGTATTAGTGCAGGTCATTTCACACTGACCAGAAAACTTCTTTTAATTTGGATTTGGTCCAAAAATTGCAATGGGTAATATAAGATAGCGTGTGCCAAATTCTTTTGTAAAAGTGCATGCAGAATAAAATACAAAAACCAACCAAACTAATCCTTTACTCTCAGAATTTAGAACGTATATGAAAGTACAGTTTCAAGCAGGTGAATGTACTGCGACGATTAACATTTGACGGTTTCTTCTTTACTGCCAGCCGTGCCTTCAATTTACAATTTCACAAGATACCCCCCCCCCCCCCCCCGTGTCTATGGAAAGAAGAACACAGACAAACAAAAACCCCACAACTATAGGCATGCATTCTTGCGGAGCCTCGCTCACATTTGTCTGCAGAGTAATACTTACTTAGAAGCACAGATCGGAATGAAGTACGCCTACACGAATCACACACACACACACACACACACACACACACACACACACACACACACACACACACACACACACCAGAGGTAGAGAGAGAAAGAATATCACTGGTATGACAGCTCACTCTACAATGAAGGCACACATGGGTACTCACTGGCACACACTCACTCTCATGTATGCAGAGAGAGAGAGAGAGAGAGAGAGAGAGAGAGAGAAACAAAACATTTGATAGATGTATGACGCACAGAAAGTACAAAAACTCACGCAAAAAGATCCGTCTCAGCACCACGGTTCCCACGCCACGACATGGCACTCTACACTGCTGCACTGGGCTATCCACTGACCGGCCATTTGATGAGAATGCACAATCCCCACTGTATAAAACTGAGCGATGAACACAAACGCAAAAAGTACAAGTTATTATATAAAATGGCACAATGAAGAACACTCACAAAAATCACACAGAGAGTAAATTATATCCACAGGTTATGCGTGTGAAGCACAAAAAGCATCAAACACCAGAGTAAACATCAGCACAAGAATCATGCATTTCTCGCAGTCTGCAAGTGCCAGAGCACTGGTCCCATGCTACACGCTTCTGCTACACAGCGTTGAAGGTCACAGCGTGGGTTAGCAGCAGTGCGTGTGGGCTGTACACTAAAGAGGGCGATTTTCATCTGGACGGCTGCCCGCTGTCTCTGCAGCGCCATTGGCCAGTCTTTTCTCTCTGTCTGCTTCAGCTATGCATCCTACACGAAACAGATTGAGCCCAGGAACTTGGGCACAACTCTGGAGACTCATAGCTGATTCATTTATGCTATTCAGGTCGCTTATTTATTGATTCACCCTCCGTTGCATACACTTACCATCTCTTTTTTTCTTTTCAGTGACACTCAGAAAACTTACGGAAAATGTTTTTGCATATACATCGATAAAAAAAATCTGAATGAAAAAATAGAAAATTTTCGATTTTCTCAGCTGGCACACAGGCACAGATGCACGTGTTGATAGGCGCGCCCATGTGCTCGACTGCGCATGCGGACACGCATATATGCACACGTGTACAGTTGCATGGCATGTCCGCATGCACACACACACACACACACACACACACACACACACACACACACACACACACACACACATCAATGACTCTCAATTCCCTTCAATACACAAATTATACTGTTCAAAAAAAGAAACGCAAAATGAAATGTTGCCACCTGGGGTGGACCATACAGTTGAGAACACGCCAAAACCCGGCCCTGATGTATGTCTTGAACGTCGACGTGCTAGGATAAACATTGATTCAGGTTGTCACTATGTGCACGTGCGTGTTGTGGGCCAGGTGCGACAGTGCAAACATTGGGTTGTGCTTCTGTTGTTTCGCCTGCAAAGCATGCCCAACTCAGTGGTGAACACACACACACCATGGTCATAGTGCAGTATAAAAGCCGGGTCATTTTGGCAACCGGCAGGCACACCGTACCAAAAAACAGCATGCCACGTTTGAGCCCAGCAGAGAGAGAAAACGCCCTGGGTCGTTTGCAAGTTGGTCAGAGTGCAACTGATGTGGCCCATGCTTTAAATGTCTCCCCCAGTACCATATGCCGACTTTGGACTCGCTTCCAGAGGACAGGGTCATCAGCTGATGCCCCGAGGTCAGGCCGACCTCATATCACAACGCCAGCCCAGGACCGCTTTATACGGCTCAGACATCTCCGCAATCGTTTCCTGCCGGCCTCGTCCACTGTCCAGGCATGCGCTGGTGTCCGTCGCATCTCCGACCAGATTGTCCGGAACAGGCTGTATGCTGCTGGGCTGAGGGCTTACAGGCCCCTACGTGGCAACGTAATGACGGGGCGCCATCGACAGACCAGACTGCAATGGGCTACGCAACACAGACACTGGACACTGAGGAACCATTGGCGACACGTCTGGTTCTCGGATGAGTCACAGTTTCTGCTGCAGCGCCATGACAGGAGGCGAAGGGTTTACCGCCGGGTTAATGAACGCAACCAGCAGAACTGCGTCGACGAGGCACCTCCGCATGGTGGCGGCAATGTCATGGTATGGGGGGCCATCAGCAACACAGGCAGGAGCCAGCTGGTGCGCGTGGAAGGTCACCTGACAGCCCAGCAGTACGTCCAGGTCATTGTTCAGCCACACGTCCTGCCTCTAATGGCCACTCCCAGGGCCGTGTTACAGCAGGACAACGCCAGGCCCCACACAGCACGCCTGACCACAGCCTTCTTTACCGCCAACAACATCAACACCCTGGCCTGGCCCTCTCTTTCCCCGGATTTGAATCCTATTGAGCACGTTTGGGACGTTTTGGACAGACGCCTGAGAGTGAGGGCCAACGCCCCAGCGACTCCAAATGAACTGTTCCGGGCATTGCAGGCCGAGTGGGCGGCCATCCCACAGCAGACAATCAGGAACATTATTGCTTCATTGCCCCGCAGATGCCAGGCTACCATTGCAGCCAGAGGGGGTCACACCCGTTACTGACTTTGGAAGCGGCCTGGCGATTTCCCTGAGGGTCTGGGGCGGGTTTCTTTACCACAGCATTACAGGGGAGACTTCTGTCCTACTGGTGACCTGCTTTTGTCATTTTCACATTAAACGTGTTGTCACACTGAGCTTCAATAAATTGTGTTTCAAATCGGCAGCTTGGCATTTTGCGTTTCTTTTTTTGAACAGTATACTTACAATGACATCAATACATAGGTCATTTCCCACTTTTCCTAGACTAAAACCCAGGACCGATTTCAGTGGCTAATTTCGTGCATGGTGTAGTATAGATTTGAAATAAATCACACACAGCTTGCTTCTATCAAATATCACAATTAATGCCGCGGCAATCACGGCTGTTCTCGAGCGAGTTCTTTAGTTTCCAGCAAAGCAAGGGAGTTAACACCTCTCCCGCCAAGGTCAGGGAAGGCAGTGTTTACTGCAGGCCGCTCCCTACCAGTTTGCTAACTGCGCTGTACACAGTGCTGCTTGTCCGCCGTGTGCACAGCAAGTCTAGCAGCCATGTTTTCGGCATTGCTGAGCGGCCGTTAAAAAAGGGGTTGTCAGTTTGACAATTCGTTGTTGTCGTGAAGAATATAATACTTATACGCTACTGAGACGACTGTATTGGCGAATTGCAGACAATTCTTTTAATACCAAACTTGACTGGGTTTATTTTCCTGCAGAGAACGACGAAACGGCATGACATTGTGTACGTAAGTGGTTAGGCAACATTACAACAATGACAATACACACAAAATCGATCAAAACTAACTCACATCAACGCTTAATGGCAGTCCGATTTTCCCTCATTGATTAGTACACAAGTTTGATATATGCCTCTGCTCAGACTACAACAACAAAAAAGTCGGATTACAAACGTTTAAAGCTTGTTTGTTCCAAAATGCGCAATTTAACTGACAATGGCAGTTTCATGCAGCTGAACTCTGGTAACCACACGCACATGACATGACCAAAGTCTCTAGTTTTGCATCAAACTAGTAAGTGATTTTTTTTATTTTTTTTTTTTGCGAACAATTCTAACCCTGTATTTCTTCTGTAATAAAATACAAAATCAAACAGTCTTTTGATTCTTTTTCATCACACACACACACACACACACACACACACACACACACACACACACACACACTATAACTGTGTGCACACACTGGGTATGACTGTATGCTGCAAAAAATGTGTGTGTGTGTATATGTGTGTGTGTGTGTGTGTGCACATGCGCGCGCCCGTGTTTATGTGCATGCGTGCGCGCGCACGTGCGCGCGTGCGTGCGTGAGCGCGTGCGTGCGTGCGCGAAAGGTCGGAAACGGTGTGTAAGCTGTGCGCATAAGAAAATCAAGTAATATGGCATCTTCCAAGCCAGCCCGGACCTATAAGAACACAGTGCCTGTGCCCAAGAGACAGCAGTATGAGCCGTATAGATAACTCATGTCCAACTAGCTCACACACGCGTCAGTATCCCCCCCCCCCCCCCCCCCCCCCCTTGTGGAAGACCAGTGAACCAGCTGCAAACCGAGTTCGCTGGGTGTTTCGTCAGGAGGCCAACCACTCTCGGAACATACAATACTTTCAGAGTCGCATCACACTGAACAGTCCGTTACTCCATTTCGGTTCCGGCGGCAGACTGCCCGCCCGTCCCTGGTTTAATCGAACCGGAAGTTCCCCATAC
Organism: Conus ventricosus; assembly: GCA_018398815.1. Classification (NCBI taxonomy): domain Eukaryota; kingdom Metazoa; phylum Mollusca; class Gastropoda; order Neogastropoda; family Conidae; genus Conus; species Conus ventricosus. Next base: position 58,186,236 of record CM031601.1, read on the forward strand.
ATCAAAACGAAAGTACGACATTCATAACACATCTTCCCCCTTTTCCCCCCTCCTTGTTTTTTTTTTTCAAAACTTCACTTCAACCCAAAAAAATGGAAAAGTAACAACCAATAACAAACAAAACCCCATTATGTAAATCTTATAAAACTAATCTTAGAGTAAACGTTTAAAGTAATGAAAACAATTGCAAAAAAAAAAAAAATCAGTTTGTAGGGAGTGTCATGCAGAAAAGATCATGAAACACTAGCATGCAACGTTAATGAAACATCAATGAGTAAACATTTAACAAATTCAATTTAATTGAAGAAACCATGTTTTGTTTGATTAGATTGTTTTTGTTTTCCTTGTTTGTTTGTTTGTTTGTTTTTTTTTCTTTTCTTTTCTTCTATTTCACCTGTCTGACTGTTCGGAATTGTTCAATAAGTGTCCTAGTGGATTTCTTATCCTAGACTTCAGTCATCATTCTTAGTCTCAAGCATCATCGGGCTCCTCCATTGTCTCTGGTCAGTCTATACTTCATAGTTCATGGGATCAATCTGAACCTGTTCTCTTGACGTGTTCTTTATCACCTCTCACACGTGACCAAAACAATATGCATACTCCATTGAAGACGTTTTTCACTTGACAAGACCGTACAAATATGGTAGTACTCACCGACAATGAAGTCCCGAACTAACTTCTAAGGATCAAGAAAATCAGTGTGCCCAAGGCACTTACAATTAACTATCACCCACTATTTCTTCAATCTTGCCGGAATCTTGTCGGTCGATGAATCTGTCGACCGGATCTGGTTACTCTACAGGGTGACGGCTGCTGATGCGGTGTGGAGCCCTCTTCCCTCTGCGAAGGTGTTGTGGGTACTGCCGTTGCAGGAGGTCCTGGGGTCCCCTGGCCCGACCCCTGCTGCGTCGTCGGAGATGACGGGTGTGGCTGCCTGTTGATGGTCTGCTTGGATCCTGGCTCCAGCCCCTCTTCTGTGGGCTGGTCTGTCGGTGGTCTTGGTGCCTGCTGGACCCGTGGCTCCATCCTCTGCTTGTCTGTCGTGATGTCTGGACGGAGGTGTCGGCGGTTGCGTCGTAACCTTCCTCGTGGCGTCTGGATGACGTAGGAACGCGGTGCAAGCTGATGCACCACCTCTCCGGGCAGCTTCCAACCCTTTTCGTCGTCCAGTTTGACAACGACCCGTTCGCCTGGGTGAAGCTCCCTGAGAGGCTGGGCCCCATGATGAGCGTCGAAACACGTGCTTCTGATGCTGCTTGGCCAGAATGTCCCGGGCACGCACTGAAGCAGGGTCAATGGGTTGGGGAATGAGGTTCTGAGGAGGACTGGGAGAGTGGTACGGAACTTCCTCCCACAAGCCAGCTCTGCTGGGCTAGCTCCCAGGGCTGGTATGGGTGTAGACCTATACGTCAGGAGGGCGAGGAAAGGGTCTGGCTGTTTTAGGACTCCTTTTGCAATTTTCACTGCACTCTCTGGTTGTCCATTAGCTTGCGGGTAGTGAGGGCTTGACGTCGCGTGGCAGAAGTTCCAACCTCTTGCAAACTCCTTGAATTCTCCTGACGAGAATTGTGTTCCATTGTCTGTCACTACTGTTTCTGGCACCCCGTGCTGCGCAAAGCAGGCTTTCATCTCATCCACGACCTCTTTTGTTGATAGATTTGACAGGTAGGCGATGTTCGGGTATCTGGAGTAAGAATCTACAACGACGAGGTAATGTGTCTTCTCCACTTCGCAGATGTCTGCGCTCACTCGCTGGTATGGCCTCTCTGGAGGATCAGATGGTATCAGCGGTTCGGCCCTCTGAGAAGGCTGTTTCTCTAGGCACCTCCTGCATTTGGACACTATCTGACGAATGTCTTCTGCTATCTTTGGCCACCATACGCACTGCTTGGCCCTTTCTCTGCACTTCACGATCCCCAAGTGTCCGTCGTGGATCCTCCCTAGTATCTCCCCTCTCATGGAGTGGGGAATCACTATTCTGTCTCCCCTGATCAGAAGCCCATCGCACACACTGAGTTCGTTTCGAATGACGAACAGGTCTCTCGCCGCAAGCTGTACGTCTGCCTTGTACTCCGGCCACCCGGTAGTGGTGTACTGCATAGCTGCTTTCAAGCTCACGTCTTCCAGTGTTTTTTCTCTGATTTTTGTCAGCCTTGCGTCCCTCATCTGCCATGAGGCCCTGACTTCGTTCACATACGCCTGTACTTCTGCCTGTGTGGAGTCTTCTTCTTCTGCGTTGTTTGGGCTTCTTGACAGTGCGTCGGCTACGTGCATGTTCTTTCCCGGAACATGTACTGCCTTTAGGTTGAACCTCGATAGCCTCAGCAGCAGTCTCTGACATCTGAGCGGTGTCTCTGACAGTTCTTTGGAGTTCATCAAGGGCACCAGCGGCTTGTGATCTGTGAGAACCTGGAACTCTGACAGTCCTACCAGGTACCTTTCGAATTTTTCGCACGCCCAGGTCGTCGCCAGACACTCCTTTTCTATTTGTGCGTACCTCCTCTCTGCATCGGTAAGTGTCCTGGATGCAAAGGCGATGGGTCTCAGTCCCTCTGTGTGCTCCTGTAGGAGTACTGCTCCTAGTCCGTAGCTGCTAGCGTCTGCACTGACAGTCGTCGCTTTCTGTGGGTCAAAGAACGCCAAGGTTGGAGCTTCTGTCAACATCTCACGGACCTTGGTCGCTGCTTTTGTCTGTGTGGGTCCCCAAACCCACTCTCGGTCCTTCTCAAGCAGCTCACTGATCGGTTTCAGGACTGTGGACAAATCTGGCAGGTATCGCCCCAAGTAGTTCACCATTCCCATGATGCGTCTCAACTCTGTAGTGTTCGTTGGGTCTGGCATTTCCAGGATCGCCCTCACCTTTGACGGATCTGGTGCTGGCCCTTCCTGGCTGACCTTGTGTCCTAGAAACTGGACCTCTTTCTTCTTGAACTCGCATTTGTCTGTGTTCAACTTCAGGTTTGCTGCTGTGAGTTTCTTCATGACTCTATCCAGCTGGCGTGTTCTTCTTCTGTCTTCCCAAACACCAAAATGTCGTCTATGTAGCAAACGGCGTTGATCTCGTCTCCCAGGATCCCTTCTATGACTCTCTGGAAGATCTCTGGGGCACTGCTGATGCCGAATGGTAGCCGCTTGTAGTAGAAACGGCCACATGGTGTCATGAAGGTGGTCAGCTCTGCTGTGGCGGGGTCTAGTGGAATCTGGTAGAATCCCTGGGTAGCATCCAGCTTGCTGAAGAACTTGGCACCTTTCAGCTTATGGAGGACATCTTCAATCGTAGGGATCATGTATCTTTCTCTCTTGAGGGCCTGGTTCAGTTTTCTGAAGTCTGTGCAAATCCTCACTGCTCCTGTAGGCTTCAAGACTGGCACCATGGGCGCACACCAGTCTGTTGGTTTCGTCACCTCCTCAATGATGCCACTAGTCTTCATTCTTTCCAGTTCTTCTTTGACCTTCTTGGCTAACGGGATCGGGACCCGCCTTGCTGTATTGACTGAGTATGGCTGTGCATCCTCCCTGAGTTTGATTTTGATTGGATCGCACTTCACCGAGTCATTATTGAGTCCCGAGAACAACTCTTCCTGCTTCTCCACTACCTGTACCCGCTTGACGAGTTCTAGTTTTTCGGCTGTTTCTCTTCCCAACAAAACACTCTGTGTCCGCATTCACCACGTACAGTTTCATGTTGTACCTTTTTCCCCTGATGCTCATGTCCACCCTTACAGTCCCTCTGCAGTCTAATACTCCTCCTGGGCTTCTCAGGATCGTTCTTGTTGGGGTCAGTTTTGGCTTTGGCTGTATGGTTTTGTAGAGTGAGAGGGGAATGACAGAGACATCCGCCCCTGTGTCGATCTTGAATGTAGCCTGCCGGTTGTGGAGACGCATGTCCACCGTCCATGCTCCTGTGGGTTTTTTCCTATCCACCGCCATCACGTAAGCTTCTTCGATCTCTTCTTCGTCATCTGATTCCTGTCTTTGTACTGAGCTCACCGAGGCCTTCCCCCTGCACATGCTGGCCCTGGCGAAGTGATCATTTCCCCGCATTTTCGGCATTGCCTGTTGTACGCTGGGCATCTCCTTTGTGCATGCGTGCCTGCGCAGAACCTACAGTCTTGAATCAAGGCCTCTCTTCTTCTTCCCCCTCTTGCACCACTGTTTCCCCGTGATGCGAGGCGGCCTCTAGCATGTTGACCCTCTGTACGTCTGCCCCTGCCTCTCTGCAGAGAAGCCACCTCACGATCCTCTTCCCCTGAACAGCGCTGAGCCTGTAACTGATTCTTTACCAACTCATGTTGACGAGCGATCGTGACTGCTTTGTGCAACGTTAGGTCTGCCTCCAACTGTAGTTTTTCGGAGAGGTCTTGATCTTGTACCCCCAGAACCAGTCGATCTCTGATTGTACTTTCCTTGTCGGGGAAGTCTGCTGTTTCTGCTAGGTCGTGCAGAGATCTCACGTATTCTTCCATTGTCTCTCCTATCTGCTGGTTGCGTTTGTGAAAGACGGCGCGCTCATGAATCACGTTTCTTTTTGGTAAGAAGTATTCAGTGAAGGCTTTTTCGACGTTGTCAAAAATTTTCCGTTGGTCTGCTGTGAGGTTGAGTTGGTTGAAGATTCGGTCTGCTTCTGGCCCCATAATATAGACTAGGCTGGCCACTTGGATCTCTCCAGACTTTTCAGTCAGTTCAGTGATGAGTCAGTATCGTCTGAACTGATCTCTCCACTGTGTCCAGGAGCCTGGCTCCTTGAAGTTGAATTTCTCTGGTGGCTTTATTCCTGAAGCCATGGTGATGAGATCTGTAATTTCCCTTCTCTACTACTCCCGAAAATTGGCGCTCATTCAAAGTTCTCAATGGAAGAGTCAGAACAATGAAAACTCAACTGTCGATTTTCCACCCACCTGTCTATTCCAGCCCACAGCACGTTGGCACTTCCAGTGTCTGAATAAGTGGACATTTAGCACCCCATTACATTTGGATCCCACTTCTGACACCATGTTTCGTCAGGAGGCCAACCACCCCCGGAACTTTCAATACTTTCAGAGTCGCATCACACTAAACAGTCCGTTACTCCTTTTCCCGGTTCCCCGGGGGCAGACTCCCCCGCCCTTCCCGGGTTTTAAATTTCGCCCCGGAAGTTCCCCATAAATCAAAACGAAAGTACGACTTTCAAAAACCACACGGGGTGACCCGGGCCCCTCGAAAAAGAAACCCAGTGCTCGTTTGAAACACAAACAGTGAGATACACCCCATAGGAACCGAGGTTTAATTTCAAGCCACAAAATTCTGTGCCAAATGGCCTGCGGGGAAAATAAGGGAAGGGATGTGGGTGTGTAGGGGGGAGGAGGGGGGGGGTTGGGGAGGGGGTTAGTTTGAGATCCCCCTGCCGAGGTTTTGTGTGAGAGGGGAGAGGCGGTTTGTGGCGGGCCCGATGTAACCCGGGGAAAAAAACTAGGTACTTTCTTTTAAACTTGTTTTTAAATTTTCATTTAAATAAAAAACTAATAAAAACCCGGGCTCTTTTATTAGAAAAAAAAAACAAAACACAAAAAAGGACACACACTACGCACGCATGCGCGTGCCCCCGCGCGAAACCCCAAAAACCACACAAAATTTAAATAATTTAAATAAACATGCAAAACAAAACTGTTTTAAATTTTTCCGGGCCCCTTTCCAAAAACTGTTTCCCTGGGCTTTCCTTTTTACCAACAAACATGATTTTCCCTGGGGCAGGGGCCTTTTTTTAAACTGATGTGCATGAAACATGCTTTTTCTATTTTCCCCAATAAAACCCAAAAAAAGAAAAAAACACAAACACAAACAAACACCCACAAAAAACACCAAAAAACCTGAACCCCCCCCCACCCCCCCCCCCCCCCCCCCCCCCCCCCCCCCCCCCCCCCCCCCCCCCCCCCCCCCCCCCCCAAAAAACACACATGCACACACATGAACAAAATGCCAAAACACACAAAACGCACACCCCTCACAACCCCACAAAACACACACACAACCCCCCCCAAACCCCCCAAAACCACACACACAAAACACACACACACACAAAGAAGAGAGTTAGAGGGAGGAGAGAGAGAGCACAGAATACAAACAAAAAAATTTTAAAGGTTTTGCATGCCACAGACAAATACAAGTTGAAGAAACAGAAAAAATTTTTAAAAAAAAGTGCACATGAAACAAGACAAATTTAAAAGTTGAAGAAAAAAAAAATTTTAAAAAAAATGCACACCCCCAATAACACACACCCACACACACACACCCCAACACACACACACTTTTTCTCCCCAAAACACACACACACACACACACCCCAACACACAAAACACACACACCAAAATCCCACCCCCACACACACTCGCACACACACCACACACACACACACACACAAACAAAAAACACACCCCACCCACACCCCCACCACACAGAGAGAGAGAGAGAGAGAGAGAGAAGGGGAGAAGAGAGAGAGAGAGAGGGGAAGAAGAGAGAGAGAGAGGAGGGGAGAGAGAGAGAGCAAAAAATAACAACAGAAAAAAATGAAAAGGGGTTTGCATGCACAAAAGATTAATGTGGATACAAGTTGAAGAAACAGAACAAATTTACGGGATTTGCCCCACACCACACACCACACACACACACACACACACACACAAACACACACACACACACACTCTCTCTCTCTCTCTCTCTCTCTCTCTCTCTTCAAAACACACACACACACACACAAACACCACCACAACCCCCAACACACACAAAACCCCAAATAAACCACACACCACACACACACACACACACACACACAAAACACACACCCCCCACAACCCAAAACACACACCCCAAAGCTAATACTCACATTTGGGATTCCTTCATGTTTCCAAACCCAGGAAACATCTTAATCACACTGCCTATGCCACAATTGTCCATGATCACGCTTTAAATTTGGGGCAAAATGTTTTGTGACTTGTCTCTTTTTACAAGGTCCCCCCTTTGCTGCTTTGTTGCCTAATATGTAAAGTGTATTTTTGGGCTTCTGTCACCCCAAAACCAACATTTTTCATGCCAGTTGACAATAAGATATTAAAAAAACTTGTGATATGCCCCCTAAAAACTTTAACAGAGGGTAAATTTTTATTTTGTACATACAAACAAGAAAATTTTTTTAAACATTAAAAAAAATGGGAGCCGGGGGGGACGGGTTTTGCGAGGGCCCCGCGGGGCGGCACAAAACACCCCACCCCACACACCACACCACACACCACACACACACAACCACAAACCACACACACTTTTCTGAGGGAAATGTCCAGTAAAACAGGAGCATTATTACGTTTTTTAAACTTTAAAACTGTTTCCGTGGGCCAGTGGCATCAGCCCTTTGAAAAAGGGGGGGAGACAATAGCCTTGTGTTCTAAATCATGACACGAAATTTTCTCCTGCTCTGTTTTTAGACCCCACCCCCTTCTTTTAGCAGTTTTGATAACTGCGTGTTTTTTTTTTAAACCCCCTTGTTCCCCATGTAGGGGCCGCCCAAAAATGAGGTTTTTTTGCGGATGAAAGGAACACAAGGGTTTTTTCTAAGATATGCTGCTTTGGGATGATGCGAGACTGTGGGAATTTTTTTCCCAAAAGAAAACATTTTATTTTTGATTTTCACTATCCAAGTGTCAATGGCACTCCAGCCTTGGGTTTTTGATGTAAATTTTTGTGTGGATGTGTGAGAATAGGGGTTTTTCAGCTTTTTGAATCTGTTAGATAAACCCCCTAGCTCTGAGAAGGTTAGCCGGTCTTGAGTAAAGCTCAGCTTTTTTGGGCTGAAAAACACTTTCACATAAAATTGAAATTGTCTCTGGCTTCAAATTTTTTGGTTGCAGTGGTTGCCTATGAAAATTTCCCCAATGATGGGGCCTGCTTGTGGTTTTTTTTTTTGGATGCGGGGGCAAAAACAAATGCTGGGGGGACAGGACCAAAAAGGGCGGGGAAGATCAAGCGGGTTTTGTTTTCCTGTCTTCTATTTTTCTTCTTTCTCCTTTACCTGCCCATCAGTTTTGTTGTTTTGGCGGAAAAACCACTCAGGGGTGTGCGGGTCACTTCGGCCCCTTAAAACCCCAATCTTGATTTTTGCTTCCCTTTTTCTCTTTTTCTAAAGTTTTCAATCTTTTTTTTCAGTTTGTCAACAAAGTCGAAAAGGCGGATTTTGTCTCTACCAGTTTGCCCTTTTCAGCTGAAAAGGATTTTGCAATTTTTTTTCTAGAGAATGACACTCCCCTTCCCAGAAAGGCATGGTCTTTTTTACCACTCCCAGAAGAATGTGCGATAGGGAGGGGCTTACCTGGCTGAGTGTAATGTAAAAGACGGTTTTAAAGACTTTAAATTGTGCAGCTTGGAAATTTTTCCCCTTTTTTAAATTTTTGGGAAATTTTTTGTAATCCTCCAAAAGCCCTGTAAATTTTCGGGGGTTGTGGGGTTGCCTTCATTAAAATGAGGTGGAGTGTTTTTTTTGGGTTTTTTTGATGCTGGGGCCGTATAGACAGGGGTGTGTTCCCGGGAGCACCAACAGACCATACACCCGTGAGCAGAAAATTTTAATCACCAAAAAAACAATTTGATTGTTTTGTTTTCCATGTCAGGGACTTCAGCGTGCCAGCTTGTTCTTTGTAAGGACCCTATAAATCTCTTAAAAATTCTCGGGGCTGTCCTTGCAGTCTAAAAAATGGCCAGGACACAAGGGTTGTGTTTGGAGTTTGGATTGTAAAATTTGCAATGGGAAGCATCAGTTTAAATGAAACCCCCCCCATGGTCCCCTCCTATCTTTCCCCCAGAACCTCCGGGGGGGATTGAATTGTCATGCCAAGTCAGCTTGTTCCCCTCTGTCATACTGCGCAAACGGTTCTCAAACCAAGTTTTTTGGAATGCCCTTTAAATTTCTCCTATTGTTTTATTTCTTTTTTTTTGTCTCCCTTTCATCAACACAAATGAGTTTTCTCTTTAAACTTTTTTCAATTTCTCCAAACTTTGTTTTTTTCTGTTGTTGTCTTTTTTTTTTTTCCCACAGAAAAAATTTTTTAAATCCATACTTCTGAGAAATCTCTTTTGCTGCCCTGTACTTTGCCCCGTTTAAACCCCAGGACTGTTCTAAGTGCAGGCCCTTGTTTTTTTGGCCACCCCTCACGGGGCCACATCCAGCAGCATAAAGAATCTTTTGTTTTTGGGTGCGACCGGTTCTTTTGATTTCTACCCCTGTTTTTTTGATCAATCCTCAAAAACTGCTTCCTGAAATTTTCATTCTGATCTTCTGCATCATGTGACTTTCTTTTTTTTTCCCCAAGGAGAGGGACCCCAAAAAGCAAAAGATTTAGGGGGGTTTGATACTTTTCAACAAAAATTGGGGGACCCCTTTTTTTGCACCTAACTTTTTTAAATGGTCCCTTGACGTCGCAGCTTCCTGCGTCCCAAACTGTCAGTAATTTTTTCTTTTTCATCTGGGGGTTTATAAACCCCTAACCCACCCAGTCTAAATAGATCTTTTTATTTTTTCCGATGTGGGGAAAGTCGATAGAGCTACATCACTGACTTGCGGGGGTTTTTGGGTTTTGTTTGGGTGGTTTTTGGGGGTGCAGAGTTTTTTTGGGTTTTTTTTAAATTGGGGTTACGAAAGACTGACAAAAAAACGTTGACAAATTTTCGGCCCAACTAGCAAGTCGGCCTGTTTCAAAATTTTGGGTTGTGCGGTTTCTTTTCAGGGCCCCCTACTTTCTTTTTTTGGGGACCACCCCCTTTTGGGTTTGTAAATTAAAAGTGACTCCCTGTTTTGCACTGCCCGGGTTTGACAGCTCGGGACCCAAAATTTGCCCAAAAAATTTTGACATTTCTGAATATAAAGTGAAAACAGGGTCGATGGGTAGTTTTGAAACGGACAGGTTGTAAGCGCGTTTCAGCTTAAAGGGTTTTTTGGTAACTTTTCATAAAAAATTGCGTAGACTGCTTCCCCTCTTAAATCATTCAAAATGTCAAAATTGAAAAAACGTGAGGGGTTCTGGGGGCATAGTTTTTCCCATAATCTCACAAAAAAACCCGATATCTTTCCCCTTTTCCAAACACGTTCTCCACAAACTCGACACATAAAAATTACCCCTACACATTTGCAGACTTTTAATCGTGGTGCGCACTTACCCCCGACGGCTGAACGCCTTTATAAGAAAAACTGACGGTCACTTACAAAAAACCCTATCCCACCCCAAAACCCACATTTTAAAAGAATAAAATTCGTTTTTAAACGGACACAAGCTGACTTCCCCTTAATCCCCGGAAAAACGGAAAAAAACCCAAAACGGCGGGGATTTAGTTGTATCCGAAGTTTGGAAAACAAACAAAATCATTTTCCAAGCCCCCGCCCTCTGCTAAAAACGTCCCACAGAAGAAAGGGGCCAAAGTGCCCGAGCCTGGCATCGCTGGATCCCTGAACCGGTCGGGGTCACGGGTAAACCCCATTGTACAAAAGGGGGTTTCTAGCCCGGCGGGAAAGGAATAGGGGGTAAAGCGCTAATGTACATAACCCTCAAAGGGTCAACAAATGATTACTTAGCTTTTGATTTCATCCGTTTTTAAAATGCTCAAGTTTGGGCAACAAACAAAAAGGGGTATTAAACTGGAGAGATGATCTCCAAAAGCCCCTTCCCCAAAGTTCTTTGATTTATCTTTCTGAGGACCGTTTTTTTTCTAAAAACCCTTTGGGTTTAAATGTTTCCCGGAAAACGGGGTAAATTTATTACCCGAAAAAAAGAATTTTTTTCCCAATCAGAATTTTGTAAAATTTAAAAAGGGAAATTTTTAAAAAGATCGGGAAAAAAACAAAGCACCTGTCAGGGCATTGAAAAGAGAGGGGACGCCAAAATGAATGTGACTTTTTGGTTATAAATAAAATAAAACAAATTCAGCAAACATTACCATTGTTTACCCTGCCTGGTATAGGCACGTTTTTTAAACCCGGGCCGGGCCCAAAATTCAAAGAAAACACGTCAGGGTTTTGGGAAAGCCCCCTGGCTTTTAGGACGTTTGAAACTTTAAACCCTCAAAAATCAAAAGAACCCCGCTCAGTGTAAAAGCCCCCTGGGTAGGGGATGTTTGAAAAATGACCCCTCAAAGCTCAACGAACACTACTGAGTTTTAAGGGCCCCCTGGCCCATGGGGGTGTTTAAAAAATGAAATGTCAAAGCTCAAGGGAAAACTGCTCAGGGGGAATGCCCCCTGGCTTTTTAGGCAAAGTTTGAAAGTGACCGGGCAAAGCCCCAATAAAAAAAAAATACTTTAAAGGGGAATGGGCCCCTGGCTATAGGGCCCCTTTTTAAACCCGACCGCAAAGCTCAACGAACACTACTTAAATGTAAAGCCCCCCTGGCTATAGGGCCCTGTTTGGGAAAATGACCCGTCAAAGGGGCCAAAAAGAACACCCCTTAGTGTGAATGCCCCTGGCTTTAGGCCCGTTTGAAACTGACCTGTTAAAAACTCAAAGGAAACCCTACAAAAGTGTGAAAAGCCCCCTGGCTATAGGCAAAGTTTTTAAATGAACCCTCAAGGGTCAAAGAACCCCCGGGTCATGTTTAATGGGCCCCCTGGCTAAAGGCCCGTTTTAAACTGACCCCTCAAAGGGTCAACGAACCCCTGTCAGTGTGAATGCCCACGGCTATAGGGGACGTTTGAAAAAATGACCTGCCCAAAACTCAACGAACACAAATTTAGCGGAACCCCACTGGCTCCAAATCGTTTGAAATTGACATGTCAAAGCTTGACTTTTTCTTAATTCAATTGCAAGAAAATGACTTTTAATTTTAACCAAAAAAGGGAAACAAATCAAGTGGCAAACCCGACAAACCCTTAATTTTTGACCGGTTTTAAAAAACCCGGGGGCCCCGGGAAAACTCAGTTGGTAGAGCGGCCCCGGGCTTGTTTAAACTTGGGGGATCCCGGGGTTGGGGGGTTCGAACCCCCACCGGGGGGTTTCGGTACAGGGGGGGTTTTTCCCTCGGGGTTTAAAATTTGGTTTTTGACCCCCTTTTCCCATACAGTCCCCTTTAAATTTAGACCCATAAACCGAGGTTTCCCTTGGGAACGCAAAGCAAAAAACATCTTGACACACGTTTAAAAAACCCCTCACCAACTTTTGGAAGGAAGGCCAGTTTGGGCCCTTTGGGAAGGGGTGGAAAACGTTTTTCCCATAGCTGCATCCCGCGTGAGAAATGGGAAAAAATGAAGGAAGTAAGGAAAAAAGAGTGATCGATATTTAACGGGTACGACTGGGTACACGGGAAACGACTGAAATGGAAAGCCGGCTGGGCTCTTCGTCAAACAAAATAAACCCCGGTAGGAAACCCCTTGTGTAAAAAAAGTGTTGATGTAAAGCGCTTAGATTTGGGCTCTAGCCGGAATTGGCGCTATATAAGTATTCTTTTTTTATTTTTTTTTTATAAAAAACACACAAAACCACACAAAACCACACACACACACACCCACACACACACCACCCACAACCAAAACACCCCAAATTACTGACACCAAAAACAGTTTACTAAGGAAAAATTTAGACCCCAGGGAAAAACCTTTTGACAGTGGGAAAGACTCAACTTTGGATTTTCTCTTGAGGGGGACATAAGCCGTATGGGAAAGCTTGGCTGTGTCTGGAGTGGCATGTCTTCATCTGTCCGTGGGGGGGTGTTGGGGCTTTTGGGGTGTGCTCCCGGCCCCTGGGGGGTGGTGTTTTTCGCCCGGTGGGTTTTGGGAAATCTTAAAACGGGTGGTCAACCCCGGGGGGTGCTACTTTTTGGCCCGAAAAGACTGCATCCTGTAGTCCCGGGTTTACCTCTGTCAGGAGCCGTTATGGCCCTTGAATCTTAAAAAAGGGGTCCGTTGGGGTGGCCCGAACCCCCATCGTAACAAACGCCGGCCCCCCAAGGGGGGGTACAGGAATGGCCCCTAAAGGAAAGGGGAAGAAGGGTTCTCTGGGTCCTTTTCCCCGCACCTCGGGGGGTTTTTTTTTCTTCTTGCCTTAAATAAATGACCCTGGAAAAAGGTCCAGTGGGCTGGGGAGGAAAGACCCATGACCACCCCGGAAAGTCCGTTGACAGGGGAAAGACACACCCTTTGGGTTCTCTCTTGAAAGGGGGGTTTAAAACCCCAAAGGGGAAAGCTTTGGGTGTGTCTTTGGGGTTGGGACTGTCTTCATCTGTCCCTGGGCAGGGGGGTTGGGGGCTGTGGGGTGGCTCCCGGGAAACGGAGGGTGGTGTTTTTCGCCCGGGGGGCTTGCAGGGCATGAAAAGGGGTGGTACAACCCTTTGGGGGTGCTACTTTAAGGCTGTTTGAGCTGCATTTTGTAGTCTGATTTTCTTTTCAGGACAGTTATGTCCCCTTTATATCTTAAAAGGAGTTTTCCTGTGCGTGCCCGTACCCAACGTCAAAAACGCGGGAGGGCCCCCAAAAGGGGGTACAGGGCTGTCTAAAGGCGGTGAAGACAGTGCTTTTTCCCGGGTCCTTCCCCCGCACCTTCGGGTGTTTCTTTTTTTTTCTTTTTCCTTTTCCCAAGGGTTGGGCCCCGGAGGGAAAGGGCCGTGAAAGGTGAGGGGAAAGGGCCCCCTGCCCCCAGGGGAAAAACCCGTTGACAGTGGGAAAAGACTTTCAACTTTTAAATTTTCTCTTGAGGGCACATAAGCCGTATGGCGAAAGCTTTGGGTGGGGTCTAGTGGCACTTTTCTTCATCTGTCCGTGGGCAGGGGGGGTTGGGGCTGGGGTGGGGTTTTCGGCACTGGGGGTGGTATTTTTTTGGCCCGGGGGGCTCTGATCATGAAATACGGGCGGTTCCCCCCATGGGGGTGCTACTTTAAGGGTTATGAGCTGATCCCGTAGTCAATTTACCCCTGGGTTTAGGAGCATTTTTTCCCCCCATTTCTTAAATTGGGGGTGTCCTTTGCGTGCCCGTACCCTCGCAACCCCACGCAGGCCCCCAAGGGTGGTACAGGACGCCAAAAAAGGGAGGGAAGAAGTGCTTCTCGGGTCCCCCCCCCCGCACCTTTGGGTTTTTTCTTTTTCTTTTTATTATTATAACACACACACACACACACCCCCAACCCCCACCCCACACAAAAACCACACACACACCAAAACACACATACACACACACAAAATTTCTGTACACCAATTTCAAAAAGTTTACTAAGAGAACTGTTTTAGTGTCAGTTTTGGGTAAGGGTTTTAAAGGGAAAAATGTAAATATATTAAACCCAAAAACCCCACCCCCATGAAACTCCTTTTTTGTCGGTGTCCCTAAAGCTAAAAGATGGAAAAATTTCTAATGAAGAATAAATATGATAAAAAATGATAACCCGTGATGATAAAGGTGGTGATGAAGATGATGAAAAGGGTGAGGGTGATGGATATACCACTAACTGCTGGGTGCTGCTGCTACCACCCCCACCACAACCACCACCCCCCACCCCTCTTGTATACCCAAATTACCTTCTGACGACATATGGCAAAACGTGTGTGTGTGTGTGTGTGTGTGTGTGTGTGTTTGGTTTTGGGGGTGTGTGTTGTGTGTGTGTGTGTGTTGTGCGTGGGGCGGTGTGTGCGTGCGCGTGCGTGCGTGCGTTTCGTGCGCGCCCCACGGGGCACGCGCGCGCCCCTTTTGGTGTGTTGTTGTTGGTGTGTGGGGTGGTGTGTGTGTGCGCGTGCGTGCGTGCGTGGGGTGTGTCCCCCTAATGTCCCGCCCCACAGCTCCAGGCTGATGGGTGGAGGGAAGGGGGCAAAGCAGGCTTCGTTACAACCCCCCAGGCGTCGTCGTTTATCGGGGGGTTCTCCATTTTAAATGTGGGAAGGAAAACACTGCCCAAATTTTGTGGGGGACTGTTGGGGCATTTATTGTCCCACTTTTCTTCCACGTTTTCATTTCAGTTTCATCCAAAGGGGGCGTTTACTTGGGGTGCGGGCTAGCCATATCCCCTAACCCCCAATCCGCTAAGTTTTGAGACCCCACTACGGGGGTTTATTTTAAAACTGATGGATAAATGAAAATTTTCAACAAAAAATCAGTGAATTTAAAAAGAAGGGTTTGTGGGTACGACTTACCCGATTTTTGACCTACGCGTTAGCTTTAAAGCGCCGGTTTAGACCTTTAGTGCCTACTTAACCTTTGGGTTTTGTGTGTGGTTTTTTTTTGTATTTTGTGTAGTGAAAGTACACATGAAAACGAGAGCCTTTTTGCAAGGGTTTGTGATCCGTTTTTTTACAAAGATTAAACTTGGAAAGGGGTTTTTGGCAGATCGGGTTAACCCAAAAATCGTCCAAAACGGCGTTTACAACACAATGGGGCTATTTCCAAATTTGTCAAGGGGCCTTTTTGGGGCTGTGTCGGCTCCCGCGGTTTTTTGGGACGTATGATGGTTTCTTGGGTTTAGATCAGTTTTTGCGTTTAAATTCTTTTACAATATTCTTGTGCACAGGTTTTCAGGGGTGTCATTCTTAAACCTGGGGAAGGGGGTGCTTTCTTGTTGAGGTCTTTCAACCCCACAGCTCGTCCTTTGAAGTGTGCCGGCCTTTGTTCCCTTGACTTTCTTGGATGTTTGTTGGAAAGGGGGTACTATGCGTTTCCCGAAGGGAAAAAGGGTTTTAAGAAAAATTTTAAGATATCCACAAACCCTTTTAAACCCGGAAACAGGTCAGTTTTTTTTGGGGTTAGTCCGTTTTTAAAATGGGGATAAGTTCCCGGGGGTGCTACTTTGAGTGCCCCAATGTCTGAGTTGATTTAAAAATTTTTGGTCGTGCGGGAAAGGTTTTAATTTTTTGGGGCTCTGGAGTGTGCTCAAGCTTTGAAAAAGATTCAGGGGATCTTGTCTTTTGTACTTGCCCTTGTTGTTTCCCGGGTAAACCCTTTTTTTCTGGCCCGATTTTCATTTAAATTTGGGTTTTGGGTTTCTGTGTTGGTTTAGGGGAAATGATGATGTTCTTCCCCCCAGGGGTTTTTCGCTAATCGAAAGTTGTGGGTTGTGAGAAGGTTTTACCGTACTAGTGACGAGGTTTTAGCCATTGTTGGGCTGTACAGAATTTGTTAGGGTTTTCCCTTTGGGGGGTCAGGGGTTTTTCTGCAGACGGATCTCGTCCCTTGGGCGTCCCCCGAAGTCAAAATTCAAAGAATTTCCAAAATTTTGCAATGAGGGGTTGTTGTTGGGAGGGTTCTCGCTCGAAGGAAAACCCGTTCCGGTTCATCGGGAAAATTTTTTGCTGATCCTCTCTCACGTTTTATATGAAAAACAGTTTATCCCTTAAGAAAGGGCTTTTTTTGGGGTGTACTGCAGTTTTTTTGATGCTGTTTTTTATTTATGATTCTGGAAATTTTGCATTCTGCGTTTGTTTTTTCTTTTTCAAAAATCATTTGGTCCCTTGTTATTTTTTTAGGAGGGGGGGTTTGTGACGGACCATATTTTTGTTCCCGGGCCCAAAAATTTTGGGGGGTCGTTTTCGGGGGGTGGGCCCGGTAGTCCGACTTTCGATAGTCGGGCCATCGGTATCCCCCAAAACCCCCCGTTCAGTGTTTCGATAAATTTGACACTGTAAAGGAAAAAATAAGCGATAGTCCGACCCTCCACGAAATTTCCCACCCAAATTTCCCAAACCTTTTGATAAAATTTACACACATTCGAAACGTCGGGAAACGTGGGTTTGGGTTTTGGGGTTTCTGTTAGGGTTTTGGGTTCCCTTTTTTTTCGGGGCTATCGAAAAAAGTCAAACGTATGTGGGCGAACTTTGGCACAAAATAAAACATTAAAAAAACAAATTTTGTTTTGGGCCGGGCCCCAAAATTGTCGGATTGTTTGAAACGTCGGAAAACGTGATTTGGGCGAACTTTGAAACGTCAAACGGGGGAAGTGTCGGACTAACGGGCCCAAAACCCTTGTCGGGAAAAGGGAAAACCTGTTTAAAACCCGGTTTGGGCCCGTTTAACCCGGGCGCTAATTTACCTTTCTTTTTTTGTAAGTCAGGTAAGCGAGGGAAATTTTTTTTCATCCCCCCGCAGAGCAAACCCGCCCCAGCAACACTTCAGAGGGCTGAAGGGGATGGGGGTGTTCCCCCCGCTGGCAGTCAGGGATGTGTTGATAGTTGAAAAGAAGTTTGGGTTTGAATTAAAAGAAGGGTTTTTTTTTATAAGGTGGTTTTTGGGAAATTTTCCAAATCTTGAAAGGCCTAAAATATTTAATTGTTTTCCCCCAAATTTTAGATTTGACGAAACATAGGGGCAGTAGGAAAAATTTTAGTTAGTGAATGTGAGTCCATTTGGGGGTTGGGGGAAATGGGAGATTAGAAAGAAGAAAGAAAAATGGTATACTAAATGTATTTGGGAAAAAAAATAATCTAGATAAAACCCTTTTATTTTGAAAAAAAGTTTTGTTTTTTCTTTTTCCCCCAGAGTATGTGAGGGGTTTGGGGACTCTGGAAAATAAGGAATGGGAAAATTTTTGTTCATAAAATTATTGGGAAAATCTTTCTGATTCTTGTTGTGGGAAAAAAAAAAAGGGGCGAACCGGGAAAGGGTTTCCTTACATGTTTTTTTTAAAACCCCGTCAGTGAAGGATGATGATGAATAAATTTTTGAACCTTTTTTTGTTGTTTAAAAAAGGGGCGAACGGAAATCGTTCCCTGGGAAAGTAATTGGATCCCTCTAGGGGATGATTTTGATAAGGGTTTGATAAAACATTTTTTTCTTGATAAAATGGGGGGGAAAAGGAGCTCGTTCCTTTTTTAAGCACTTTGTAAATTTAAAGGGTTCCCCCTGTGGAAATCCTTCTCTCAATGGGAAACACTCCTGGTGTCAAAACAAAAAATGTTCTAATTTTTTTTATTGTAATCCCTCTGTATTGAAATTTTGTAGATTTGTTATGGGGAATTTCCCCCCAAATTTCCCGTTTTAAAAATTTTTTTTGCGAAAGGTGACGTTGAAAACAGAAAAGAAAAAATGTGTTGGAAGAGGCCCAATAATCAAAGGGACTATCAGTTCCCCCGGGGGGGAGAAAACCCCCCTGCCGACCTGGAAATGACCCGCCATCCGGGGGGGGTGGGAGCCAGTGTTAGCCCCTTTTTTAACCCGCCCGGGTAATTTAGCGGCTGACCAAGGGTCAGCAGACGTCGTGTGTGAACCGGTTTTGGGGGCAGCATAGCCCCCCGCCCCCATCTCGCCTTTGTGGGGTTTAGAGGCTGTCCGCTTGGTAGCAACGAGCTGGAGGGAAAAAGGGGGTTTTAGGTTTGTCGGGACAACGGGCTAATGCTTTTTCTGCTGTGGGGAGTCCCTGGAAAAGGCTTTACAAACCCTTTCTTTCCCGGGAAAAGTTTTTTGGTTTTCCCTCGAGTCCCACGTGTGTCCGTCCTGGTGTATGGGGGGGTTCCCGGAATACCCCCGAACTGCCCTTTTGTGAGTGCTCCTGATCTATGGAAGACTGGATTATTCGGGCCGGGGCGCGGGCCCAAATGCGTAGACTGTCTGTGATGCATTGCTGTTGGGGGCCAGCCCGGCCCACTGGTGAAAAAAAAAACGTGCTAATTTTGAAAAAATTTGTACCTAGTATCTCTGTGGGGCCCTTTGGGGGTGGCAGAAACTTTTTCACTCAATGTCATACTCCCCATGTATTAAAGTACTTTTTTGAATTTTAGGGCCCCCGGCAAACAAAAAGAAAAAAAAGTAGAAACAACCCTTTTTACCCGGCTGTCTACTTCCCTGTGGTGTGGGGGGTGTTGGGAAAAGCTTTCACCCCATCCAAACTTCTTTAGGTGAGAGTAGACTGCAAAACACGGGGCCCTAAACCAACTGTAACTGGTTTTTCGCTGTTTTTTGTGTTTTTAAAATCCAGATTCCCAATTCTAAAACAAAATTTAAAAAAATGTGGGAAAGTCAATAACAAAGAAACTGGATGTGCTAGAAACAAGCTCAAAAAGGAAATAAAAAAAAAGGAAAAAAAGTGCAAAGCAAAAAAAAAGTGCTCCCAGTTTTGGGCCGTTAGTAACGGCTATTCTGGTAACTTAGGCCATCATCTGTGACCCATAACGAACATACCTTAAAATTTTCAGAAAGATGGGCCAACCTCTCCCTACCCGTTACAGCGTGTAACGGCCCTCCATTGTCACACCCACCACTACCCTACCCTGTGGTGACCGACTTTACGTGTCACTACCCTCACCCTTTCCCTTGTCGAATCACTCGCCTGACCTACACAACGAACGGACGGGGGTGTCATCCCGTTTCGCCCTTTTTCATTTCGCCCTTTCCCATTTCGTCCTGTTCCCTTTTCGTCCTTTCCTATTTCGCCCTAACGTTCCTTTGAGTGTCATTACGCCCTGTAACTTTTCGCCCTTGCTCATTTTGCCCTGTCGCTGTTGACTGCCGAAATGTTCCAAAATGAGAATAAATGAGAATAAAATCGCCAAATACCTCAAAGCTTGACTGCAGCAGAGCATGCATCAAGGAACTGCAACATGCCCCTCTGACCACTGGCCAGTTCGTTGTGCAAGCGTTCCAGTCGCCTTGCAGAGTCCAGGTACTTGGCTCTCTTTTTGGGAGCAGGTTGTCCTGCCCGACGGAGACGCAGCACGGCTTCACTTATGGCTTGCTCATCCTGCAGCAGTTTGATCAGCTTGTAGATGTTGGGATGTGCACTTCCAGTTTTTTTGTTGAAGGAAGAATGGAAGCCCTCCAATGCATTGTTTGTGCGAATGCTGTCCAGGTTCATGTTGTTGTAGTGGTTCCACATTCGTCGACTGAAAGTTGGGTTGATGTCATCAAACCATGTGCGGACAAAATAATCTGCAAGCTGCGTGATGCGGGGATCCATTGGTGCTTCAGCTGCCAACATCAACCATGCATCGTCCATAGAGTCCAGAGGAACAAAGCACATTGCTGCCAAACGCCGAATGAACTTTCTGATATCTGGATTCTCTCTGTAATCCCAGTCAGGCCGAATTCTTGTGTTTTCCCCCAGATCCCATTGGCAAAAATGGAACATGCAACCGCTGATCTGCGCATTTGGAAACTCGGTCCGGAAACCTTGAATACATGCAATTTCAAAGTCCTTTGAGACACAATCTGGGCTGAAATTCAGCTGAAGCCCGGGGTCGCTGCATCTTTGATTATTCGAAAAGTCTGACATACGTGTTCCTCGATTTTGTTGGCAGGAGAGCAAACACAACCGGGTACAGACACATTTAGTTCCATCACGTAAATTTGCTGTACAATTGAGGGAAACAACGAGGAGATGTCCATTAAACTTGCCGAGCTGTACATAATCTTTCAATGCTTTCGTCTGTTGCAAATACCAGAATTTTCCCCTGTCCGTCGCCATCACTAGCAAGCAGAAAGCGTCTTCCATCTCTCGTGTCTGTGTATGGGGGTGCAATGTTTTTTTCATCGAGTGTTTGTGGCAACGGTGGAAGGGAATTTCCTCCGCTGTCGATACAGTGATGACTGCCCCCATGGGCCGGGCCTTCTCGTGGCGGGGGTGTTTCTGGGCCAACCTGTGCCCACCCCTTTTTCTTGTCTTTCCTAATGTCTGCCTACCATTCTTTTGCTATCTCTTTTCACCCATTAAAGTCTCCCACATCATCTGCAGCCTCTATGTCTTTGTTTCTTCCTTCCCGGTTCTTCAGTCTGTTCTTTCATCTTTTTTTTCCAGTCTTTTTCCTTTTCAATGCTTCTTTTCTGAGACCTATCGGAGTGGGTGGCCCAAAGTCGCTCGCAATCAAAGGTGCTGACACTGGCCGAGAGATGTATGGCTCTGCGTTAGTGAGTCGCAAACAGCAGTCCTGTTGGTTTTGAGGGACAGTATCAGGCAGAGGGGACGCCTTCGAGTTCATATTCCATGTCCTTCGTAGGGCCATCCATTGTCCCTTCCCTAGCACGGCAGCTCTCCTAGGGTAAACTGTTAATTTTTCCCGTCATTGAGGCACGCTCATGAGTTACAAAATAGTATTCTAAAAGACAGAGAGAAAGAGATTCAGACTCAGATGAGGAAGTAAGAGGGGTGGTAAGAGAAAGGGTATTCAAATACATGGCCAAGCTCCTTTTGGTGGAAGCCAAAGACTCAAATGAATCCATAGCTGGGTTCTCCCTTTGCCATTTCTAAGTGGTTTGAGGGAGTTTCTTCCACAGGTTTCAAAATGATCAAAAAATTAAGTTTCAGGTATTTATCTTGTCAATTGTGCGACAAAAGCGGCGTCTCGATTGTTGTTGAAAAGAGATGGTTTTCAGCTTATGCTTATCACAGTGAAGGTTTCTTTTCATCCCTCTCTCAATTATTCGAAAGGGGTGATTAATGTGCTGATCTAGCTGGACTTGCTGGAATCAGAAATTCAGACTGAGATGAAAAGTCAGGGTGTGTTACAGGTACATAGAGTCAAAATCTCTAAAGGAAATAACGTAATTGAAACTAACACGCTATTCTTGACTTTTGCTATGTCATCTCTCCGGAGTTTGTCAAAGTGGGTTATGTTCGGGGTGAAAGTTTCACCTTTTTGTACCATCTCCTTGGGGATTTTTTAAAAACTGTCAACGCTTTGGGCTTTCCCAGTCGAGCCTGTCGGGGTCAGGAGATTTGCCGTGCTGTGGTCAGAAGAGCATGATGGGCTTGTACAAATGCTGTATCCCTGCGTCAATTGTAAGGGTGATCATCCAGCAAATTCCAAAAGCTGTCCAGTGGGGAAAAAAAGGAATGCAGAATTCAAAAAAAAAAGATTGAGAGAAATGTTCCTTTCCGGAGGCTAGGAGGTTAGTGGAGGTCAGGACTCCTTCGGCTGATACTTATGCAAAGAAGGTGGTTAACGATTCTGGGAACCGGTCATCGGGTGATAATTAGGAGCAGCTCCATTCACTACTCTAGAAAAGAAATTGACAGAAATGTTTGTCATCAGTTTTGGATCGGTTTACCGTGCTTGAACGGTCGGTGGGGTTTTGTCTCGGAAATGTAAGGGTGTTACATCAGGCAGTGTACAACAGGCTTGGGTCCCTGCTGGTGAGGGTGGAGGTGTTTCGGTTGTGCGGATGCTGTGGTCAGAGGTCAGGGGTGAGGGACCGGAGGAAAGAGTTGCCCCCTCGCTCGCAGGCCAAATGGCAGCAGTGCGGGACGGGCACGCAGTGAGGAGCGTCCTTTTCGGGACTCCAGACCCTCCTAAGGGAAAATCTCGAAGCCAGGTATTTGGCGCAGCAGGTTCAGTCCGGTAAGAGCCAATTCCAAGTATGGTAACAAACAACTTAGAAATTTATCAGAGGCATGGGCTTCTGATCTTGCCCTGAAGAACCTTTTTTAGTTTTTTGGTGGACAGCGAAGTTTCTGGAGAAGAGGGATGATACATATTCTTTTAAAACCTAACATGGACATACTCCAGTGAACATAAGGGGATTTTAAAGCAAATTGTCGAGACCTTGAGCTATTATTGACAGAGTATAGATCTTCGGTAATTGCTCTTCAGGAAACCCTTTTAACTGCAAGTAAGAAGCATGAGATTCCTGGTTTCTCCTGTTTACTCAAGCCAGCTTCTGCAGACTTTTTTCACGGAGAGGCGTTTCTCTTTACATAAAATTTTCCCGGTTACTACATCAGAAATTCCACTTCAGACGGATATGGAGGCAGTGGCAGCTCGTATCTCGTTAAACAAGGTTGTTACAAATATGTTGTCTGTATTTATCTCCATCTTCTGTGATTTCGAAGAGTCATTGGATGGTTTAATTTCTCAGCTCCCTAGCCCATTTTTTTTTTGGGTGACTTGAATGGTCATTCTCCACAGGGGGGAAGTAACCGCACAAATCTCAAGGGAAAGTTCTTGAAGATTTAATATCGGATCATGATCTCTGTCTTTTGAATTCAGGCTCACCGACCTTTTGTTCCCCTTCTGGTTCTTTGACTCACTTGATTGTCCATTTGTGACCCTTCCTTATTTTGGACTTAGAATGGCAGGTTCATTCGGCCCTAAGCGGGAGTGATCACTTTCCGGTTTTATTTTTTTACGAAGCAAATGCAGGAGTCCCCGGGAAACAGGGAAGTTTCGCTCGCAGATTGGAGTCTTTATCAGCAAAGATTTAAGTAACTGACTATGAATCTGTTGCGAGTTATGATGATCCTGTTTTACAGTTCACTAAAGTGATAGTAGAGAGTGCTAAGGAAGCTATTCCCAAGTCTCGTGATAAACCAAATGATGTTAAGACCCCTTGGTTGAAAAAGAGTGCAAAACTTTGAAGGGTAAGAGAAAAGGTGCCAAAGATTTTTTGCTAGGTTTCCTATGGTGGGGGAACAAAGTTAAACATCAGGCGTGTAGGCTAAGTGTCGGTATACTTTTAAAACTAAGAAGAAAGAATCTTGGAAAACTTTTGTTCAAATCTGTCCTTTAAGGTCAATTCAAGGAAAGTTTGGAAAATAATCCGTAAGATTAAGGGAAAGTCGGCTGCATCAGTTTTAAAATGTTTTGCAAGTAAATGGACGATTATTACTGATAAAAAAGGAGGTTGTAACTTGCTACTGCTACTATTCATCAAAATTCGTCAGCTGATCATTATTGCAAGGAATTCCAGCGTATCAAAAGATCAGCAGAGTCAAAAACTTGTTCCTTCGAGCCAGATAGTTCTGAGGATTACAACTGCGTTTTCAGCATGGATGAGTTAAAGACGCCATTTTGAAAGCCAACAACTCGGCTCCTGGACCAGATGACATTCATTTATCAATTTATTCAACATTTGCCAGCTGAGGGTTTAAAAGTGTTGTTGTCTCTGTTTAATCATGTTTTGGGGTTCAGGGTATTTTCCACCTTCTTGGACGAAGCGGTTGTTATCCCTATTCCTAAACCCGGGAAATTTATTCGGGTCCTTTAAAAACTATCGTCCTATAGCTCTCACTAGTTTTCTTATGTAAAACTATGGGGAAAAATGGTTATTCTCGATTGTTATGGCAGTTAGAATGTCCCCGGGGGCCTTAGATGTTTTCCCAGTGTGGATTCCGGAACAACCGCAGTACTACTGATCATCTGGGTTTGTTATGATCTTTCATCAGGAATGCTTTTTATCAATGGAGAACATGTAGTTTCTATTCTTTTTGATTTAGAAAAAGCTTATGACACAACATGGAGGCATGGAATTCTTCAGACTTGAAGGCACTTGATTTCAAAGGTAATTTACCAATGTTTATTGCTAATTTTTTGTCTAACAGGCATTTCAGTGTTAACTTCATTCGACCTTTTCAGATCCTTTTGAGCAGGAATGGGTGTCCTCAGGGTAGCATCCTTTCTCCACTTCTGTTTTAATCTGAAGAATTAAAAACATCGTCCATCAGTAAAGTCTGGGAAACGATAAGTCATTTTTGTTGATGACTTCTCCATCTCTGCCAAGGGGAAAACTTTGGCTGCAGCTGAGCGTCAAATTCAATGTGTGTTAATCGTGTTCAGCATGGGTACTGAAAATGGATTTAAGTTTTCAGCTACTAAAACAGAGTGTATTCATTTCCATAGGAAAAGATCTCAGGTCTTAGAACCAGCTATCAGTCTCAATGGTCAGGTAATTAAAGTTTCCAAACAAGTGAAATTTGGGGTTATTTTTATAATAAGCTTTCTTTTTTGCCTCACATTAAGTACATTAAACAATCTTGCCCGTCAGGTTTGAATGTTTTGAAGGTTATTAGTCACACTGATTGGGGTGCAGACAAGCGAACTTTGTTGCGTTGTATCGAGCTTTGGTGAGACCAAAGCTAGATTATGGTGTGTGGTATATGGTTCTGCACGAAAGTCTACCTCAAAGCTCCTTGATCCAATCCATCATCAAGGACTGCGGATTGCTCTGGGAGCACTTCGACATCTCCAAAAGAAAGTTTGTATGCTGAATCGGGTTTAACCCCCTCTGGAGCTAAGGAGGTTGCGTCTTTCCATGAAATTTCTACCTGAAACTGGGGCTAATCCAGAAAACCCTGCCCATGATATTGTCAATGAACCCCCCTTTTAGAGCCAAATATGACTTAAAAACCAATGAGATTTCCTCCACTGGGTATTCGTATTTTGCCCCATTTCGGGGCAGCTGGCATTGACCTTGATGCTGTTGATGATGGTCCCTTTACAGACTGATTTACCTCCTTGGAAAGTCGCCAATCCAGAGATTAATTTATATTTAACTCAATTTTTGAAAGGAGGTCACCTCGAGTGTTGCATATAAACAACTTTATCTTGGGCAATGTGAACTTTATAAAGATTTTATCAAGATTTTTACTGATGGTTCTAAGAAAGTGGGAGGGCTGCAGCTGCCTTGTGGGGGATAACGATTTTCAGGAGCTACTTTGTTAAAATTGCGGGATTGGTCATCTGTTTACACTGCTGAACTGAGGCTTTTTAAACTGGCCCTCAGTGCGGTGTCCGATCAGATCAGAATGATTTCCTTATTTTATCGGATTCATTGTCGGCATTGTGGCTTTGTCGACAAGAGAAGTATCCATCCAGTATTAGCGGATATTCATGATCTTCATACTCAGCTTGTCTCTTCGGGAAAGCATTAGTTTTTCTTGTGGGTCCCCAGTTTACATGGGAATCTTTGGGAACTCAGTGGTGGACAAAGCAGCCAAACAAGCTCTCGGGGCAAGTCTTTCCAGGAGGCCTATGCAGTTTGTTCCTCACTCTGATCTACGTCATAAATCCAGTTTGTATTGTCGTGAACTGTGGCAGAGTGAATGGTGTAATCAAATTCATAATAAATTGTTTAAAATTTGCCCAGATTTAACCAATCCTTTCCCATCGGTGGTACTAACCGTAAGAGGAATCGATTTTGTCACGGTTACATATTGGGCACAGCTATATAACCCCACAGTTGGATATTCAGAAGGGAAGACCCCCCATGGTGTGTTGCGTGTGACAGCTTGTTCAGTGTTAATCATTTTTTGACAGAGTGCTGATTTGATGTGTACAGAGAGAAGTTCTTTTCCACCAGTGATTTATCGGTTCTTTTTCGTGAGATTTCAGTGGATCTTATTTTTTCTTTTTTGAAAGAAGGGAAAACTATATTATAAAATATAGGGTTTATTAATGTATACAGGTGTCGAAGGGGTTGAAAAGATAATTGTGCTTTTGTCCTCATAAATTTTAAGTGATGTGTTAATACTAGTGTGGTATTTGTATCAAGAGACTCAGATATGATAGCTGAGGTCCCGATTTGGCTCCTAGTAGTCCCGCTGGGCCCTATAAACACTAACTAACTAACTAAAAAGTGATGACTTTTACTTGATGAAACGGGGAAGTGCTGAGCCCCACATCAGCATCTTCAAGGGCGTTCATTTCTCTCAGTACCTCGTTGTAGCCTGCTTAGCTGGTCTCTCTGGGGCTATCTTCGCATTTTCCTTCATCCTGGGCACCAGTCCCATTGCTTTCAGTTTTTCATCTTGATCTGGATGCGTGTGGTCTGAAAGGGATCTGCACATAGACATAGAGACTTTATGTGGCTGGTTTTCTTTCTTTTGTATATGCGCAATGCCTGCATGGTGCGAGTCTGTTTTGCATGGTGTTTCTTGCGCAATCCCGTGCGCATGTGTGTGTGGTGTGTGTGTGTGTGTGTGTGTGTGTGTGTGTGTGTGGTGTGTGTGTGTGTGCGTGTCTGTGTGTGTGAGTATGTGTGTGCGTGCGTGCGTGTCCGTGTGCGCGCGTGCCCGCACGCGTGAG
>CM031601.1:58214188-58234188 GCA_018398815.1 Conus ventricosus
AATTTGAATTTTTTGGGAAAGGTTTTCTAAAAAAGGGTTGGGGGTTTCCCTTTGGGTTCTAGTGGGAGTTTTTGTAAGCTTGCATTCCAGTGCAGAATGTTGATGGTTTTGCCCATGTTTCTTTTTTGGCCAGTAGCATTTGCCCTCGATCACACACCTCCTGGTCGTAGGCGTGGGAGGTGACCTCCGTAAGCTAAGGGTGGAACCCCGTTGAGGCGCGGGCCCGGCACTCTCCCTCCCCGGCGGACTTCAGTAGGCGAGCACCATCTCGAGAATTCGTGGCGTTGTCCATCATGTGTGTAGATGCGTGATGCAGTTGTTAGGCACACGTTGGTCCTGCATACTCCGGCTTCAGCCAAAAGGGCATTAATTCGGGGGCCCCTCCCCAGATCCGTCGTGTTTAGCCTGGGGCGCAAGCTGCCCAGTTTACAGGGACCTCGTGGAGGAGGATAATAGATCACGCAACAAACGGTCTTTCGGATGGGATGCTAATGCTTAGCCCGGAGGACTTCTACCACGTAGACCCCAGCCCTCGCACCGCCGCGCCGCATACAGCCCGCAACAATGCGCCCCCCACGCCATCCGAGACCGCCCCCATTCACATGGAAAGCAGACACAGATAACACAGACAGGCACACATGCACGAGCCGCACACAGCACCACGCATAAAGACACAGAATCCTAGGCTAGGGTGATACAAGGGGGAGCACCTGGAGGTGCACCACTGCCCGCATCACCTTCGTTCCATCCGACTGGAGATTTTAACCTCCTCCCCGCACCCGGAGGTGCCCAAGGATTAACCCTTGGCCCGCTACTACGTCTAAAAGACCCGCCCCTAAAAGTCCATTTGTTCCGTGAAGAGCTGCAAGTTGTCCCGCCAAACACAGTAAGTTAACAAAAAAAATAGTGTTTGTTAAACTTATTTTTATGCTAAACTTTTTTTTTTTTGCCTATTTGGGGTTAGCCGATCAGTGTTTGTTTTTCAATGTTTTGTTTAATTGCATCAGTTCTACCTGACGTGAAGTAAACGTCTTTCTCCCCACTCCTTTTGAAGTTCAATCTTTTGTCGTCTGTAATCATCGCCGTCAGCCATAAGCTTCTGAAATTCTCGTCTGTAATGTTTTCATCCTGTAATGATTTGCTTATTCTTAACTTAATGAACAAAGTTTGCTGAGCTAGGGCAACAATGGCCAGTGTGCTTTTGTAATTAGGAGTTAATTTTTTTTAAAACAGCACTTACAATCATAGACACAGCGCCTAACCCTAACCCAAGGCCTCCTATGCTAAAGAGCCGGCGCCCCAGCCCCAGTGCTAAAAGAGCAACACCAGACCGCAGCACTTACGCTTAGCTACAGCTGACGAGCCAGTAATTACATAAGAAAGAGTATTTAAAGCTTAGCATATTCTTTCTAGTAACCCTATACTTATCCAAGTCGCTTTCTATGTTCCTTTTGAAGTTCACTTATTTGCTCTAACCTAAACTGTTGAACCTCCATTTTTTAATCAAGATTATTTTTATTAATTAATCTTATATATATCTTCTTAGTAATCCTTCTGGCAGCACTTTCATCAACAAGTAAAACGCAATAAAATCAACATACTTAATGAAAATAAAGTCGAGTACTGTTAGTTTGTCTTTGTCAACCCATCACAGAACCTTGTCAGATGATGCAAGGGCGTTTATTTCATCTCCGTTTTTAGTAATAACAATAACGAGCTTAAAAGGGGCATCCAAGTTTTCAGCCTTTATTGTAGCCTCTAATAAAGGCATGTTCTGGCAAACAGTATCACCATACCCTCGGAGTAATAAATAAGCGAAAAATCATCGTCATTTGCCTAGGTAGTGATTCAGCATTGGGGTAAATTGTAAGCCTACGGTGTCACCCCCACTTCAGCTAAGGACTGCTTTCTACTGTAGCACATATTCAGAACCTGCTTAGTTATTTCAATCTGCTTTTTCTGTTGTGTTCCGGAACCAAGCTAACAGAACGGCCCGCATTCAAGCCTTTCTAAAATGTTTTTCTTATCGTAGTATACATTAGGGCTTCGTAGTTCAAACTTTAAATTCCAGTCAATTCAGGAAGCAACGTCCAAGCATTCCTCTTTTATGAAGTTTTGTATTCACGTTTGCCAAAGTCGTTCGCTCTTAATTTTTATCTCTTCTAGGGCAGATGTTGCTGCCGTTTTTTGTCTTCAATTCTAGTTCGGTTTGTAAACCCCATCATCTGTGTACCAAATCCATAAACATTTCCTGGCACTCCTATTAGATCAAACTACAGTTGTGTCTCCTAGTCTTTTAGCTCTACTGCAGTGCATTAGGAGCTAGCTGCGCTTTTGGTTCTGGCCCCCGAGCATTCTTTATAATATTAAAATTATAATAAACAAATTGTTATAAGCAATCTACAATAAAACAATTTACAATAAACAAACATATGAACTGGAGGGTCAGTCCCGTAAGCAATAGCTTAGCGTGCAAAGATTTTTCTAACTGCTTCTTTTATTTTTTTTTAACTCATCTTTGTCCCTTATTGAATATTTTCACTTAAACATTCTTCAAAACATCTTTGTCCATAGTGTAAAATAATACAACTGATTTTAACTGCGATCGAAAGTCTTTTAAGACGGCATTGTATTTTTGAGTTAAGAGCCACACAGAAACTAAGCTAGGCGGGCCCGCTAAAGGCTAGCTTTGACAGAGCTTTTCTTTTTAACAATGTCTCGTTCAGCTGAACAGTCATCAATAATAAACATGTTTCAGTTCCCTAAATAGATCTATAGTAATGTTCTAAACAGTCGCATCAGTTGTCGCTAGGATCAACTAAAAATATATTCCGCTGTCCAAATAAACTTCCTATCTTTGTAAGACTTGTTGTGCTTAATGGTTGTGCAGAATATAACAATGGCTCGTAATGAAACCTAGATTGTTTGCAACAAATCAAGTACGAAGAACAGTTTTCCCACACACCCTGTAATCCCGCAGATAAGAGAACAGTGTGGATCTTTGGCAGAAACTTCAAGCTACCATCTGTATTTTATTAGAATATTCTTCTGCATCTAATAAGCCGCGTCCTTTTAAACCTGTTTTCTTCAATGTTTAACTGAGCATCACAAACCAATAAAAAACATGCATTTGTATTGCGCATCTCCGTCAGCTTTCTTGTAAATATTTAATTGTATACCATCTTGACCTATCCTTTCTCCACTTCCAAACAATCTGTTGTCAAATGTGATCTAAAATCCAGCCACAGTCCATAATTAGTTTATTAGTAGTCTTCGAGCCTACATCATAAAGCGAAGTTTTTTACATACACGATACAACTGCAGGACCCTTTGCCTACCTCCAGCGAACAACTTTCTTATTTCCAAAGGTTGGTGAGGTAAAAGTCCGCGCCCCGAATACAACTGATCAGACATGCCATTTATTACACAGTCAACCTTCTCAATTTTTGGATTATAAAACGCTTCTGATTCTCTCTGAAAAGGAGATTGTTCCTTCAGTAAACAAGAATAAAATCCTTTTAAAGACTTTAGAGAGTGATTTAGATGTATGTTCCAGAGAGTGTCTCGCTGTTTCTATTTTCTGTAATGGCGTCATAACGTTTCATAATAAATAACCGTTTTAACTTTTGAACGAGATTAAGATTGTTCTAGCCAGTTCAGGGTTAGTAACAACATCAACTCAAGAGAGATTCACTAACCGCGTATGTAGCTGAAGGGTCTTCAGACAGAACGACAGAACCGCTAGATTAAATGTCAAATGATAACTAAGTTTTTCTTTTAGTGCGCCTTGGATAATAGGGCCAATGCGTCTTAAACAACTCAAATCTAGAGGGATGCAGAATCTGTGTGCCAAATGCTTCTGCTACTGCCTACATCTTTAACATCATTCTTTGCATCTCCCGCTTTAAAGCCTGTGCTTGAGAACCGTTGGGCTTTGTATTCCCTGATAAACTTTCTCTTTCTTCGTTTGTTTAGGCAACCATAGATCAGAATAGAGGTAAAAATATCTGCCTCTCTTAGTACAAAGCATCTCTACCCTCCAGATTGATTGCTATAAACGATTAACAATACCCTGCCTAAATTAGCAACAACAGTAGCATTAAAATCTGTCGATTTAATATCTAATTTTGAATGATAGTTTAGCAGTGCCTGGCATTAAACATCGTCCCAGCGCCAAGATCAGGGAACTGACTGTTAAAGCATTGTCCGGGTTGAACTGTTGATGGAGTATTTACAACTAATTACAGTCTGTCCCTTATACCTTTTTACGCCATGGGGTTCCTTCTCTCTTCTGTATGATCGATGTCACAACCGTATGAGTTCATTTTTTTATAAAACAAAAAAGAATATAAATAAAAAATATGGCTGAAGATTTTGACGCGATTGAACCTGTTTGAAGAAGAAGATGAAGAAGAACTAGGTCCTTCATTGCAAGAAGAAATTGAAGGAGCGGGGTTTTACTCCCAGACAACGTCAAGAACTATTGCGGCAAGCGAATTCAATCATTCTATAGAAAGCAATAGGGCGAGAGCTGCCAGAAGTAGTTGATTCCTAACGATTTTGAGGAAATGGTGGGGCATTTTGTTATATAAGAACTGGTGCGGAGAGCGCGCAAAGGTTACTTCAACGCAAAACCCAACCAAGTTTTATTAAAATAAGCACAATTAGACGAAAACTCCCTATTGCTAAGGCAGAACAATTAAACCTTTTAGAGCTTAGAGCCGAAGCCGTTAGTCGTTTACAGAACTGGGGGCGGAGGTTGCCAACACAATCTAAAATACAATACATACCTCTTCAAGATTTAAGTCAAGAAGCAGATGAATAATAGCAGAAATTGAAACGAGTTTAAAAGTGAGGGAAGACAGATGTAAAGGAACTGTCAATTCTCAATATTCTGATCAAGAGCGCAAGGGCCTTGATTAAGCTCTACAGACAATAAGGGGTGAACTAATGCACAACACAGCAAAACTTGGTGAGTGTCACCGATCGGCAGTAGTAAACCAGCCGTTCATGTGTTTTGGAGTAATGGTAGTTCAGAAATAGAGAGCGTGTGCGCGTGTGCATATGTGTATATGTGTGTGTGCGAGTGTGCGTGTGTAAGATGGGGTTTTGGTTAAGGTGGAAGGTTAGGCTAGGTAGGGTGCTGGGGAAATAAGATACACAATATTCTTGAGTTCCAGTCTTGACTTGTTGAAGGGATGGAAGCGGGAGGTTGGTTTCATTCCCGATTGTTACCCTTTTGTTACTTGGGTTCTACACTATCGAAGCGGGGCAGGATATCGGCTGTTGTTGTGTTGTCAAGTCTGTGAGTTGTTGTGGTAAATGTCGTGCTGTTGCACGAGCAACAACTAGTCCGTGTCCGGCGTGTCAGCTCTGCGGAGGGATACGCTGCTCTGACCAATCGCTGTTTTGTGTTGTGAGTAGAGTTCGCTTTGAGTCCGACCAGGTCGGAATGCGTTGGGGTAGCTTCACTTCGGTCCCTGGTGTTCGTCGGAGTGGACGCGCCTTGTAGTTGCGGCGGCAGCGCCGTTAGTTGAGCTGAGTGACTTCGAGTCATAGTTAGTGCCAGGTCCTCGTCGGTCTGGTGTGCCCTTGGCCTGTGCCGGGTTCTGTGTCGTCTCTGTTGGCAGCCACTTCAGCCAGTTGCAGAACTGGTGTGGTTGAACGTCTGTCTGTCCAGGTTGGTGATTTGTTAGGTTCATGGTGGTTGTCATTCGTCATGTTGTTTTGTATTATGGCGAGTTGTACTGTAGCTGTCTCATGCTGTGTTTAGTTGTATTATGTTTGTTGCGTATACTGGTTGTCTGGTATGATGTCGTCTTGGTCTGTGATTGAAACTTCTTGTCAGCCGGTTTGTGTTACCACTCTTTCTGTATATTCTGTAAGTAATGTACATAGTGGTTCCTATTGTTAAGTGTTCATTATTATTGTTCCTGAGTTCGATTGTCATGTGACAGGTTGGCTAGACAATGTGGGTTCGATATAATAACCGTTGATGGACGGTGATGTAGATATTGGTTGTGATTAGTTCATGTTAATTTCAGGGGGTCAGTAAGGAAGTAATACGAGGTTGCATTTTGTTGAGGATCATAGTATGAGTCAGGTGCAGATGTGTCTGCGTGAATCATTAAGGGATTGTGCTCAATTTCAGTTGTGAATAGTAGTAGTTCATTGAAATTGAGTAACGATTTCGGAGTTGACCTGCACAGCATTGGAATTGGTTAACTGTGCAGTGGGGCCAAGGCTAATTGGTAGTCGAATGGTTTATACTGGAGTACGGTCGTGACTATTCAATTCATATTGGTGTCTTTTCACTTTCGTTACGAGTCATGGTTCTCGACGCGGGTGTCGTGCGCGTGCAGACTGTATCTGTGACGTACGCGTTTGGTACAGGACAGTGAGTTCATATGGTTAGAAGTGGTTTTGGTTTTTGGTTTTGTTTTTATTTAAGTAAAAGACAGTCGACACACAATGCAGGATGTATGTGTTGTGACATAATAGGGTTGGAGAAAGATATTTTAGGTTGCAGGGAGACAGTCCCATTATGAATTTAGTAGTTGGAAAGAAGGGTAAGGTAAAGTTAAGGCGGGTAGCTCAGCAGTTGGTAGGATAAAAACGGAGGATGTGCAGCATGTAATATGTATGAAGTAATGGTTGTGTTGGCATAACAAGGATTAACCACTGGGTTGTCTGACAAGAGATGACATAGAGTGGGGTGCTGGATGGAAATTTTGGCGGACAAATCATGGGTTTATATATGATATAATTGACAGTGCAAAGAGGGGTAAAAAGGTGAAGGATTGTGGCTGCGAGCCGATTCTCTTGTATGATATATGCTAGAACTGTGAACCGTTGATAAGTTTTGGTTCTTTTGTGTTGTTTTTTTGAGATGTATATTACTACTCATTACTGTGTGGAAACATTTCCTTGTGAGATATGCCCAGTTCATAGTTTAATTTAGTATTTCCTAAGGGGCCCATGGAGTCCGGGTTGGATTGCTTATGATTGGTTTTATTTCTCCGAGAATTATGTGTGAGTCATAATTTCAGATGTGTGAGTCATAAATTTATATGTAATAGCGTAGATTGGCTCAGAGAGAATATTGTGTTACTGTTGTTGTAAAGGTTGGCAGGGAATGATCTGATAACCCCAAAGTAACGGGTTATGGGGGTGTATTCGAAATTCAAGTGGTCACTCTCATTCCCGAGTGGGAGGTAGGCAAGGGAGATGGAGAGTAAAAGTTTTACCAGTAGCTTATGGGCCTTGATGACTCTGGTAGTAGCAACATTACAGTGGTGGCCTACAGTGTTGTCAGCAGGTATCCTGTTTCCGTCCTGAGGCTGGGCCAGACCACCGCAGTCTGCTGCCGCGTGCCGGCAGGTGAGCGGCGGTGTCCAGTTGTCTGCTGCTTTTCCCGGGAGAGGGAGACCATCCAGGCCGTCGGCCGTCTG
This sequence comes from Conus ventricosus, assembly GCA_018398815.1. Taxonomy (NCBI): domain Eukaryota; kingdom Metazoa; phylum Mollusca; class Gastropoda; order Neogastropoda; family Conidae; genus Conus; species Conus ventricosus. The sequence goes on from CM031601.1 coordinate 58,221,640, forward strand.
TGAGGCGGCTATCTTTCTGCTGCCGGGGTTCTTCCGGGGGTTCTCCAGCCACCTGTTGCTCTACCCTGTTCGGCGTCCTGTGAGAGGGCGCGCACCATACCTTCCCTCACCCTCAGGGTCCGGCGGGGCCGTCAGAAGAGGAGGCGTCCTTCGAGCCCCGGACTCGTCGAGAGGGCGTCTGGTGTGTGTGGTGCGCTAGGTGTCGTGCCCAGCGTGGGGGAGGAGTCAGACCGTGAGGAGTCACGGTCGCCGCCGGGGCGTAGAGTCTTCGGGGAGTTGGACTGTGGGAGGCCACGGTCAGCGCTGAGGTGCAGAGTCTTCCGGGAGGTGTCAGCCGTGAGGGGCCAAGTACCACGCCGAGGACTGGAGCTCTCCGGGCCGGGATGGGTTGTCCCATGGTCGTAGTATAAAGGGTATAGTGTTAGGCAGTAGGGTTAAGTGTGTAGTGTTAGTTAGTAGAGTTAAGGGTGTTTAGTTACTGCCTCCTTTTGGGACGTAGTGGCCAGCACAGTGTAGGGCACTTGTCGTTGCCTCCCTTAGGGACGCAGTGACCAGTGCGGTAGTAGTCCCGGGTCAAAAGAGAAGGGTGGGTCCTGGGGAGAGGTGTGGGTGGTAGTAGTTTAGATATTAGAGTCCCTTGGTTTGTCCTTGTCCCTATTAGTTAGCCACCACGTGTGCGGGCTATCTCTGCGTCCTTAGGTCGCAGTGATATACCGCAACTGGTGCTTTAATATAGATTAGAGTTCTCAGGGTCGTATCAGGTAGTGTGGGTCATGAAGAAGTGGATACCGGGTGTGACTGTAGAGGACGTGAGTGGTGGCGCCATGGTATGTTTGAGTGTGTGAAATAAAGAGATGCGCGTGACTGTAAAGCTGTTAGTGTGCTGTGTTGTCTGCTCTAGTGTGTTATAGGTGTGGGTAGGGCTAGGGTGGTAGGCCGTCCGGCTTAGCGACCGTGACATTTGGTGGAGATGCAGGGTACAGCTTAGGTGGTTCTGGGTAGGTGATAGGTAGATAGAAGGGAGGTAGGGGGGTGTTGGTCCGGTGTGTACGTCGTGTGAGTGGTGGTTGGTGGGAGCGTACCAGTACCCTGGGAGGTGGTACGTATGTCCCTGTCACTTCAGGCAGGTTCTAGTGGCATGGCAGGGCACTTTGTTGGTGTGAAAGGGTTGGCGCTCCGTGTGAGTGAGGTAGAGTGATCAATAAATATTGAGTGGTTGTTGGAAGTGCGAGAGACTGTGCAGTAAAGTGTAGGTGAGGTGCCGGAGGTACCGAGTGTGCGTTGTGCCCCTTATATGTGGTATAACCCCAGTGAGTAGAGTGGTACCCAGCCCGTGACTGTGCACGCTGTGTGCTCGGATATCCTGTGGGGTTAAAGCAGTGTAAGCCCAGGTGACTGTGTGTGCTCGAGGGTGCGCAGTGTTGTGGCATAGGGTATGCTGTGAGTGCACCTGGATTTGAGGGGTGCAAGTGCACTGTGATCGTGTGGGTGCGGCCTACCAGAGACAGTGAGGCCGTGACTTGTAGTCCATGTGAACTGGTGCGCATGCACAGTGGACGTGGGAATACGGTGTCACGTGATTGGGTTTGTGCCCAGACAGCGCATTGGTAATATTGTGTGGGTTAGACCCCGTGTCGGTAATGTAGAGATATACAAGTGTGGGTGGAGTTATGCTGGTTGCGTGACTCATTGAGAATAGTGTGTACTTGTGCTGAGTTGCTTCAGGGCTAGTGCGTAGCCGGGAACCTCCAGTTGGCACTCAGATCGCATACTGTCCGTTGATAAGCTCTGGGGTGGTAGGGTATCCTATGTCTAAACACACCCGAGCCCATCCGCAGTACGACCCCGATAGTGTCATGGATCCACAGGCCCCTACGGCAGATACCAAACCTAAGGTTAGTGACCAGGATGCGGGGTGGATAAAGAACAGGGACGGGGCTTATGCGAAGTTGCCAAGTTGGGAACGGCGATGGGTTTAGCTGGGGGAGAGCTCGCCAAGTTTGTCACGGACTCGGTGCGTAATGAGGATGAGAAGGTTGCGAGAGAAGCAGAGTTGGAGCTCCGGATGGAGGAGAAAGTGAGGCAGAAGATGAAGGATGAAGAAGAAAAAGCTGCTAGGCAGAGGGAGTTAGAGAGGCAGAAGATGAAGGATGAAGAAGAGAAAGCTGCTAGGCAGAGGGAGTTAGAGATGAAGCAGAGGAGGATGAAGAGAGAAAAGCTGATAGGCAGAGGAAGATTGAAGAGGAGAAAGCTGATAGCAAGGGAGTTAGAGGCAGAAGATGAAGGATGAAGAAGAAAAGCTGATAGGCAGAGGAAGATTGAGAGGAGAAAGCTGATAGGCAGAGGGAGTTAGAGAGGCAGAAGATGAAGGATGAGAGGAGCTAGAATTGAAGCAGAAGAAGATCGAAGAGGAGAAAGCAGCGAGACAGATGGAACTGGAACTGCAGAGGAAGAAGATGAGGAAGAAAGGCGATAAAGAAATAGAAGCTCAAGCACGGCAAGCTGAGTTAGAGGCAAGAGAGCGAGAGCTAAACATACAGGAGAGACAGCCTCAGATGAAGCAGCGCACAGGAAACGCTTGATCGAGGTGAAAGAAACGAAGCGTGTCCATCTTGAGCCGTTAGTAGAGAACGATGACGTGGACGCTTTCCATCGCCCCAATTTGAGCGTGAGCCCAGATGTGCAAGTGGAGCGAGACCTCATGGCCCACACGTCTGATGTCTCTGCTGAGAGGAAAGGCTAAGAGAAGCAGTAGATGCGTAAAGTGTGGATGAGTTTGGGCGACTATGATCAGATAAAGAGCGCCCTGTTCAGCCACTTTAGGCTAGATGCTGAGGCCTACCGTGAAAAGTTCAGAAGCATCAAGAAGGACGCTGCTGAGACTTCGCCCAGGTGCTGGAAGGATGAAGCGGTGGTTTTCCCTCTGGTGTGCGGCAGCGGGCAAGGATGAGAGTGTGGCAGAGGATGTAAAGGATCTGCTTTCCAAGAACAGTTTTACCACTGCTGTCCCCAGAGTTCACGATTGAGGTCCGGAAGACATGCCCGAAAAATGTTGAACAAATGGCAACGGAAGCTACTGTTTTAGCAGAGGCCAAAAGATTGGGAGGAAGGCGAAGCAAGACCGAACAGTTAACCAGCTCAACCTGGGTAATAGGCGTGAAACAGTAGGGAGCCAGCCCACACAGAAATCCCAACAGAGTGATGGTGCATTGCAGCAGCCGAACAGGAGGTCAGAAGGGCCTAGAATCGACCATTATCTGTTTCAACTGCAGGAAGCCAGGCCACATCGCTAGGAAATGCCCTGAGCCCCATTCCGTTGGAGCTGTTCATTGTTTGCGACCAGCCCCAAGCTCGAGTAGTCCCGACGTTGTGTCGCCCATGCGCTGAGCAGCGGTACGACCCTGCGTGCATTGTAGAAGTTAACGGAGCTCCGGCCAATGGATTGCGAGACACTGGTGCCGGATACACCGTAGTGGCCGAGTGGTGGTACCAGCAGACCGTACACAGGAGAGACAGTTCCAGTAGTGTTGGCTGAATCCAGATGTAGGTCTGTGTTTACCTGTGGCGGAAATCGAGTTGAAGTCGCCATTCATCGCAGGGAAGTTGGAGGTTTTAGTCATGAATAGCCCTGTGCAGGAAGTCCTGATCGGGAATTTCGCAAAGAGAATAGGAGATTCCGTTGGACAACGTGTGCCTGTATACGCAGACCCGGCGTTGGTGGAGAAGTGCAGACACGCGCGCAGAGAGCCAAAAAGCAGCAGAACCATACCACTGCTCGTGGAGGAATGCATCCTGAACACCTCTACCCAGCAGTTAATTCAGATGCAGACCAGATGAAACCTGAGGAAGGCTCGGAGTGCGTGTGAATCAGGGACGCACTTCCACACCAAGTTTGGACGAGTCGAGTACGCTCGGAAATCTGGTGTACTGGTCAGACGGTTTGAGGTCCCAAGGACGTAGCGAGTCAAATCTGCGTCCCAGCTGAACTACGGGCCACGGTGATGAAGCATGCCCACGACGTACCCATGTCTGGACACTTAGGTACCACCCAACCAAGGAGCGAGTTGGTCGCCATTTTTATTGGCCAGCATGCATGCTGACATTCGTCGTACTGCCAGTCATGTGTCCAGTGTCAGCGTACTGTTAAGGGAAGAGTCTCAAGAGTTTATCTTGTAAGGAAGCCACTGATGCGCAGCCCATGCAGATGCTGAGGAATCTCTGGTTGCAACCAGAAAGGCAAGAGTTCCGTACAGCGGCAGAATACGTCGTCAACTTGAACAAGGTAGCTGAGACGTGTGAGTTGACAAAGAAGAACTTGGCAACAGCAGGTTGCAGGTACAAGCGACATTCTCATTTGAGGACGAAACCCAGGAAGGTAGCTGTGGGGTCTAGAGTATTAGTGGGAGGATCACAAGATGGGCACTGCAGCCATTCCAGTTACGGTGCAGGCAGTGTCTGGAAAGGACAATGTGGCGGCAGACTTCTTGAGTCGCTTGCCAGAGAGAGAGAGAGAGAGAGAGAGAGAGAGAGAGAGAGAGAGAGAGAGAGAAACCTGTAAAGGTCCATTTACCTGTGTCAAGAGGGGTTGACATTGTCGAAGATATGCATGTGTCAGTGTCATTGGAAGAGCATGACGTAGCAAAGTGTTGCTGGGGTGTGGTATTTGTAGCACGTGTTGCATAGTGGTCGTGCACGGTTAGAGCACCCTCATTATGAAATTTTATATGTAGAGCGTAGTGTAACTGCTGCCTGTAAGTGCCTGCGTTAAGGTCGTGTGAGCAGAATTGACCAGGTTGAATAATGTATTCAACGGTTAATGATGTATTTAAAAGTGATGTTGTTTGGAATGATGTGGGTACATCAAAAGTAACAGCAGAGCAGAGTTAGTGGGGTGGAGTTGGGTTGTTATATGTAGGGTGTGAGTAGTAGACGCCGATCGAGTGAGAAGTTTTTGTTGGTTTTAACCTGTAGTTAAAACTTAGGTAGGGGGTGTGTCACCGATCGGCAGTAATAAACCAGCCGTACATGTGTTTGGAGTAATGGTAGTTCAGAAATAGAGAGCGTGTGCGCGTGTGCATATGTGTGTATATGTGTGTGAGCGAGTGTGCTGTGTAAGATTGGGGTTTTGGTTAAGGTGGAAGGTTAGGCTAGGTAGGGTGCTGGTGAAATAAGAATACACAATATCTTGAGTTCCAGTCTTGACTTGTTGAAGGGATGGAAGCGGGAGGTGGTTTCATTCCGATTGTACCCTTTAGTTACTTGGGTTCTACACTAATCGAAGGCGGGGCAGGATATCGGCTGTGTTGTGTTGTCAAGTCTGTGAGTTGTTATGGTAAATTTCGTGCTGTGCACAGCAACAACTAGTCCGTGTCCGCGTGTCAGCTCTGCGGAGGATACGCTGCTCTGACCAATCGCTGTTTTGTGTTGTGAGTAGAGTTCGCTTAGGTCCGACCAGGTCGGAATGCGTTGGTGGTAGCTTCACTTCGGTCCCTGTGTTCGTCGGAGTGGACGCGCCTTGTAGTTGCGGCGGCAGCGCCGTTAAGTTGAGCCGAGTGACTTCGAGTCATAGTTAGTGCCAGGTCCTCGTCGGTCTGGTGTTCCCTTGGCCTGTGCCGGGTTCTGTGTCGTCTTGTTGGCAGCCACTTCAGCCAGTTGCAGAACTGGTGTGGTTGAACGTCTGTCTGTCCAGGTTTGGTGATTGTTAGTTCATGGTGGTGTCATTCGTCATGTTGTTTTGTATTATGGCGAGTTGTACTGTAGCTGTCTCATGCTGTGTTTAGTTGTATTATGTTTGTTGCGTATACTGTTGTCTGGAATGATGTCGTCTTGGTTCTGTGATTGAAACTTCTTGTCAGCCGGTTTGTGTTACCTCTTTCTGTATATTCTGTAAGTAATGTACATAGTGGTTCCTATTGTTAAGTGTTCATTATTATTGTTCCTGAGTTCGATTGTCATGTGACAGTTGGCTAGACAATGTGGGTTCGATATAATAACCGTTGATGGACGGTGATGTAGATATTGGTTGTGATTAGTTCATGTTAATTTCAGGGGGTCAGTAAGGAAGTAAACGAGGTTGCATTTTGTTGAGGATCATAGTATGAGTCAGATGCAGATGTGTCTGCGTGAATCATTAAGGGATTGTGCTCAATTTCAGTTGTGAATAGTAGTAGTTCATTGAAATTGAGTAACGATTCGGAGTTGACCTGCACAGCATTGGAATTGGTTAACTGTGCAGTGGGGCCAAGGCTAATTGGTAGTCGAATGGTTTATACTGGAGTACGGTCGTGACTATTCAATTCATATTGGTGTCTTTTCACTTTCGTTACGAGTCATGGTTCTCGACGCGGGTGTCGTGCGCGTGCAGACTGTATCTGTGACGTACGCGTTTGGTACAGGACAGTGAGTTCATATGGTTAGAAGGGTTTGGTTTTTGGTTTTGTTTTTATTTAAGTAAAAGACAGTCGACACACATGCAGGGATGTATTGTTTGTGACATAATAAGGTGGAGAAAGATAATTTAGGTTGCAGGGAGACAGTCCCATTATGAATTTTAGTAGTTGGAAAGAAGGGTAAGGTAAAGATAAGGCGGGTAGCTCAGCAGTTGATAGAAAAAAACGGAGGATGTGCAGCATGTAATATTGTATGAAGTATGGTTGTGTTGGCATAACAAGGATTAACCACTGGTTGTCTGACAAGAATGAAAAGAGAGTGGGGTGCGGATGGAAATTAGGCGACAAATCATGGGTTGATATATGATTATAATTGACAGTAGCAAAGAGGGGTAAAAAGGTGAAGGATTGTGGCTGCGAGCCGATTCTCTTGTATGAATATGCTAGAACTGATGAACCGTGATAATGATTTTGGTTCTTTGTTGTTGTTTTTTTAGATGTATATACTACTCATTACTGGTGGAAACATTTCCTTGTGAGATTGCCCAGTATCATAGTTTATTTAGTATTCCTAAGGGGGCCCATGGAGTCCGGTTGGATTGCTTAGATTGTTTTATTTCTCCGAGAATTATGTGATGAGTCATAATTCAGATGTGTGATCATAATTTTATATGTAATAAGCGTAGATTGGCTCAGAGAGAATATTGTGTTACTGTTGTATGTAAAGGTTGGCAGGGAATGGATCTGATAACCCCAAAGTAACGGTTATGGGTGGTGTATTCGAAATTCATGTGGTCACTCCTCATTCCCGAGTGGGAGGTAGGCAAGGGAGATGGAGATAAAAGTTTTACCAGGTAAGCTTATGGTGCCTTGAGACTCTGGTATGTAGCAACATTACAGTGGTGGCCTACAGTGATTGTCAGCAGTATCCTGTTTCCGTCCTGAGGCTGGGGCCAGACCACCGCAGTCTGCTGCCGCGGTGCCGGCAGGTGAGCGGCGGTGTCCTATTGTCTGCTAGCTTTCCCGGGAGAGGGAGACCATCCATGGCCATCGGCCGTCTGTGAGGCGCTATCTTTCTGCTGCCGGGTTTCTTCCGGGGTTCTCCAGCCACCTGTTGCTCTACCCTGTTCGCGTCCTGTGAGAGGCGCTGCACCAGACCTTCCCTCACCCCAGGTCCGGCGGGCCGTCAGAAGAGGAGGCGTCCTTCGGCCCCGGACTCGTCGAGAGGGCGTCCGTGTGTGTGGTGCGCTAGGTGTCGTTGCCCAGCGTGGGGGAGGAGTCAACCGTGAGGAGTCACGGCCGCCGCCGGGGCGTAGAGTCCTTCGGGGAGTTGGACTGTGGGAGGCCACGGTCAGCGCTTGAGGTGCAGAGCTTCCGGTGGAGGTGTCAGCCGAGAGGGGCCAAGTACCACGCCGAGGACTGGAGCTCTCCGGCCGGGATGGGTTGTCCCATGGTCGTAGTATAAAGGTATAGAGTTAGGCAGTAGGGTTAAGTGTGTAGTGTTGGTAGTAGAGTTAAGGGAGTTAGTTACTGCCGTCCTTTTGGGACGTAGTGGCCAGCACAGTGTAGGGTACTTGTACGATTGCCTCCCTTAGGGACGCAGTGACCAGTGCGGTAGTAGTCCCGGTCAAAAGAGAAGGGTGGGTCCTGGGAGAGGTGTGGGTGGTATAGTTTAATATTAGAGTCCCTGGGTTTGTCCCTTGTCCCTATAGTTAGCCACCACGTGTGCGGGCTATCTCTGCGTCCTTAGGTCGCAGGATATACCGCAACTGGTGCATTAATATAGATTAAGTTCTCAGGGTCGTATCAGGGTAATGTGGGTCAGTGAAGAAGTGAATACCGGTGTGTGACTGTAGATGGACGTGAGTGGTGGCGCCATGGTATGTTGTGTGTGGAAATAAAGAGATGCGTCGTGACTGTAAAGCTGTGTTAGTGTGCTGTGCTGTCTGCTCTAGTGTGTTATAGGTGTGGGTAGGGGTGGTAGGGCCGTCCGGCCTTAGCGACCGTGACAGTGAGGTAGAAAGAGATATAGAAGAAGAAAAAAATAAACTGGCTGATGCAGACGATAACAATCTAGGACTAGAAGAAAAGGCTAGAATACAGCAAAAATTACAGGAGTTAATGAACAACAAGGCAGAACTGTTAGGAGCGATTTCTATTAACAGAGGACATCTAGAATCACAAATAACCAGAATCGGAGAAGTTATAAACAAAATACTTCATGAAAACACTACGTTAGCAGAAAGAATAAGGTTCTGTTCAGAGAAGAGGGGATTACAATAGTTAGTATATTAACGGCTGTTGGGTTTGCTATCTCTACACTCGTTTATGCTTTAAACAGGTAGTGCGCCAACAGGGCCAGTAACGCCTCCAACACCTCAGCCTGGTAAAAGTTGGATTAGAAAACAATTACATCATCTAGCTAACTTATTAAAGAAGTTAGCTGCTAAAGCGCTTGATGCTCTGCCCGGCATAATAGGTAGTGTTGTTAGTTGGTTTTGTCTACTATGGGTAAGGTGGCTGGTTATATGGCCGACCAACTGTGGACGTTAGGAGTGTTAGCTGCTGGATTAATTTTTAGTGAAATAAAGTACAGCTAATCCAGTAAAAGTTAAAAATACAACAAGGGCTGTCTTTTCGCTAGTGTGGCTGTCAGTGTAAGGTAGATCAACAGGTGGCGTGCTTTCTGGGCTGCTTTCTGGCTGTGGGGCGCTTATAACTGGTGGTGGATCGCTTTCTGGTTCTTCAGGGCAAGGTACTTTCTTTAAAATGGATGGGGCGGGCCTTGTGTTTAACCATTTATTGTGCCCTAAGTCTTGGTCGTCTCCAGCTATGAGGATTTCATTGTTATAATTCTGTATCATGCCAATCTGCAGTCTAAGGTCAGAGGGTAGCATGTATAACCCATGGCCTACAACAAAGTCAACCTTTGACCTAGCATGTGCAAGAACGTCTTGATACCTTTGTATGCTAGCAGGCAAATCAACAGCAGAGTTAATAGCATCTTCTAAATTAGCTAGAAATTGTTTTCTGGCATCAAAGCCTGTAGATTGATCAACTATGCTAGACTTGGTCTGTGCTTGCGCTCCTAATACACACCAAACGTATGTCCTTATGGAGTCATTAAGTCTTGCACGCCTGGCATTGTTAAACCTTTACTTTTATCTAAGATAAATGTTGTCCAGGCATTAGGGTGTTTTTGTTCTATTGATCCCAATCTAACTTGTGCTTTTGGTGAAAAGAGTGTGGCTAGGCCAGTAGTCATAAGTATATTCTCTTTTTGCACCCCACAAATACAATGTGCCTAACCCATGATTGCGGTCTAACTTTTGTCTAAAATCAGTTGAAGGATCAATGTTAAATTCGTTGCAGATTCTTTCATATGCATTATTGTTCATTGGGCTGTTGAATGGATAAAAAGCGTTGTCGTTAGGGAGAACTACTTGTAGTTCAGTTAGTATTCGTCTGTACTGGTAATAAACATGAAAGTTATATAGTGACCTTACTAAAAGATTAGGGTGGTTTAAATGGTCTGCATATGAAACACCGCAGCCAGTAGTTGCGCAGTAAACGGCAAAATTTAACTGATTCTGGAAAAAAGCCATGGGGTGGGATGTCCATGCTGATGGTACTCTGTCACTCTTTATTGGCGGATTTAAATATCTAGTTAGCGGGTTTACAAGTCTAACTTGGAAGCCATATGATTCGTCTACTGCAATGGTTAGTAAACTGAAGTCTAAAGATTTGGGTTATAAAACGCTCCTACATTGTAAGTAACATGTTCAATATATTCAAAAGCTACCATTTTTTTAAATTAATTTTTTAAATAGTTATAAAAAAAGATGCGCATCTATATAAACCAACAAAACAAACGTGTGTTATTAACGTACCCAATTGACAATAGCGCGGTAATTATAGGGTTGCCCTTAGAGAAATTGGGTTTAAAGTTATGTGGGCTAACATATCTGAAAAGGCTCAGAATAACCGGATTAATGTTAATGGCGAACAAGGCAATCAGTAACTCATATAACAATACCTGATGGCTACTACAACTTTTGTTCTTTAAAAGAAGAACTTAGCGAATTTGGCATATTGTTAACAATTAACGAGGCAAACCTCAGAATTACTATAAATTTCCCACTAGAAGAAAGAAGAGAGTACACTTTCCCTAAAGGACTTGCTCGAATTTTAGGCTTTCACAGCAGTGACAAGATTATGATTTAGTACAAGAGAAGATGTTTATCAATTTAAAGGCAATAAACCTTCTGATTTTCTCGTGAACCCAATGTTGTATGTCCATTTACAAGAGTTAAGAATATGTGCTAATTTGTTTGCTGGCAATCCGTCAACAGTTCTAAAGGTTTTGCTACCAACTGGGGCGGGGGTTTTGCGATTATCAGTTTATATAGTTTTGATGGAGACAGCCAATTTAAAGAATTAATTTGGGATACTATAAATTCATTGGATGTAAAAATAACTAATCAAGATGGAAAGCCAGTTGTTTGTTCTGATTTATTAATAGAGCTAGAAGTAGAAGAGCATACTAGAAAAGTAGCAAGGGCTCAGTCCCACGGGCGTTAATAGAGCTTTCGTTATATTAAAAGGTTCCATTTTTAAAATAGTTTTAAAAAAGATGCACATCTATATAAACCAACAAAACAAAAGTGTGTTCTTAACGCATCCAATTAACAACAGGCGAGGTAATTATAGGATTGCTCTTAAAAAAATTGGGTTTAAAGTAAAATGGATTAACATATTTGAAAGGGCTAAGAACAACTGGGTAGATGTTAAGAATGAACAAGGCGATCTATTAAAACATTTAAAAATACCCGACGGCTACTACAACTTTTGTTCTTTAAGAGAAGTATTTAGCAGTTTTGGCATTAAGTTAACAATTAATGAGGCAAATCTTATAGTTACTATGAATTTTCCAGAAGAGGAAAGGGAGTACGTTTTTCCTAGAAGCCTTGCTCGAATTTTAGGCTTTTATGATAGTGGTGAAACATATCATATTAAAACACATATGCACTTAAAAAGCGGTCTTTATGTGTATGTAGGCAGTAGACCAGCCGATTTTCTTGTGAACCCAATGTTGTATGTCCATTTAGAGGAGTTTAAAAACAGACCGCAATTTATTTATGGGACAGCCCTCTACAGTTCTACGAGTACTGCCAGCAATTAAGGCAGGGTTTTGCGATTATCAGTCATATAGGTTTGGAGAGACAGTTATTTTAAAGAATTAATGAGCATAGATATATATTCATTAAATATAAAAATAACTAATCAAAACGGAAATCCAGTTGTTTGTTCTGATTTATTAATGGTATTAGAAGTAGAAGAACGTACTGTAAATCATTAGGGTTTTATATATGTGTGCGTGCGTGGGCAGGGGGTGGGGCGTGTGTGGTTTAATTAACTATGTTAATCAATAGCAGGTCTTTTTAACCTGGATTACTGCATTGCTTTGTATGGCAAAACGTGGGTGGGTGTGCGTGCGTGGGGTGGGGGTGGGGGTGGGGGTGGGGGTGGGGTGGGGGGTAGGGACGTGCGTGTGTGGGGTGGGGGTGTGCATGAGTGGGATGGGGGTGGGGTAGGGGTGGGGTGGGGGTGGGGGTGTGCGTGCGTGGGGTGGGGGTGTGCAGAAGTTACCTCCCTTTGTATCCGCACATAGCAAGTACAAGCAAGCTCCAGCAATCCCAGTAAGCGACGGATAGCAACGCCAAAGCACAGCCTAAAAATAGAACCGTTCACGCGCGTGAACGGTGGCCTACTTTCTTCACCGTTTCAATTCACCTGCTAAAAGACTGTCTCAGACGGCCTGGGTTCCATCAGAATTTCAGTTTTCAAATAAATCTCCCAGGACGCTTTTGGATTAGATTTTTTTAAAAGAGTTTTTGTTCTTTCAAGCCAATGGCCAAAAAGCAAAGATTGCCGAAGAGTTTTACAATTTTCAGCTTTGATTATAAAACCAACCTTCAGCAAAACAGGCGTAATTTTAGCCATGTTTTTCAATTTCATAAAAGAACCTTCGTCAATCGGCTCATTATCAAGTTTCTCTACAAAACAATTACGTAAAAAAGCATCCAGTTCACTTACTGTCATTTCACGTTTTCCTTTCTCCGTTTACAAAAGATTTAAACTCTCTCTTTGACCGGGTTGG
>CM031601.1:58239188-58246636 GCA_018398815.1 Conus ventricosus
CTCCCTGTGGTCCTATAACAACACTGTGGTGGGGTCCTTCAGTCCTCCCTGTGGTCCATATCAACACTGTGGTGGGGTCCTTCAATCCTCTCTGTGGTCTATAACAACACTGTGGTGGGGTCCTTCAGTCCTCCCAGAGAATGTATATATGCGGGTTCAAGACCACCCATGTTATTCTGCACGAAAAACCCCTTTTTCACATACAAATCACGTCCATCACATATCAGTTTTGGCTAAAATCAACACCTTTTTACAAACAAAATTAACACCCCAAAACCTCTAAAATCGACGTAATTAGTACTTTAAAATGGGGGTTTCCGTGCAGAATAGGATTTGGTGATCGTGAACCCGCATATTTACATTCTCTCCAGGAACATAAAAAATAACATTTATATGGTTTGACAGTCCCACACTCCCAGACTGGTTCTAATCAATATTAGGCCTAGCCGACACAGCTGCAGCGAAAGCCGTGTGCAACGGGCCGTGCAAATCACGTGACAGCTTGCCCATCACACGTGCACGTTCACCCAATCGACAGGGAGTATGACGTCATTTTTGGCCGGGGAAGGTCAGATCTCATTATCCCAAAACAGTTCTAGACATGTCTACCGCGTGTAAGCCTCTTATCAAATCAAGTGCTGAGCTTAAATCACGTGACATTTTGTTGTTAGCAACCTGTCACCAGCGCTCTTTCTATCTTCTCATTCTGCATTTGGGAGGCGTGCTGTGCAGACGTGTGTTTTCTGTGAGAGAGAAGTGTTTGCCTGTAAAGATTTTGTTTAAACGAAATATTATCTATGTCGCAAGATAGTATTTCTTCAGAATTAGAGAGAGAACTTTTAGAAAATCAAATTGCGCATCAAGAACTTTTAAATTATTCACAACAGCCAACAACTTTAATTCTACCTTCTCCGACTATGGAAGGTCAGATGTCTGTGTGGAACGATGAACAATCTTTAACTATTAAAGAGAATCTCAGCTACCACAACGATTTTGTTCAAGTGTTAACTCAAATGAAAGCTGAAGGACCGTCTCAGAACGGAAAACTACCTAAATTTCCCACTCTTCCAAAAAGAAAACTGACATCGTTGTATGGGGAGCCTGAAGCGAAGAAACGAAAGACGAGGTCATCAGAAGAACTTCACCGGTACTTACAATCAAAAGAGGTTGATGTGAGTAAGAAAGTGAGAAAAGAAGTCTTTGTTTTTGCTCCAGAAGAAATAGTGACTTCAGACATTGCTATTAGAAAGCTGAAGGAAGGATATAGGCAAATTCAAAGGCAGGAGGCGACTAGCATGTGTTTTAATCTACAATATGGCAGTCTTTTACATGTCACTTTTGACATCTTTGAAGAAGAGAAGAAAAGTGGAAAGCACAAGGAAAAATGGGATGAGTGGCTGAGAGAACATATTGGAATCTCTCCTTCATACTCTCGCAAACTGAGGGAGATAGCCTCTTTGTTGAAACCCTATTTTCAAAGGTTTTCTACCGTTGGACTATCTTTCTTTGAAATCTACTCAATGAGAAAAGAATTAAAGGCAATGTTTTTGAGTAGTGAGGAGATAAGAAACTATTGGGCTGCCCCCAAACAACAACCAATGTGTCTTGATCCACAATCCCCCAAGCCCAACCAAGCGTGTCTACAAGCTAAAGAGACGCCAGCGCTCCAACCATGGTCGGTCAAAGGTCATGATAGCAATCCTCACAAGACCAACCAAGCGTGTCTACCAGCGCTCCAGCCATGGTCGGTCAAAGGTCATGAGAGGGAGGGAAAAAACCCTTGTCAGTGCTCCAGCCATGGTCGGTCAAAGGTTACCTGCTGACACTTCGATTCCATGACTTTGTATATAATGAAAATTACATTTTTTTTGCTGTTGCGGCTTCGCTGTTTTGCTGCTGTGGTTACCTGCTTCATCTTCATCCGCTTCCGAAGTTTTGCTGCTTAAAGGCTGGTCTCAGGACGGCCGCTGTGTCGTGATATTTGAAGAGATATTGTGATTATTGATTCAGGATATTATTAAGAGCTTTTAGTGGCAGTCTGAATTTTCGTTCGCTCTCAAGTGTGAACAACATAAAGCCCCTTTCACATTCCTGCAAGCATCCCTACTCTTTTGTGTGTGGTTTGTTTGTTTGTTGTTTGTTTGTGGTGTGGCCGGAGCGTTTTGTTCTACAAAGATGTGCAGAGTAATCAGGTCAATTACGTCTGGGGCTGATTGACCTAGTTAATTAACCACCATGCCCACGCACGCACGACCACATACAACTTCTTATGATTCTTCACTAAAAATAAGTAGAAATAAGATGGCGTGTGACTGAAATACATATTTACATTCTTCCCTATAATTGTAATATACTAATGATTTACAGCACAGTCTCTCTTATAATTCAACACACCATTATTAATCAGAACAAACATCCTGCTTTTCCATATTGATTGTTATTTTTTTATCTAATGATATTATAGGCACATTAATTAATTCTTTAAATTCACTGTTTTTTCCAACTGAGATTAATAGATAACTCGAAAAAAAAAATCCCGCCCCTAGTTGATGGTAAAAACACGCTAGAACTGTCGTCGGATAGAATATAAACAAATTAGTTATGTTTTTAAAATGTTGTAATTGCACATAACCAACATGGGTTAACGAGAATATCAGAGGTTTATACCTTCAAATTGATAAACTCTTTCTCTTGTACTTAAATCTATAAGCTCTATCGCTACAGTGGAGGCCTTAAGGATTTGAGCAAGGCCTTTAGGAAAAGTGTACTCTCTTATTTCTTCTAGTGGGATATTTACAGTAAATTCTGAGGTTTGACTCAGGTAATTGTTAATATTATGCCAAATTTGCTTAAGTATTCTTTTAAAGAACAAGTTGTAATAACCATCAGGTATTTGCCATGAGTTATTTGATTGCCGCCTTGTTATAATTTAATCCAGTTATATTTGTAGAAACTTACAGAATATGTTAAACCAACTTAAACTTTAAAGCCAATTTCTTTTTAAGGGCTTTTTCTTCTAATACGGCCCATGACAAATGGTCGTTATCGATACGCGCTCGTTTGCTTGGTAATATAGATGTGCATCTTTTGTACAAACTATTTAAAAAAATTAATGTAAAAAATGGAACCTTTTATAATATAACGAAAAGTTCCCACTTACGATGTTGGGGCGTTTTATACATCCCAAAGCTTAGACTTCAGCAATCTAACCCTTTCTGCAGAGGGTTTTATACGGCTTCCAAGTCAGTCTTGTAAACCCCCTAACTATATATTTAAATCCGCCATAATTATGATAGAGTGCCTCAGCAGGGTCATCTGACATATGGCGTTTTACAGAGCAGTTAAATTTTGCCATTTTACTTGCGCTATACTGGCTGCCGGTAGTGTTATATGCAACCAGTTAAACCAATCTAATCTTTTTGTATAGGGCGTTAATATATATCTTTCATGTTGTATACAAGTTCAGACGAATATGAATGTAAATGCAAAGTGACCCATCCCTAGTGACTAAGCGTTTTAATCCATTTAATAGCCCAATGGACAATAGGCTTATGAATGATTTTGCAATGAATTTATCATTAATCCTTCAACGACTTTAGACTAATTGTTAGACGCAATCATGGGTTAGGCACATTTTATTTGTGGGGTGCAAAATAAGAGAATTTACTTATGACTATGGCCCGGGGGTCACACCTCTTTCAACCAAACAAACACGTTCGGATTGGGATTCCAGAGAAAAAAACACTAATTGCTTGGGAAAATTTATCGTGGGGGGGAAAATGAAAGTTATGGAATACTAATTGGACAGGAGTGCAAAGACTTAATGGCTCAAATTAGGACATATCGTTTGGTGTTTTTGGAGGCGAATGCACAGACAAGAATAGCAAGTGCGCATCAGTCTTATGGCTTTGATGCCAGTAACATTTTCTAGCCAATTAGAGAGCTATTTTATCTGCTTGTTTGATTTGCCTGCCAGCATTCTAAGATTATCAAGACATTCTTGAATAACGCTTGGTAATGGTTGACTTTGTTGTAGTCAATGGATTATACATGCTACCCTCTGACCTTAGAAAAAAGATGGAATGATACAGAATTTAAACAATGTTTTACATTAATAAAAGTGGTGGAAGGACAAAACTTAGGGCACTTCAAGGATTAAACACAAGGCATGCGCTTCAATTTATAAAAAAAGTTTCTAGGACCTGAAGTAAGAGATCCTGTTATAAGCGAACACAGCCAGAAAGCAGCCCAGAAAGAACTCCACTGTTGATCTGCCTTTACACTGACAGTAACAATAGCGAAAAGACAGCCCTCGTATTTTTAACTTTTTCTCGGATTTGATTATCTTTATTTCACTATATAATTTATCCAGCTGCTAGCACTTCCGTAACACCACAGATGTCGGCATATATACAACAATACTGTGCCTATAGTAGACACAAACCCAACTATACACTTACCATTATGCCTGGAGAGAAATCTTGTGCTTTGGTGTAACTTCTTTTATAAGTTTGATGATGGTGTAATTGTTTTCTAATACAACTTTTACCAGGCTCTGTGGTGTTGGAGGAGATAATGGCCCTGTTGGCGCACCTGAGTTTAAAGAATAAAGAGTGTAGAGATCGCAAACAACAGTGTTAATCTCTTACTATTGTAATCCCCTAGTGTACTAACAACAGAGTCCTCTATTCTTTCAGTAGTGTAGTGTTTTCATAAAGTATGTCTGTTTATTGTTTTCTTTATTCTGCTTGTTTGTGTTGCTTGCTGCACTCTGTTAGTAGAAGCTCATTCTAACCTAGCCGCCCATTTGTGCATTAAATCTTGTATTTTTGGCTTGTTTTCTAGCCTTTATATTCTCGCCTCAAATTGTTATCATCTGGCATCAGACGTGTTTTGATTTTTTATTCTTCTATTCTCTCTATTTGCTTCAACAAGTTTTGCCAAATTGTTTGTTAGTTCACTCTTATTGTCCGTTTGAGCATCATTAAGCCAGGGTTTTCACGAATAGGCCAATGGAGAATTTCAATTGTGTTTAAATGCGTCTCCTCATTTAATTCGTCGCAATTTCTGCTATTAGTTTTCTTGCTATTCTAATTGATTCATCTGTTTTGTTATCGCCGGCACGCCGCCGCCCCACTTCTGCTTGTTGACTTAAATTTGAAAGAGGTTTTTTTTGTATTTCAGATTGTAGTTGGCAACCTCTTGCCCATGTTCTGTAAAAGACTACAGCCTAAGGCACTTAATTCGTCAATAAGTTTAAGTGCCTTGGTAAACCAAAAGGTGAGGGGAGGGGAGATCTCTAGAATTGTGGCCCGCATTATCAAAAAGGGGTTGGGTCTGGTTTTGACAGTCAAGCAGCACACACTCTTTCTTACTGGTTCTTACTACAATGATTATTTTTATCTGTTGAAAAATCAGAAACCTAATATGATTGGCTGCTCTGTCCATATGGCTATATATTGATTCAATTCTATCTAGCAATCGTATTAGGCATTAACCCTATCCATGGCCTGTGCTGCTACTTCAAGTGTCTTCGCGCAATGAAAGGACCTAATTATGTTTCATCTTCTTCTATGAAGGGCCTCGCAGTATCTTCTTTCTTCTTCAGAAGGATAGGAGCGTCAAATTCTTCATCCATATTATTTATTTATATTCTTTTTTGTTTTTTAAAAAAATGCACTCTTCGGTTGTGTCTCGATCATACAGAAAAGAGAAGGAACATGGCGTAAAAGGTATAAGGCAGACTGTAATTAGTGTAAATATCCATCAACAGTTACGAACCGGTCTAACTTTAACACACGTATATGATTCACCGTTCTTGGAGCTGATGGATGTTTTTGATTGCAAGGAAATGCTAAACTATCTTCAAAATAGAATGAAATCGGCAGATCCTAATGCTATGTTGTTGCTAATTGAGGCAGGGGCATGTTTCTTTTATAGTAATCAAACTGGTGGGATTAAAAATGTCTTTGAACTAAGCGAGGAAGACATTTTTTCCCTCTTTTGATTATGGTACCTAAAAAAGAAAGGAAAGAGAAAGTTTTTCAGGGATACAAAGACCAAACGGGTCTCAGCACAGGATTTTCTTAAAGCGGAGATGCAATGAATGATGTTAATGATGAGGCAGTTGCGAAGCATTTTGGCAACAGATCTGCATCATCAAGATTTGAGCTGTTTAAAGGACGAGCTCGCCGCAACTCTATTACAAGGCGCACTAAAAGAAAAACTCACTTTTGGGACTGGACAGTTAATATAGCGGTTTGTCGTTCTGTCTGAAGACCTTTAGCTATATACGCAGTCAGCGTCATTTCTTTGGGTTTGATGTTGTTACTAACCCTGTGGAATAGCCCGAACAATCTTAACCCGTTTAAAAGTTATCGGTTTTTATTATGAAAAACGTTATACACTCCATTACAGAAAATAGAAACAAGCGAGGACACTCTTGGAACATACATCTAAATCGTCTCTGTATGTCTGTTAAAAGGAATTTTGTTCTGGTTTACTGAAGGAAACACTTCATTTTCAGTGTGAATCAGAGCGTGTTTTATCACAAAAAATTGAGAAGGTAGACTGTGCCAATAATGGAAAGTCTGTTCAGTTGTAATGGGTCGCGGACTTTTAACCTCACAAAACACTTAGTATGCAATAAGAAAGTTATTCGATGGAGGTACGGCAAAAGGGATCCTTCAGTTGATCGTTATGTAAAAAAACTTCGCATTTTATTGATTTAAGGACTCGAAGCGTCTACTTAATACCTAAATTTGGGGCTGTGGTGGATCTTAGATCCCAAATTTGTAAACAAGATTGTTTTGGATGTGGTGATAGGATAGGGCAAGATGGTATAAATTGAATTATTCACATCGAAAGCTGACGGAAACGCCCACCACACCAAAAATAGTAAATACATGTTTTACGGTTGTGATGACTCAGTTAAAACATTGAGAAAAAAGGCTCTCAAAAAAGAGTGGTTATTAAAATGCATGAAGAAATATTCTAATAAAAAACCGATGGTTAGCTTGAAGTTTCTTCCATTAAAGACTCCGCACTGTTATTTTTCTGAGTGGATTATGGGGTGTGGAGGGAAAACTGTCTTTGTACTTGATTTGTTACAAAACAATTTACAGGTTTCTTTTAGGCACATTGATATATTCTGCACACCATTAAGCACTAACTAGTCATACAAAAATAGATAAGTTTATTTGGACAGTCGGAATATGTTTTTAGTCGATCTAGCAACAAGATTAAGCGATTTTAGACATTACTATAGAGATTTGGGAACTGAAACAATGTTTATTTTTGATGACTGTTCTGCTGAACGTGACATTGTTTAAAAAAGAAAAGCTTTGTCAAAAAGCTAGCCTTTAGCCTGGCCGCCATGCCCTAGTTTCTGTTGTGGCATTTATAAACTCATAAAATACAATGCTGTCTTAAAAGACTTTAGATCGCAG
>CM031601.1:58247636-58262471 GCA_018398815.1 Conus ventricosus
CGCGTATGGGAAAAAACATTACATCCTCCACAGAAAAAGAAACAGTTGAAAAAAAGCTTCTACAAAATTACAGTTCTTTCCAAGCAGAAAAATTAGGAACACGTTCGACCATAATATTTGAAATTTCTGTCTTTAAAGATGTGGAGAGGGGCGGGTTGTGGGCCGTTAGTGAAGACCTGTTAGTAAAAGGAAATAATATTCGCTGGCAAAACTTAACGTTAAACGACATAACGTTACCTCGTACGGTATCTGTTGTATCTACATGGCTATAGCTACAATAAGATCATAACAACCAATCCACAAAATCAATGTGACTTAAATAGAAACCACTTACCGAACAAAATAGGATTAATCTATACACATTAGGCCTCATCTTGGTTAATAAATATACTGAACAAGATAAAGGACGGCGGCGAAAGATAAAAAATAATCACTGATTTAGATTAAAATTCTGTAATAAAACTATTGAGCAGTTAAAACTTAAAGACAAACAACCCCTCATTGTACATTAATTTGATAGGACAAACAGGTGTGGAAAAACAATATATGATCCTCAACCTGTTTACAAAAACAAGATTAATCGATATCATTTAAACATATTTGATTGGGGGGTGGATTTCTGTCCCAACCGTTAAATGGAACAAAGCATATACCTGAATAGAAGGATTATAAGGACAGATTGATGGAAATATCATTAGTAGTAACCTAGCAATAAACTAAGTGAGTGATTTATAACAGTTTTTATAGATTGATTGAAGGAAACGCAGACACTAATTTATAAAAGATGACTGTTTCGGCAGAAAGAAGACATAGTTAAAAAGAGAAACACACTTTAGTCAAAACGAATCTTCTTCAGTGGAAAGACAATCCGGATAAGAGTTTGATTTTATGTCAAAAATATAACACGGTTTTAAAAGCACTTAGAGAGCATTTAAAGACGTAGTTAAAAATATCCCATGAAAGACAGAGATGCATTTGAATGAATGTATTTGCGTGGAAAATGAGTTATTGAAAACTATCAGGAAAAACATAGAATACGCAAAAACTGAAATCTGAAAAGTTTAGTAAATTAGTATTGAAAACGGATAACCCACCACAGTAATGTCTGGTTTTGTAGGGGTGAGGTCGTTATTTTATAGTTATTGAAGTCTTACTTGTCAAGAACAGGGAAAAAGGGCATTCAGGAGTCGCTCAGGTCGAATCTGGATCAGACCGGGTGAGCCAGAATTCCCCTTTTCCTGTTCTCTGCGTTTTATCCTTCCAAAAAAAGAAAGTCGACTGTGCAATAAATGGAAAGTCTGATTCATTGTATTCCCGGTCGCGACTTTTTACCTCACCAACACTTTCGATAAATAAGAAAGTTATTCGCTGGAGGTAGGCAAAGGGATCCTGCAGTTGATCGTGTATGTAAAAAACTTTCCGTCCTTTAAATGTAAGACTCGAAGACTAAAACTTAATAACTAAATATGGGCTGTGCTGGATTTAGATCCACATTTGACAACAATTGTTTGGAAGTGAGAAAGGAAAGGCAAGATGTAATAAAAAATAAATATACACAAGAAATCAGACGTGAAACCCCCAATACAAATACATGTTTTTCGGTTATGTGATGCACAGTCAGTTAAACATTGAAGAAAAACAGGCTAAAAGACGGTGGCTTATAAAAATCAGAAGAATAATCTATAATAAAAAACAGATGGAAATAGCTTTGAAGATTTCTTCGCTAAAGATCCGCACAGTTCTCTTATTCTGGGGATTACTTGGGTTGGGAAAACTGTCTTCATCAGTACATGAATGTTACAAACAAAATACAAGTTTCATTACGATCACATTGCTATATTCTGCACAACCATTAAGCACAACAAGTCTTAACAAAGTAATTGTTATTTAGGACAGACGAGAATATGTTTTTAGTCGATCCTAGCACAAGCTAGCGACTGTTATAACAATACCATAGACTATTAGAGGGACCTGAAACACGTTTATTATTGAAGACTGTTCAGCTGAACGAGACAAATGTTCAAAAAAGAAAAGCAATGTCAAAGCTAGCCTTAGCGGCTGCCATGCCTTATATTTTCTGTGTGCTTAATTTTAACTTCAAAAATACAATGCTGTCTTAAAGACTTTAGATCCAGTTAAAAACGGTCGTAATATTTTACACTAAGGGAACAAAGAAAGATTTTGAGAAGAAATTTTTAAGTGAAATATATAATAAGGGACAAAGAAGACTAAAAAAAATAAAAAGAGAAAAGGGAACAGTTAGAAAAATCTAAGCACGCTAAGCAAATTTTACGGAACGCGACCCCCCAGTTCAATAACGCTTGTTTATATAAATTTAATTATAATTATAAAACGAAATGTCCACGTGGGCCTAAACCAAAGCGGAGCTAGCTCCTAACTGCGTTGCAGTAGAGCTAAAAGACTAGCAGACACAACTGAGTTTCATGCTAATAGGAGAGCCAGTAGATGGTTATATGGATTTTGAGTACAACGGATGATGGGGCATACAACCGAAACAGAAAATGAAGACCACAAAAAACGCCAGCAATATCCTAAACTAAAGAGATAAGAAATTTAAGGAAACGATTTTGGCAAACACGAATACAAACTTCATATAAGAAGAATGCTTGGCGTTTGCTTCCCTGAAATTGCTTGAAATTTAAAAGTTTGAACTACGAAATCCCTAATGTTATTCTTTGATGAAGAACAACAATTTTAGTAACAGCCTTAAATGAAGGACCCGTTTCTTTAGTCTGTTTCCAGAACACAACGATAAAAACACCAGATTGAAATAACTACATGCAGGGTTCTGAATATATGCTACAGAGAAAGAAGTCCTTACTGAAGTGGGGGGCGACACCCTCTGCTTACAATTTAACCACCCCAACTCTACAGGCGCTGACATAGCAAATGACGATATTTCGCATATTTATTACTCCGAGGGAGGGCGATACTAGTTTGTGCCAAACATTACCTAATCAGAGGTATACAAATAAGGCTGAAAAATTGGAAGCCCCTCTTAACTCAGTATTGCAATTACAAAAACGGAGATGAAATAAAACACCTTTGTTATCATCTGACAAGGAAACAATAATGGTTGACAAAGACAAACTAACAGTACTCGACTTTATTTTTCATTAAGAATGTTCAATTTATTGCTTTACTCTGTTAATGAAGTGCTGCCAGAAGAATTAATAAAAGATATGTATAAGATTAATTTAAAAAAAATAATCTTATTTAAAAAAGGAGGTTCATCAGTTTGGTTAAAGCAAAATAACTGAACTTCAGAAAGGAAATAGAAAGCGACTTAAGATAAGAATAGGGTTACTAAAAGAAATATCTAAAGCTTTAAATACTCTTTCTTATGTAATTACTGGCTCAACGTCCTGTAGCTAGCGTAATGCTGGGTCAAGTGTTGCTGTTTTAGCTACTTGGGATGGAGCGCCAGCCTCTTTAGCATTAGGGGGGCTTGGTTTAGGTTTAGCGCCCTGTCCTATGATGTACGAGCTGTTTTAAAAAATTAACTCCTAAATTACAAAAGCACACTGTCATTTGTAGCCCTAGCATCAGCAAAACTTTGTTCACTAAAGATTAATAAGTTAATCAAATCATTACAGGATGAAAAACCATTACGGACGAATAATTTCAGAAGTTATGGCTGACGGTGAGGATTACAGACGACAAAAAATTGAACTTCATAAGGAGTGGAGAAAGACTTTTTACTTCATTCACGACAGTAGATCACAGATGCAATTAAACAGAACATTGAAAAACAAACACACATGATCGGTTAAACCCAAAATAGTCAAAAAAAATAAGTAAAAAAAACATAAGTTTGGCAAAATACTATTTTTTTTTGTTAACTCACTGTTTTTGGCGGTGACAACTTGCAGCTCTTCCACATCAAAGGATCTTTAGGGCAGCTTATTAGACTTAGTAGCACCGCAGAAGAATAGGGTCTCCTCTTAAAAAAAATATGGGAGGATTTTTCATAATTCCTATTCAACTTCAATATACAACAACGCTCATATAGGATCTGTAGCTCAATTCCCTAACATCACCTTCTGCTCTCCAGGAGCATACAAGTATCTTACATTTATTAGTCCCAACGGCAAGCGTTTTTGAGTTCCCCTCACATCTTCAGTAATGCTACATTATTTATAAATTGATCGCGTTTACTGGATTAAGGCCTTTTCTTTTAAATTCCTTCATTGTTCATGCGCATAAAGACTTGCTGGCAATCTCCTCACCCATTCTGTGTTTACGCGTTCTGTCCATAATTTCTCTTTGATAATGATAGGTAAACATCAGGGAGTTCAGCTAGATTCTTATAAAAGTATATCTTACTAGGGCTTTGTGATCGATGTTGCCTGGGATCCCTCTCCATAACTGTAACATGAATGTTTTAAAAACAGCTGGTTTACAGAAACCTTAAACCTTTTTCCATCATCAACTTTGAATCATTCTAGGAATACTTTAATGGACCTCGCATGTATATTTGTTGTAAAGCCACAGCCAACAGTTGAGCTTTATCCTGTTAAAGGTCAGCGTCTTTGTATCTTGAAGCCTGTCAACAACTGTTAGAGCATACATAAAACATTTTTTCTAACTTTATCATGTAGGAAGATACAACAAATCCATCTGGTGGGGTGTCATTTTGAACTGAAATAACAAATCTGAGGCCTTATTAATCTCTTTTTGGGGCGGGGCAGATATATTTGCCAAATTGCCTGTTTTGAAAGCCAGTCTTTCGCATCTGATAACAGACACTCCTAGCAGCTTTAACTCAGTTTTTCATAGCATCCTTACCTTCCAATAACCTTTAGTGAATAATATATTTGTGCTTCGTATTGTCCATAAGAATGACTGTAATAATATTGTATTATGTTTTTTTTTAGATGTTTGTGCAAGAATATAGAATGGCTTCCCATAAGCACCCGACAATAAAACCAATATCTGCTATTTTCTGTCTCTGAGGTTCATAAAAGATCAGACAGTTCTGGAGGCAGTGTTGTTAGAACTCTTTCCTGTCACTAAGAAATACTCATTCATATATGCCTCAACAACGTCTGTAAATGAGTGCTCTGAATACCGTTTCTCAATACTTTTTATTATAAAGTCTAAGTGAGCAATTCGTCTTTTCTCATAAGCATCTCTTGCCTTTAGCTAAATCTCTTCCAATGCCTTGGTTTATGTCGTTCTCTCTCTTCAAACGGACCACAATTTTACTAAACATATAATTGCTTCCAAGAAGGCAAGCATTAACAATAGCTCCTCCCTACCATCATAACTACTCCCGCCATCTTTTATAAATCAATCTTTTCATATGAAAATACTCTTTCTATGAATTAATATTTTCTGGAATAATTCCCTGCGTAATAAGATAAGTCATTTGATGCAATCCTGCAGAAATTACAACTATAACATTAACAACGTCCTCAGATTCTAACCTTCCTAGGTCAGAGCCTGCATTCAATTTTAAACATGTTTTTTTGCTAACACACTATAGCCTATACTAAGACCGCTAATCACAGCAGAGTGATAAATCGTATTGATAAACTTTATTTCACTTCATCATTTTATTAACGTAAAAGATAATAAAAATAATCATAAAAACGAAAGGGCTGTCTTTGTTCTATTTAATAAAATAATCTTTTGTTGTAAAAGCTAAAATAAGCTGCAACTAGTTTTGCGAATCTTCTATCATTCCCATGATGGGCGGTTTAATTCCAAACAAACATTTTGCAATGTTTGGAAAAGACTATAACGCCAAAACGATAGTCACAGCAAATTGAACCACGTTAAACTCATGGTTTTAAAAATAATTAAGATTATTTTGTTATATTGTTTTTAAAAATGGATTGTAACGAACTATAAAGTGTGAGGAGCAAGCAGACTACTACCGTAGGCTACACAGCAGACAACTGCCATAAAGAAAGATTATAAATACTCTCTGTCTGCCTTTGGAAAACCTAGACACAGTATTTAGGCGTTGAAACTGAGTATATGAACAGTTTTCCAACATCCTGTCCTACTTCAGACGTTTGAGAAGAACTACCTAGGTCATTGAACACAAGCAAGGGACACAAAAGGTTAGATTCAGTGGGACAGACAATGATTTAGTTATAATGCTAAGTTATGTAAGTAAGAAGGCGCCGGGAATGATTTCCGAAAGAATTAAAAATTACTACTTATCAAAAGATCCGCTTTATAAAACAAACCCTAGAAACGCTTGCTTCGATAGTATTACAGATTGGGACAAGTTGGGTCCATTCCTCATGGGATTAATTACGTTTTAATCATTTAATTTTGATCAAATTAAATTTAATAAATCCGCATAAAAAAAAATGAGCGAACAGAGAAAAGACGTTCACAGACAATCTGCAGGACAGACCGCAGGAGAATAATTTACCACCAGGTGAATGTACCGCCAGTGAGTACTGTTACTATAGCCTAAAAATCCGGGCGTGTTGAGCCGGGCGTAAACTAGCTGAATGGAACAGACTTGCACAAAGCAAAACCAATCAACAAAACAAAAATTGTTAGAAGTAATACAACATCGCCGTCAGCACCAACATCCCAATTAACAACAACAACACAATCACAAACAAACGATACGATGTATTATTAAGTAATTTGCTGTCTGCTGTTGTTGGCGGGGAGTTATCCAACACATGTCTAACTCCATAACTTAGAAGCAAAGTCACAAACCCCACAAAGCCCATAAAAGAAGAAGAAACCAACCATTCTGCAAAAAAAGCGCAACCTCCTGTTGTGAGACCCATTTTCTATGGAAATAGTTTTTACAAGAACAGAGTAAAGTAAAGTTAAGAACTAGATAAGGTACAAGTTAAGGTTAGTTATAGAAAGTACTTTTTAAGTTAAGTGCAAGTAAATTACAAGTAAAGTACAAAACAATTAAGCTCTAGTTATAAGTTCTTGTTAGTTCTTTAAATAAGTACAAGTTAGGTTCTTGTTAGGTCTTAAGTTAAGTACTAGTTAAGTCAGTCAAGTTAATCATTTAAAGTTCTCCAATGTCCTACACATATGAAAACTCGGGACTGACGTAAGTTCTCTTGTTAATGTAAGAGACAAGTGATTTTCTTGTAACAGCAGTTGTGTTTTACTTGATTAAGTAGAGCGCGAGATCAACATATGTGTGATAAAATACATTTGTTTTCACAGAGATCTAGCTTGTAGTTGTGAGGAAGATATATTTTTTTTGACAACTTCATTCAATACTTAGCTATTTTTTCATTAACAGAAGTCTGGCTGGCAAACCTATAAATACATCTTCGAACCGCAACCCAACATATTCTTTGATAACATCCATTAAGTTCATCCTTCATCTTCCCAATCACTCTTCTTGTACCAGTTGATGTAAAGTACTGTCCTTTTTTGGATAGTCGGATGTGTCGTACAATCCATCAACACCTTAGCTACTTCCTGTTTCTAAAATCCTAATAGAAGTCTTCTGGGGACGTCTAGAATAAAAGAGTCAGTGTCTTGTAAAGGACTCTTGCTTCTGGTAACTGCGTAAAGTAATCGTAACAGAAATCTTAACATTAATAACTTTGACAACTCTAATACAATAAAGCCGATAAAAAAACCGGCTTGACCAACATAACAACCTTTTTCCTTCATCATAATGCCAACCAAGCTGTCGATAAATCTCAAAAGTCTTGATATTTAGGTTAGAGCAAACTTAATTGCATTGGTTTTCTTTGTAACTAATTTCACATCTTTTACGTTTGTGTGATTTTCCATAGTTTTTGCCAAAACATCTATGTACATCAGATTAAAAAGAAGTCTTTTCTGAAGCGTCAGTGGCGTTGTTTCTAAAACATATTCTTCTTCTTGATGTAAGGTCTCAAAAAGGGCTCTTGAAATCAAAAGCAATGTTTCTGTGAACAACTCTTAGTTTTAGGGCCCGTGTCTTAAGTAAAACTGTAGGAGTCTGTAAATGAGACACACACATACTTAGTTTTGTTGCGAAGATTGGAACAATTTTAGGAGTTCTGCGGGGGTCATCTTTAATCTATTCTGCGGCTAGGGGGTAAACGTTGTGGATGATCGTGAACTCTTTGGATAATCCATAAGTCTACTTCAAGATTAGTCCTGCTGGATATCCAGGCGTAAGCTGTGACAACATGGCCTTAACACAGTAATGACATCACGAAGGTCCTTTTATCATTTTAAAAGTTACGTAAGGAAGCGTTGACTCATGGCCCATCCATACAGATTGTTAGCATCTAAAGTACATAATATAGTTTGACGGTTTAGTTGGATCATAAATCATCTAAATATTTTGTGTTAGCTTTGGCAGTAAGGATGCGAGGCATCTAATACCTCCCCCTAAGCCAGACATCAATCCATCTTAAGTGTGGTAAATCAATTAATAAGTCAACAGGATGTTTTGTAGACATTAAGAAAAGCATCCAAGAAAGTCCTGGGCAGAGAATGGTAATGCGATGAGTCTAAGCTGTAATGTTTCATGCATGTAGTTTCTGTAATTCTGAAAGACTCTGCCAATATACACACGTCGCCAATAAATATTGATCATGATAATCGCCCATTGTTTCACAGTGTAATCTTTCCAGGCTTTCAGTGCGTATTCATATTCAAGTCAGTTTGATCGATTACCTCTAAGACTAGAAAAGAAAGCCCTTTAGGGGGAAGCGAGTCTTCCATCAACCTATCCCACGAGTTCAGTATACATAGGGGTAAACACCTTACGCACTAAAGATGATCAAATAATGTTTAGGTTGATTGGAAAGTCCTTGTAACGATCCAGCTAATTTATCAAAACTAGGGCCATCAGATTTTTGGGCTATCCTAAAAGGAAAAAGAGTCAAGAGTAAGAAAGTCATGTACTTTACTGAAGATTGTGGCAATGCAGAACCCCTTATATTCAAAGTCCACTGTCTTGCATGATAAAATAGAAATTGTAGCCTCGTATTTATTAAGAAGATAGGCAGCTTCCATTTTTTGGGATCAGCCATAAGCTGAAGATTACAACAATTGGTGTTGCAGACCCCTCTGAACTTTCCAGTAATGTGAATCGAGGTCTCTTACTGTTGTCACCTAATAATTCTCTTTACATAACCAACATGTGTGGATGAGTCTAACGTTCTTGATCATCAGAGTCATAACATGTTCTGAAAGATTAGTTGTTATGAGATAACTGATTGCGCAAGATGTTACATCTGCGTCTAAAACTACTACTGCTGTTTGGGGCTTCTATAAATCTCTAGGTGTCCGTGGTGTTGGCCGCCTGACCTAACAACAATAAAGGCATAAACCCAGATCAGATGGTAAGGTTAATAAGGAGTTATTTGTTCATGCTGCTGTGGCCCATAGTAAACAGCAGAAAGAGCGAATCACAGTCACATAAACTACGTACGGACTCATTTGCATTTTGTGCAATTCTAAAACTAACTTTAGACCCTGGTTTAAGGCGTAAGGATTTTGGTTTCGCAGTCTACAAAACATATACAATGAGTCTATGACTACAGCTGCTTCTATAGTAAGGGAATCTGACCAAACATCTACAAATATCTTGTTTAGGATTTATTGCCTTTGATTGTATATTTCTAACAGCCTGCTTATTGTCTGAAATACATGAATTGTCTTAGGACCGTCTGGTAAACATATCAAGTCTACATTCGCCTGTCAAGCGGTTATCGCCTAAAAGTAGAGCGTTTGGTAGAAACCCTTAGAGGCACTATATCAGCTTCTACAGACCATGTGTATACGTTTACAGTGATGGGTATGTTGTTGCTCTTCAAACTGAGATATACTGTTTATACGCCACTGGAAATGTTATGTTATCAAAGTTCAGTTCTTGCTTATAGGCATCCAATTGGAACTCTGTTTGCAATTATTTTAAACAGATAAATTGCTCTAAAACAACACTCACAGTTAAAGCACATATGTTTGTCAGAATTATGTATGTTTACAACTGCTTACAAACTAAACAGCACGTTTTAAAACTCAAACTTCGTTTTTTGAAGCGGAAGGTTTTATTAAGATTGCGCGACTATAGGTAAGAACTTTGTTTGCCTCAATCTATATTATCAAGGACTGATCCTTCAGACCGTAGCCAGAACCCCATACCATTGCCTCCTCACTTGCATGATTTTAACTGTGTAAGGCAATGTAGTTTCGCCCCGTTAGAGTAAAGACGGAGAGATAGGGGGCGTGTGTAGGTGACGTACTTTCAGAGATGGGTTGGTAGGAGTGTATGTGATAGAGGAGCGCAGTGGGGGGCTCGTAGCAAGAAGGTTTTATTGAGTTTATGGGCGCGATGCTGTTTACTTGGAACTATCAATCAAGGCGTTTATTATTAATCAAGCATCAGTCGAAAATCCCAGACGTCGGCCTCTCAGCATGCGAGATCACGTGCATCACGTGAAGACGTCTGCTCATCGGAGGCAGTTAGCTTGCATCTGGCATTATAAGAGCGCTAGCTAGATTATCGCCACGAGTCAACATTGATCATGCACGTAGAGGTACTCTCTTCTTCTTTTGGTAATGTTTTGATGGCGTACTGAAATGACTTTAATCCTAGTACACTTGCACTAGAAAGCATCATGCTTACACTCGTGAGTTAATCAGGCACGTGACGAAGACAAGACTATTAAGCAGGACAGAGAGGGTGATTAGAGAGTAATCTCTTCCTTCTCTCTGTGTTAGAGAGGAATGATGGGGATGTCAGTTTTTAAAGCCAAAATATTTAACTAAATTAAAATAACATAAATGTAAATAAAAGAAAGTAAACAGCTTTCATTCTTCACCAGCATTGCCAACACTTCAAGACTCTTAACCTTTCAATAACGCCTACTAATATTTTAGCTTTTTCTGAATCACTACAGTCAATGTATCACTTTGAAACTGTCATCGTTAAAGAGTTCACTATGATCTTTTATTAAATTGTTTACATCATTCTCAAAACAAATTCACTAAAATCAATGTTTAACCACTTTCATTGTTTTCGTCAAATAAGCAATACACCTTTCTTTAAATCAGATTCACTGAGTTGGCAGGCCATATTTTAATCTAAAATAAATAAAAAATTAATTATAAATCAGCGTTATTCATAGTCCCTTTTCTAATCGTAAAACCTAATCTTCATTAAAAACGAATAGATAATCCTTCAGGGCAGGTAGAAAAAGCAGATCAACATCTTAGAACCCAATAATCAACTAAAATGGCAAACAACTGTTATAGCCTGTTGGGTCCAAGAACCTGGTTTTTCACTGATGCCTTCTTTCACGCTTTCTCGTTTATTTATGTGATTAAAAAGATCATTAAATTGATTTTTCAACCTGCCTCCTTAACTCTTCTCTATCAGCCTTCCAAAATCAACTTGTAAAGTATATTAGTAAGTCTTTTTTAACTTCTTCGGGTTTCATTTTTAACCAGAATAAAATTATAAATTAAAAAAATTAAGTAATTCAGTTTCTTCTGTAAATTCAACTGTTAATCCATATACCATTTTCTAATCGTAAAACCTGAATCTTCATTAAAGCGAATAGCTACACCATCAGGGCTGTAGAAACAGCCAGATTAACATCTCAGGACTATATTATCAACTAATAAGCAAACAACTTTATAACTGTTGGGCCAAGAAACTGGTATTTACTAACAGCTTCCAAAAACACTTTCTCGCATGGACTATGCGATTAAAAAAGATCATTAATTAATTCTTCAAACCTGTTTCTTTAACTGATCTTTATCGCCCTCCTCACCCCCAATCCAACTCGTAAAGTATAATAAAAAGTTCTGTATACTTCGTAGCCCTTCATTTTTTAACCCAAATATAAACGACAATTAAAAAAATTAAGTAAATCAGTTTCTCTTGTTTGTCAAGAAATCAAGCAGAAGTTATATGATGTTTCCAGTCTGGTGGCGGTACAGCCAAGCCCATATAAATTTTTTTAGTTGATTTAGAGCTGGACAAATGTAAAATATGCGTTACAAGATCACCAAAAAAACATCCAATTCTGCACGGAAAACCCCCAAATCCAATGTGCATAATTACGACGATTTTAAGTTTTGGCGTGTTAATATTGATTGTGAAAAGGTGTAAATATTAGCCAAAACTGGATATGTGATTGGACGTGGATTTGTAAGTGAAAAAAGGGGTTACGTGCAGAATAACATTGGTGTCTTGAACCCGCATATTTACATTCTCACTCCCTGTGTTCCATATCAACGCTGTGGTGGGGTCCCTTCAGTCCTCCCAGTGGTCCAATGACTGCTGGGTGGGTCCTTCAGTCCTCCTGAGGTCATATCACCGCTATGGTGGGGCCTTCAGCCTCCCTGTTGTCAATAACACCGCTGTGTTGGGGTCCTACAGTCCTCCCTGTGGTCCATATCACATGTGTTGGGGTCCTTCAGTCTCCCTTTGTCCCACATCAAACGCTTGTGGTGGGTCCTTCCAGTCCCCCTGTGTCCATATCAACACTGTGGAGGGAGTCCTTCAGTCCTCCTGGGGTCCATATCAACACTGTGGTGGGGTCTATTTCACTTCAGTCCTATCAGGGTCCAAAACAACACAGTTGGGGGTCCTTCAATCTTCCCATGTGGTCCCATATGAACGCTTGTGGTAGGTCCTTCAGTCCACCTTTGTCCATTTGAACGCTGTGGTGGGTCCTCCATCCTCCGTGGTCTATAACACAACTGTGAAGGTTATTACTTCAATCCT
Organism: Conus ventricosus; assembly: GCA_018398815.1. Lineage (NCBI taxonomy): Eukaryota > Metazoa > Mollusca > Gastropoda > Neogastropoda > Conidae > Conus > Conus ventricosus. The sequence continues at coordinate 58,260,346 of CM031601.1, forward strand.
CCATCTGTTCCTGATTCTAAAACATGCACTGATGGATCCTTCAATCCTCCTGTGTCTAGTAAACAACACTGTTATGGATCCTTCAATCCTCCCTGTGATCTTAACAACACTGTGATGGGAGTACCCCCCCCTTTCAAAAATCCCCTCCCTGTGGTCTATAACAACACGTGAATGGGATCCTTCAATCCTCCCGTGGTCAATAACAACACTGTGGTGGGGTCCTTCCAAGTCCTCCCTGTGGCCAAATCAACGCTGTGGTGGTCCTATCAGTTATCGCTGTGTACAGGTCATAGCACTTTTATGGACGGACGTGGTGCCTGTCACCTTTCAGAAATGACACTCCTCACGACGGCTCTGAATAGCGACAAAAGAAAAAGAAAGAAAGAAAGAAACAAAGGAAAATCCGTCATCATGGTGGATAGATGTGAGATTCATATGTTAGTGATCACCACTGAACACCACTGAATGTGAATCAGATGCAGGGCTGGGTCTACTCCGGTCTCTGGCCTCATGACAGCCTGACATAGGTTGCTACTGGTAGACGTCTGGTACAGGAAACTGCTACAGGACCAGTTTTGATGTTTTGTTTGTGGGGAATGATCGACAGAATGATCGGCATTGGAGATTATGTCACAGACATGCCTTGGAAGCTGGGAGGTGACACAGCAAAGCAACAACAACAGAAGTAACTGACATTGGTAGTTTTGCTCACGTGCAGGCTATGCCCACACACCCCACACGATTACTGATACTGGTGGAGGATAGAGAGGAGAGGGAGGGGAAGGGTGAAGAGAAGAGAGGGTGCCTTGGAGAGTACAAGAGGAGGATACTTACTTCATACTTCTATCCTTTTTTTTCACCAATAACATACGTCTTCTGTGCCATCTGTTTCAACCATGCGAATCCATGACATCTTCCTTATCAACATTATTTGCACCGTTTGTATGAGTGGGGTACGTTCTGCGGGATTCTAACGTAATGAAAGTATCATTTATCTTCACGCATTCGTGTTTTTGACGTACATTGTCCCAAGAAACGGAAAAAAACTGACATACATTTTGTATCTCATGATTAACTTCAGTATGCTTTTTATAGATATAAAAAATAGGAATATATACTTTCTTGAAACCTGTTTTTTTATAGGTCGAAAAGTATTGTGTTTTGGTGACCGGTGTGTGGCTCCAGTCCTCGATAACCTTGAACAATGCAATCAGACCGAAATTTGGAAGAGAACACACACACACACACACACACACACACACACACACACACCACACACACACACACACACAACACACACACACATACATACACACACCTCAGAATTCGATTCGGTCTTAAAGTATGGTTTGCTTTTTGCCTTTTTTCTGCCTTGTGCGATCAAGGTACTCAACGGGAACATACATCCCGCCTGTATGAAATGAAGCCTTTCCATCAAAGGTGAGGTGAACAAATTATGTTCAACTTTTGCAGCGAAGGACTTTCCATACCATCAACTGACTGCACCCGTGTTCGTCTCTAAAAACTCCGCCGAGGACGAGCAATGGAGTGTGGTAACAAAGCTCTCAGCTGGACAAGCGCACAGTCCCCGTAATTTGCTTTCACTGGCGATCGTTTAGGTTCAGTACATTGTGAATGGCTGGGTTGGTGACCGCTGACCGGAAGCGCGTTCAGTCAGTGCGGCTTTTTTCCTGTGTGTCATCCCCTCTCCCCACCACTTTCCTGCGTGTCTCCTTTCATCATTACTTCATTCTACCTTTCCCTACCTTTGTCCACATGTCATGGGGTTTTTTCCCCACCTTCATCCACCTGTTTACGGGGTTTTCGTTCCGTTTAAATCAAATGAAACTGCTGAGTTAGATGCAGATACTTGCAAAATAAGGCGACTATCTGGCGATATTTTTTTAAAAAAGTTATAACTCCACCGAATGACGTTGTCACGCGCCGCATGTTTCTGCCAACTGTCATGTTCAAGGTCCGTTTTGTCCAGAGGGAAGAATTTGTGTAGGGGGTTAGTTTGTTAAAATGTAACCTTAAGCAGAATGCTTGTGTCTTATAAAAAAAAACCGAGTTTTATTTTTAGCTTTTAAACTCTCTGCAACCCACCTTCCCTCCTGCTTGTCTCC